>CM075193.1:2155000-2492500 GCA_037577475.1 Chaunax sp. Z400
GGCCAGCAGCACTATTTGTTTTATAAGGTAGACACCCTTTTATATTAGCAACACAACTTTTAACCTCACTGTATGCACCAAAAATACCTTTTAACCACATAGGTTTTGTGCAAACAAAAGCATAAATTCCCAAAATTGTCAAAAAATCAATCAACAGATCAATAAAATAACAATAAAATACAAATAAATAACAATGAAAATAAAATTATAAAATAATTAACAATTTAGTCCATAAATTGGAGCATTTCTGGTCCTTTAAAGTTCTTGTAGGACCACATGGCATTACCATACACATATTACATATTTATTCTAATTCAGTGTTCTTTCATAAAACAGAGGAATTAAAAAGGGAATGACTGTAATATTTATTATGATTAAAGCTTTAAAACTAATGGATCCTACATTTCCTATAATGGAATTTAATAACATCTTTTCATCAGAACCTCTTTTCCTTAATTCACTTCTTTCAAACTCAATGACAGCTGTTTGTACATTTTTTATTACAGTTCTGTCAGACGACTCACAAGTTTAAAATGTGTATCATCACAGCAGCAGAACATACAATAGTTAGGGTTTGGCGTCTAGGCCCCCGACCTTTATCACTCCCTGCAGATGTGTTTACATAGAGGCACTGGGGAGTGATGAGCAGACTTCATGAACTCCCTAACCGGAGCCTACAGGCGGATGCTGGGTTTGGTGGTGGGGCTGAAAGTGCAGCAGCAAAACGCATGCAGGGCAGCAGCAGCACTGACAGGCAGAGGGGGAGATGGGTAATTGTTGCAGCTTATAGAGTCCACCGGTTGGGAGGGTGTTCGATGACGAGGAGATTGAGGCCTATCTTATAATGAATGTTGTGTCTGCCTGAACTAGCTGGCAGGCTTCGCTTCATTTGTCGTCTCCTCGCCCCCAACCAAGATGACTCTGGTAACATCATTAGGGTTATTTTGTCAGATTTGAAAAGGTCGTACAGAACCATAGAAGACGATATATAACTGCTCTTACCAGCTGATTAGTACGTCCCACGACGAGGGAGGGCCCTCCACTGCAGGACATTACGTCCATCAAACACCTGTGGGAAAACATACGGGATTAGAAATGATAAAATAATAGCTAAATATTCCATATTATATATGTTGCTAAATGTTACTGGTATGGTAACATTTATGTTATACCCTTAATTTTACTTCATCATTGATCAATTCATTGAAGTAAAACTGAAGCAAAACAGTCGCTATGTAGTATCACATGAAAAGGAAGACAAGACGCAGAACTTATTATAAAAATCAAATAAAAACTGAAGATATATGATGATAAAAAAAATCCTCTTATTTATTTATACTGACATGGTTTAAAAAAACATCTCAAAGTTTACAGAACATATTGATATATTGATAAAACATATTGAATATTCATACGTCACATGTCTTAATTGAAACAAAATGGTGCAAAGGAGCAGTGATCTTAATTTTTGGACAAACCACCACGACTGTCAAAGTCACACAGATAATGCAGCTGTGCAACCTTAATCTCATTTGCATCTTTTTTACACTTCCCAGTGAATCAAGATGAATTCTCTGCAAAACGAGAGCAGGATGAGATCTCTATAAGAGCAGAGGCTTGGCTTCCACGCCTTCTGGCCTGTGTGTCTCACACTTCTGTATCTGGTCGAAGACTGATAGCACCGGCCCCAAGAATAGCTCCAAATTATTCATGGTGAGGTATAACAAGCTGTGGTGAAAAATACGGCTCTGACCGAGTCCATCGCTGCAGGCCAGAGGAAGAGATTAAATATAAAACTGTAAGCCAGTAAGTATTTCACTATCAGATCTGAGGACGGAAAACTAAGACTGGACAGCAACTCTGTGGGACAATATATCATCAAGATGCACACAATTCTAAATGATTGATAGATAATTAGTTCTTTATAGGCTACAACCAGAGGGACATATACTGAAATGTTGTGTAAGCATTACTGATTGGCTTCTAACAAGAAACTTGAGGAAAATCAAAGGTAAGAGACTAAAAGAAAGCAGAAATGTCACAGATGTCGGTGATAAAATGAGATGCTTTTCTGCGATTTCTACACTCTCTTTCAGTGACGAACCCACAGAATATATCAGCCTGCTCTCCAGTTCCACTCAGCTCAGCAGATGATTTCTGTTTTTGGTTTTCCAGCGCTGAAATTCTTCTTCATCAACCCCTTTTCCAGAAAGCAGCTGTTTTCACCGAACATCCCAATGATTCCATAGCCATGCTTGTGGCTTTGTGAGGTCGCACTTGGGCACGACAGTTCTTTGAGCTATACATGCTATCGACAGCATGCTAGAAATGCTAACATGCAGATTTTAAGACGGTATAATATTTGTATTTTTTATACGTCTTTGCCATTTTAGTTTAGTACTTAAGCAAGATAGCTAGATCGATACAAGATAGCAATTGCACTTTAGCACAAAACAGCTGAAGTACAGTAGAACCGTACAGCTGATGTTCATGAGAATGTCGTCAGCTTTACAGGCTTTAGGTCTTAAACCAAAGTAATATAAGACAGATCTTTATTGATCCCCCCAGAGAGGAAGTTCTGTTGTTACAACAGTAAAAGGATAAGCACAGATAATTGGAGAAACCTAGTAGTTGTAATCGTCTCACCACTCTTATGTATATATGTATAATTGGATGGTCAGTGTGATGACAGTCTGTGGTCTCTACTGCTGTTATACAGTCTTATGGCAGTGGACACAAATGAGTGCCTGAAGCGCTCCGTTTTGCACCGACGTACAATGATCCAGTGGCTGAATGAACCACGACTCCAGGCTGTCCTGACCACAGCTTAACCACAGAGCTGGCCTTTCTTCCCGGCTAGTTAAGCCTGCCGGTCTCACCAACCTCCATGTCACCCCAGCACTAGCTATTACACACTGGAGGAGGTATTTGAACACTGTTGCACACACTGAAGGCTCTGACTCTCCTCAGGGATAACAGTCTGCTCTGCTCTTCTCGATGAGGACATAACATTTTGGTCATCCAGTCCAGTTGTTATTGATTTGGACTCCAAGGAGTTCTCTTTGGTCCTGCTGATGTTGGGCTTCGGGTGATTGTTTTCTGAAGCCTTCTGTCAGTCCTCTCTACTCGTCCTATTTGTTAATGCATCCAAACAACGGAGGAGTGCATTGAAGGAAACTTCTAAAGGTGGCAGGAGTTAAAGAGCGCATATAAGGAGCAGAGTGTGGGGAGTTACTTGAGGTGTATCTGTGATGCTTATCCTAACCTCTGAGGCAGTAACACTCTGACATACTGTACTGTGGTCAGACAGTTCGGTATAGTGTGGGAGAGAAGATTCAGTGTCAGGGTGCAGTTTTACTGCCAGAAGCCTTTCCTTCAGAGGGCAGAGCTGGTTGGAGTTAAAAACACTACAGAAGTCAAAGAACATGACTCTCACAGTGCTTTTTTTTTTTTTTTGCCTCTCCAGGCATGACAGGGTCTTGTGAGTCATGAGGATGATAGCATCCTCCACACTGATGTGTGGCATGTATTCAAACCGCCGTGGGTTTGTGAAAGTAGCAAGCAGGGTCCTCAGGTGCTGCAGGAACCGCAGTTTGGACTTCATATGTCTTCTAGTTAGTCGTTTCTGATCAGAACAGATCAACCAAAACTGAAGATTAAGTTATGATCGATCATCTACCATAGAGTGTGTGCTAACACTTTTAGCACAGAGGCTACAGTGACGATTTCATCTTAAAAAGAGTGTCTTTTGAGAGAATTTTTTAAGTCAGGGCTCCTGGAGACTTAAATTATGCTTAAGTGTATGCAGCAATTATATGTTTAATTTTGTGTTTGTGTTTTACAATAAGTCTCCATCTTGTTCAATTGATTTCCTCACTTGTTCAGTTGAACACTGTAACGCTGTTTGACTGTGAAACTCCAGAAGGGTTATTCTGGACTAAGAAACTTCACCTGTTTTTCATGTTTTTTCTTTCTTTCTTTTTTTTTGGTGAACTGTTCCTTTAAGAGATCTCCAAGTGTCATTACCATTAACCCAGTGAGGGACATGGATGTAAGCAATCATGGTGACTGCTGGTACTAGAGGACGTTTCAGTGGGATACATCACCTGGTAACATTGCACACTCATATATAGGCATGGTGTTGTCTGTTCTATACAGGATGAATAGAGGCTATAGATGTGGTGGTGTGGTTAATTTATAAATACAAACTGAAGCAAAAATGTCTAAATTAAAAAGCAATAGGCTAAAGAATCATTCACTTAAATAATAATATGAATGCAGGACTTTTACCTGTAAGAAACTTTAAAGAATGAAGATCATTTACATTAGATTAGATTATATCAGATCAGATTAGATTAGATTAGATTAGATTAGATTAGGTTAGGTTAGATTAGATTAGGTTAGATTAGATTAGATTAGGTTAGATTAGATTAGATTAGATTAGGTTAGATTAGATTAGATTAGATTAGATAAAATTAGATTAGGTTAGATTAGATTAGGTTAGATTAGATTAGATTAGATTAGATTAGATTAGGTTAGGTTAGATTAGATTAGATTAGGTTAGATCAGATTAGATTAGATTAGATTAGATTAGATTAGATTAGATTAGGTTAGGTTAGATTAGATTAGGTTAGATTAGATTAGATTAGGTTAGATTAGATTAGATTAGGTTAGATTAGATTAGATTAGATTAGATTAGATAAAATTAGATTAGGTTAGATTAGATTAGGTTAGATTAGATTAGATTAGATTAGGTTAGGTTAGATTAGATTAGATTAGGTTAGATTAGATTAGGTTAGATTAGATTAGATTAGATTAGGTTAGATTAGATTAGATTAGATTAGGTTAGATTAGATTAGATTAGATTAGATTAGGTTAGACTACATAACATTACATTACATTACATTAAATTAGATCAGATTAGATTAGATTAGGTTAGACTACATTACATTACATTACATTAAATTAGATCAGATTAGATTAGATTAGGTTAGATTAGATTAGATTAGGTTAGATTAGATTAGGTTAGATTAGATTAGATTAGATTAGGTTAGATTAGGTTAGATTAGATTAGATTAGATTAGATTAGATTAGGTTAGATTAGATTAGATTAGGTTAGATTAGGTTAGATTAGATTAGATTAGATTAGATTAGATTAGATTAGATTAGATTGGCCTTTAATGTCTCCCTTGAGAGAAATTTGTTCTGGGCATTTGAGACAGATGACCGTCAACATACCAGCTCTCATATACAATCAAAGTACAGTGTCCCACGCAGATCAAAAACACACAGTATTGCATGATACCCTACGGCGAAATGTTGCACCAATGCCCCAGACAAGATATTGCACACATGCCATACATAAAAAAAAACATTAGAGAGGTACCTGCTATAATATGTCCTGTGCATGTGTGGTCAAAATAAACAATGTGCGGCATGTCTTAGACTAAGAAGCACTTTTGCGTACCACCATTGTGTACATTGTGTCTGTGTCTAACAACACAGAGAGAAATTAATTAAGTTGGGAATTGAACGGCACAGGAAATAGTAAAGAGGCTTCTGCAACTCTTCCATGCTTGTGGTTTATGGGATGAGAGGAAGATGACGTTGGTTTCAGTTTGCACAGACCAAGCTGCAGTCAGCGTTGAAGTTTACAACGGGGTCGTTCCTAAATTGTGTGAGATGGTGACGATCGGGGATTCCACCCACATCCTTGAAAACTGCGCCAAGTCAACCGGCTCCATTGTAAAGTTACTAAGCTTTTATTTACAGAACAATTAAAGAAGATATGTGGTGAAAATAGCATTGCCTTTGTTAAACAAGGGACAGTATTAGATGGTCTGTATGGAGGCAAAAGACTGTTGAAAATATGGAGGCTGTTATCTGCCATTCAAATTCAAGTGGCTACAAGTGATGACAGAGACCTAAAACATGTCTGCTTCATGCAGAGCAAAAGGTGAGCACCAAGAAACAACTTAAGAGGCTCCTCTGAGAACCAGACCAAAAATGTTATGTGCACCCCTGCTTACATCAGAAACTTGCTCAGCTGTCCTACACGAGGATTTTGCACAAATGTCTAAAGACCAGAATATTACACAGATGCACAGAGTAACACTACCCCCTATTATTCAAAGTCTGAATTGT
Source organism: Chaunax sp. Z400 (assembly GCA_037577475.1). Classification (NCBI taxonomy): domain Eukaryota; kingdom Metazoa; phylum Chordata; class Actinopteri; order Lophiiformes; family Chaunacidae; genus Chaunax; species Chaunax sp. Z400. Next base: position 2,161,145 of record CM075193.1, read on the forward strand.
CTGCACTATGCAGCAATTTGTTGTTTTTTTCTCCATGTTTTGAGAAAATGCAATTTGAAGACCTAATTATAGACAAATAGTCTTAATAAGGAAAACTTAGGTTATTTTATATTTTGAATGAAAAAAAAATTAGTAAAGTATACAGTAACTAAAGATGCTAAATCAACATAATATAATAACAATCAAACACTGAATACTCAAGTAAAAGTATCATAAAATTGCATTTAAGTACAGGCTAAGTTACATCCTATCACTGGTAAAACTCCTCTAGGAGGTGAATTCATTGTTAAATAGTGAGCAGAGAGACAAACTGAACCAACTTAAATCACCAGACCAGGAGGTCAAAGGTCAGCTCAAAGTAGCATCCAGGTATTTAAAAAATAAAGACAGTGATGGACAGAAGAAAACATTTTTTCTTCCTCTGGTACGTCGTCGTTGTTGTTGTTGTTGTTGACACACCTGTTATCTGTCATATTTTCAAGTGCTTGTTATAAAGGCTGGATGAGGGAATGAGCAACGAATCATCAGGCTTTCTAATTATACATTTTATTTAACAAGGTTATCTAGCAGCTTGTTTATTCCTTTATCATACACTTTAAGCATTGTACTTTTTATACACACACACACACACACACACACACACACACACACACACACACACACACACACACACACACACACACACACACACACACACACACAACAGGTTCGGACTCGCACACAGTCTCTCTCTCTCTCTCTCCTCGCCGCCCACACACACGGCTCACTTTTAGCCCTCAGGCGTCGCATTTGAGAGTTTCATTTACTTGATTAAATCATATTTGCATATGGAAATTGTTTGAAAATGATATTAATTTGTTATATTCAAAGGAGAATTACTTTCTCATATTAAAGATAAATCAGACAAAGGCTTCCAGACTGACAGGTGATGATATTGAATTTTGTCAGTTGGGGCCTGATGGTGGAGCCACATACATACACACACATGCACACATGCACACACACACACACACACACACACACACACACACACACACACACACACACACACACACACACACACACACACACACACACACACACACACACACACACACACATTGTGAGACAATGCATGTTTTTTTTCTAGCATATAAATTGGCTTACACCTCCTAGTGTCAGGTGTATGTTTTCAAACCTGTGTCCAAATCCTCCTCTTCCTCCATTTCAATGAAGAAGGTCATTTGCTCCGCAGCGAGGGGCAGGATTTCCCCCCTCAATCCTGCCTGTTGTGTCCAGGTGTGTGTGACTGATGTAGCGCTGCAAGACGCCACCGTGGGACTGATCTCCTCCTGAGCCAACTTAACTTATCAGGAACACGGACCAAAAAAAAAATCAGGCTAATTAATTAAGAACAGTATTAGAAGTAATGGGATATTATAATATAAATTGCTACATTCTGGAACCAATTTAATCCAATTACTGGAACCCCTCATGAATATAATACCTCTAAAATCACTCCGTCAGAGTCCAAAGGGAGATGTGTCTGACTACTAAGACTGAAAGAAAAGAAAAAGCAAAGAAAAAGAAGAAGACCTGCTCCCTTTTAGCTGAACACCAATGATGATTTAAATGGTTGAGAGGAACTGTTAATTTGAGTAATAAACCTAATGATGATTTTTTTCCCCCCCCTAATTGACATTTCGACCATTTACAACCTGAGTAGGTTTTTGTTTGAGCTCCCTCGTGTTTGATAGAGACGAACGGCTGCAAAGGCTGATTGGTGCTTTTTTTTCTTTCTTTTTTCTTCCTCTTAATGGCCTCTATACACGATTTAAAAAATGACTTAAAGGAGACAAAAGAATAAAAATTCTCTGCCAGTTAGAGTGGAGTGCATTTTGGAGGAGTGGATGGGATGAATTGACATGAAGAATCGGAGCAACTTTAAGCTAAGGAATCATTGCATGAGGGATAAATCCACATCACTGAATGCTTTGGGGAAGGGTTGGACTTAACTTTTTTATTAATGGGAACAAATTACCTGGCAGTTAGAGTAACATTTCTTGTCCTTACTAAGTGAAGAAAATATTCTTCAAAAGTTGTATAATTTATGATTTTGCCTCACGGTGGTGGAAGAAATATTCAGACGCACATTCATATCATTTAACGGAGCGGCCAAATGAAAAAATTATGCCATTTCATGTGAATTTCCCAGCATTAAAAGCAAAATGTACTTTTAAATTTTAAAATGAGAACGGCCAACAAGTCATTAGTTATCCAACAGCCTGACTAAAGAGTTTGGCCCTTTTTGTGGCAAAGACCAGAAAAGCATATTTTAAACCACCAAAACAGCACCGATGTGCCGACTTCCTCCTCTGCATTGTGTGTTACTGCAGTCTCTGTTGTGTGTTGCTGTGGATACGATGGGTTTGCGACCACAAACTCTACCTGCTGGATTGCTCGCGAGAGTATCAATAAAATTGAATTGACTCAAATTTTATTGTATTCAGTATTGTGGGATAATAGCTTTACGGGTACACAACAACAACAACAACAACAACGGGAACCTTAAATCATTCTGCTCCGTTCTTTCTGGCCTGATTGTCTGAGGGATACACCGGGGAATACAAGGTTCCTCTTTCATATACTTCTCAATATTTCACACTAATGTCCATATGCCTCCCTTTAACTAGATCTTCCGTCTCGCTTTGGTTGAAAAAAAAGGGAAAGTTGATGTAATTAAATATGCATTAAGGCAGGGTTGAATTTGTCGCTGATTAAAAGAGCAACCGAGTTTTGTTTTTCACTGGGAAATGATTTTCATTTCTTCTTCGGAAAGTTTTATAGTCACTTTGTTCCCAGTCTTCCTCTCAGGATTTGTAAAAATCGAATCATATTGTCCTGACACTGTGGTAAAGTGTGAAAGCAGATACACACTTGTAATACGATGCCTAACTAAAGGCTCAGTGAGACCTTTTTTCCACACAGGAGGTACAGGTAGGACCTGGTTTTAGTGATTCTACATCAATCCTGCATCCAGTGACAAGTCATCAAACTCATTTCCACCCAGAGACGCCTGGTGTCTGAGAGCCTCGTCCAAAAATCAAATATATCATAAGCACACAGCTCCAATGGCTGACATGGTGCTTCGTTACCGTGAACACACTAGTTTATTGTGTCTCAGTCATGCACTATCCTGTTGTCAGAGATGATCAGTACTGGAGCTCTAAATTTGGATAAATCAGCATCTGAAAATAGTAACTAATTTACAGTTTAGTCCTGCTTGAGTGATGTTTGTTAAATCCTAAAAGGAGCAGCTGTTGATTCTATTTTTCTGGTATTGAATATTTATGGGTTTGAGTGAGACATGATAGAAAGTCTGAAAGTATTGAAAGACAGAGTAAAAGTTGTTTTTATTTTTATTTCAGTTTTCAGCTATAAAACTTGAGCATGTTTGGTTCAGGCTTTTAAATATTATGGCATTTATATCCTGTATGTGATACTTATACTTATACTCTTTTAATGAATTAAGTCACCAAACTATAACTAAAGTCCATTAAAGATGTTCCCACCTCATAGAGTCACTGCATCAAAATGCTGCTTGACTTTTACTGCATCTGTAATCATAAATCAATAATGGAGGAGAAAGTTTTCACATTGTTTACTCAAGAAAACTGACCCGAATGTTCAAACTAGACAAGAAGATACATTAGCATCAATTAGCTTCACTGTGAATAGTGAACACTATAAAAACACTGATCTCCTGATTCAGGAGTCAGGTGTATGGGGCCACGCCCCCAACACCTAGAGAGACGAGAGGGGAGGGGACAATGGGAGAGACAGGGAAAAGTCCAAATGCGTCACAGCGGCACCACCAGGCCTGTCCCAACTCGGAGACTCCGTCAAACGTGACCCACAAATGCAGCCTACTTTTCCCGGGCCGCCTAAAGATCCATCGCGTGGAACCTTTGTGGTCCACCGTATCCCAAGATTCATTGTGCACCGGTGATTACGGTAAAAAATCACTATAACGACTATCATTATTACTACTTCTACTACACGTCTTTTACGAATCAATTCCAAACAGTAATGTTGCTAGGCGACAAACACGGGGCAAAAAACAGGAAGAGCTGATGAGATTCTCCGTAGACCAGACCGCCTCATTTAAAAGCCTTCAATGGGGCCTGACCTTTGCCGACTGGAGTCGATGAGGGACAGGACTCCGTAGACCGGGTCCTTTGAAGGATTGCGGCCCCTGATTTGGGACTCAGGTACAGACTCTACCCTGCTGACATTGGAAGACCTGTGGCTGGTTGTGAATGAATAAATCCTTTATTTGACACCAGTGAAGTTTGCCGTACTCTTTAACACTGGCTCCTTACACTCTGATGTGAACCTCCACAGGGGTTCAGCCTCTGAGGAATCCTCCGGTGAAACTTCACCAGGGTTTTCGATTGAAGACATTTTTAGTGCACGTCTTTGGCAGGAGGCAGAGGTGAATATCGGGTTAAAGCCGCTGATTCTTGGCCACATTTTCAGCCATATAGCGATAATCGCATCACGGCGTGGCTTCAGTCACTGTGTGTAAGCTGTGCATGTCCAATGATTACTCATGTTCATCCATAAGCTGACTCTATATGTGGCTTCAGTGACAATAGCCCTGGTGACTGTGTGTATAGATGTGTGTCTGTGTTTAATGATGTATTGTGTGTGTGTGTGTGTGTGTGTGTGTGTGTGTGGGAGTAGATTTGGCCCTCTCTCCTTTGTGATTGTGACTTTATTAAAGGTGTTTGTTCTGTCAGATGGCAGAGACACAGAGGAAGCTAAAAAGGAATGCACATAAGCTGCACATTATGCACATCATGTGTCAAAATATAGAAGAGTGATTTATGTGACAATCCAAGCCATGACATTTTGCTGCTTTATGCTGTCAGAATGTCTTGATAAATATTGTTTATTATAAGCAAAGCATAAAATTACCATGTGTTAGTTGCTTTTAAAATGAAGGATTTGGCTGTCTACCTATCAATTCTTTCATCCCGAGGGACATATTAAATATATCCAATGAGACGTGAGTCTTAAAGGTAAGAAAAGTATTAATGAGGAATTTATTTGGACTTCTTTCAAAAGTTTTTGCAAGTTTGTGCAAGTTTCTGATAATATCTGAAAAAATGTGAAACTGCACGAGACGTTGGCAGATTTTTTTTTCTTCTACTCATTAAATCCTTACAAACAAGATAAAACTGAGCACATTTAAATTAGGAGCGTAATGCTTTAGCTACTATACAGCGTTTTGCACCTTTGAAAATAGTTTCTCAGGACTTTAATGATGCTTTAATAATCATCTCACAAAAGCAACAAAACTGTCAATCAACTAAATGAATCTAATGCTCAGTTTTAAAATCTCTCTTTTCCTCTGAAACACAAGCAGCTCTTCTTTTCAGTGTCTGTCTCCAGCAGTGTTACTGCAGGGATTTGTACATTTGCATGAAAACTGCCGCTAATATCACAAAACTGTCTGTGTTTTTTGCATTTTAATGCATGCATGAAATGAAGCTCAGCATAAATAAGTTGCTGTCACTTTAGCATACACTCACCCCATTCATTTCCAGTTTATCATAGGCAGGGCCCCGGCTGAGCTCATTATTAGAGGTGTGCAGGCTTCATCAGGCGGGTTTCCTCTACTATCTCCTCCCTCTTAAAATACAACGTCACATACAACGTGGGACCTAATCTCCAAAGACACAAACTGTATTTCACACATGGTGATGAATATTATTCTTTCACTTACAACAAAGATCCCTGCAAAACACAACTAGTAGTGGGGCAGAAGTAAGGGTTACTGTGGCTTCTAGTCTCCAGTCTGTTTTAGAATAGATTTTAGAATCTTCATGATCACTTTTACGGCTCAGAGAGGACTAAACCCAGAATACATAGCAGGTCTACTTTCCTCTGGTGGGTCTGAGATCCTCTGGTACTGTAGGTCGCTCCATTTCTGGGGCCATTCTGGTTTGTTTTGGCCCCTCAGTTGTGGCGTGATCTTCCAGAGGGGATCAGGAAAGCTGATACTGTCTTCTTTTAAGTCACTTTTAAAATCTCACTATTTAAGACCTAATTCTACTGATGTTATCATTGTTTAATTATTTTTATTTATTTATTATTTATTTATATTTATTATTACCATAATGTTTTATTGTTTTTTTTTTTTGGTAATTGTTTTGAAACTTATTATTATTATTATTATTATTATTATTATTATTATTATTAGGAAGCCAATCGATGAAAATAAACCTTGGGTAAGAAGACTCCATCGTTTTTTATTTGTTACGTTTACTACATTTTCCCACCGTGGCTCTGCATCCATTTGTGAAACTGGAAAGCTCAAAAGTAAAACTGGGAGCCTCGATCGATTATTACAGTAGTGAGTTTTGATTGATACGTCTGTTCAAATACAAACATCGGTCTGAAGTGAGAGAGGAGGAAAGTCAAAGTGATTTAAAAACAAGCTTAATGTTTGGCTGACAGATCATCAGACCGGTTTAAAATAAAGATGAAAGGAAAAGTCTGGTGGAAATTTTCCGCCATCATTTACCGTCTCTGTGATGTCATGTTTTGAAACAGAAGCATTCATTTAATGGTTTGATGTTTTTTCTCCTGAAGTGTGTTTTGAAAGTGTTGTGAACTGGTCACACACCTGAGTCGGATCACGACCGTCCTGACATTTACCCTGCTTTTAAAGCCCTTCTCTGCGGTTATCTCAGGGCCTCCTGCCTTACACCTTCGCATGCTGGACGCCCAGAAATGATGGCATGTAATTGAGCTTCTGTAATTTGTTGTGATTGACCCAGAGGGCTGGCTATTAGCAATTGTCAGCTGTAATGATAGATCCCTTTAACATTGCAGAGCCACGGCCGTCGCCCGGTGTCCGCGCCCGCTTAACTTGTTATTTATAGACGGTGTCGCAGCTGTAATAAACATAAAGCATAAAACTGCAGCTAATGTGCTGCTAATGAATACTGGACATGAGTAGCTTTATGAAATAAAATAATTCACAGGACCGTTTTCAGTGGCTCTAACTCAGAAAAGGTTAACAGCGTGTGTGTCTGAGCTGCCTTGTTCATTTGCATGGTGTAATTGTACATATCCAAACTAAAACGCAGTCAATGGGAAATGATTGTGCTCTGCTTAAAAACTATATTCAGTCTTTTTTTTTTTTTCTCAACCAAGTGCGACCTCTATACACACTTCACTTGTGTGAGGTGTGTATTACAAGGGAGCTGTGTTGGGTCCTTGAAAACTCCTCTCGTATCGCCAAGGCTTTCTGCGCTAAAGAGCCTCTATTGTGGCAAAGCTTAGAGCTCGATGGGTGATATGTGCAAAACTATATAATAAACTATAACCGTTTAAAAGAAAATACTCTCTGCATACGTTCAAGAGCATCAAATATTCAAAAGAGAAACGTGTATATTCTTATATTCTTTTCACTGCTATTCTAAATAGCAGAAAATCAGGGTTAACACTAATAAATAACTTTTTTATAACGCGGAAAACAACTAAGAGTCACAACCAAACTTCCTATGACTGATTATATGTGATAAATGAGAATTAATAAACACTTTTAAATTTTTTTCTGCATCAAAACTGTTTGACTGTTTTGATGTGAATTTTCCCTGTCAGGAACTCATTTTCTCGATTATTCCACATGACCACATGGATTCAGACCCAGCTACACCCTCTTACCCTCCACTTTTCTTAAATGACTTGACCCACTTATCCACCTGTTCTCCATGTCCTCTCGTCATCCTGGTAGTATTTGTAGTGGCCTCCGTCCACTGATCTCCAATCAGTTTTCTTTGATTCCTGTCTGTTTGACCCCCGTTCCTGATTCCAGGACTTCGTTCTCACCTGGTTCAGTTTTGCTCTTGTGTTCTCAGTTCATTCATTTAATCAGAATTTCATTTTTAAAGGCATCTAACAAGGAAAATAAGTCTTTTTTTGCCCGTTTTCATATTGAAGTGTGTCCTCAAATAAAATGGAAAACCAAAACACAAATCTAATTTCTGTTTTGAGACTTTTAGGTGAGACAACATTGTCAGAAATAAATCCAAGGACTCTGTATCCACGTTGTCCGATGTATTATATATTGACGGATGTCAAAATGCTTGTCAGAAGCTACAGTTTTGAAGCAGTGTATGCTGAGGGTATGAGAGTAGTTGAATACTTAAATGTTTGCTTTCAGAGCCGCTGTTTTATTATTAAGTTTTTACCAATAAGAAAAATACCAGAGTGCAGAGAGAATAGATGCAGTTATATTGTTCTACATTTACAACCAGCCCTGTCAGGACAACCAAAAGACTGAAAATGTGTTTGACTCCCCTGTGAGTCTGTATAGAAAAGCAATGCTTTAGATAAAGAGCAACACTTTGGAATTCAAGAGCAAAATACAAAATGTCCTGTGTACAATTCAGCTATTCATGAGCTGTGCTCAAGGTAAGACTAACATCTAGTAGACTGTGTGTTTGTGTGCGTTTGGGTGTTGTTGAGATCAGTGTATTTTCCAGGGTGCACCGTAAAAAACTGCTTGTTTGAGCTGCTGTCCACAATGTCTTGTATTTACTCTTTGTGGCTGTGTTGTGCACACATGCATACATTTGTATGTCTGTGCATGTGCATATGTGTGTGTGTGTGTGTAAATCTCCTGCTGCCACCCCCCTTCCCCGTCTTATTGCGTTCTTGAAACCCTCTTGATTCGCCCAGTCCCCGAGGCTAGAGCCCCATACACAGCAGATGTTCCACTGAAAAGGCCATGAATGTTTAATCATTTGTGTTATTGATGCTGCCGTTTTGTTTGTTAGCAAGTGTGAGCGACAGTTGGGGTATTATGTGTCTATTTTTGCATGTTATGCTTCCATTAGTGTGTGTGTGTGTGTGTGTGTGTCAAAGAGAGAGATCTTTGTAAATTCAAACACATCAGTCTTTTTAATTTTGCTCTGAAAAGAGCTCTTTTTACCTCACACGTCCTGCACTGAATGAATAATGAAGCCTATTAAAAATGTTATTCAGGATCATTATTGAGTGTGCTGTGTCAAATATCACATCAATGCACCCTCGCAAAACACGACAACCTTTTTTTCTTTTTTTTAAACTTTTTTGTCAAACATAAGTTAAATCCCCCAATCATGGATGAACAAACTGAGCTCTGTCTCTAAACTGTGATTTGTTGGACTTAAAGCTGCTGTTTTAGTATTTGAGCTGACAGCCAGATTTGATCATAATTAGACAGCATGCCGTGGGCTTTGATTGGCACGGTAATTGGATTGTCATTGGGGCTGAAAAGCTATTATCTTAGGATCATGCCCCATGAAATTTGTTGGAAAAACTTCTGTGGTCGTCATTAAGTCGGCCATCTTGGGGGCCTCCGCAAATGAGCTTTTTTTGGCGAAGGAAGAGAGAGAGCAAGAAGAAGGAGGGAGGAAAAAGAAAAAAAAAGAAAAGGTACCTGTGCACCGCTGGGACCCTTAGATCCTTTGAATCGCTGCAAAGACAATCTGGGCCCTATTGATTAATGATATTAGCTTAGCAGGTAGCGCTAAGTCGAAAAGTGGCATGCTGGGTTATTGCCCATTGCGCTCGCCCACTCGCCAGTAACGGGAGTGGGGGTGGGCAGGGTGAGGGAGAGGGGAGGCAGAAAGTGAAGGAATGGGATAATGAGAGAGAGAGGTGAGCCTGGGAGGTATGGAGGGAGGGGGCGTTGGGAGGAAAATTGCAGGGTGGCTTTTCATTGGCAATTGTTTATGTAAAGTATCAGGTGCGATGCCCATTTTAGGGGAATAAGCAGCAATATTAGGTAATGAAAATGAGAACAGAGATGGGAGAAGTGAAATAGGTGGCATTCCTCAAAGCCATTGGGCAATTAAGTCAAGTTACACACTTGTGAAAAGTGGAAAAACACCAGCAGGGATGTTCAAGTCCACTTTGTCTATTTCTTTGCACTCCAGGAGTCATGAGTGAGAACAAAAACACACAACGATTATTGTATCAATTATAAGACTCCACCATCTATAAACCAGATGCTGTGTGCACATTTTCTTCCCTTCACTGTCATTTATGTGACTTGAGACCGAGATCACATGGTGTGGAGTACAAACAGGACATACATGGATGATATACAAAGAACTTCATGGTGTGGTAAAGGTACAACTAATTCAATAATAAGTTTTAAAAATATAAAGAAAAAACACACTGATTCAAGTCTTCATGTTGAGAGAAATCTTATAATCAAATATAAATATTACTTAAATAGTCCGTGACTTTTGACGTAAAGTAAACCTTTTTGATCTGCAATACAGCAGAATATTTGACAGATTTCTTAACTCATTTTACATAAAATCAAATGATACAAGTTAAAATTAGACTCATTCATTAGACTCATTAGATTGTATTTAGAATATAGATTTAGAACAAACAATTTAGAAAATCACAAATGGAAACTTTGTCAACTTCACTTGAAACTTGAAAGTTCAGACTAATAGAGTTCTACAGCCAGCTGTGGCTAAGCTAATGTTAGCTAAAGGCACGTTTGTTTACACATATTCTATTTTATGTCTATGCTTAGATTTAGGGCCACTTTCATGTAAGCACCAGAAGTCAGATTCTTTGTAGGTGTAAACGGAATTGGCTGATTTTAGTATTAGAACAAAGGAAAGTGGTGTTTCCATGTTTCTGCTAATAATTCCATAACTTCTTTTTGATCTGACCTGCGACTCTCTTGTCCTGCTTCATGATTTGACTCAGGACTGCACAGGTTTGGGATCCTCTTGTTTTTAACTTCACATGCTTAATCTGACAGGACTGAATAATTCCACCTTCATGTGTCAGATTTTGCGTTTGTGTGTTATACGCATGAGCTAAAATAAGATAATCCTTTATTAGTCTGCACAATGCAGAGATTTTGCAGTGTTACAGCAGCAAGTGGGTACAAAAAAAATAGAAAAGAAGCATCAATAAAACAATAAATAATAACAAGTAAACAAGAAATAATAAATAATAAATAATAAAAATAATAATGTTAAATAATTTAACATTCAGAAAATATTGATATTGCATATATGGAATGTTAATAATACCCTGAGTGAAATATTGGAAAATTGAAATTTCACCTGCAGTGCATCACTTCCTCAGGCATTGACACTCCCACCTCTAAGGACCAATCACACGTCCCTACGGCCTCCCTGAACCATGAGGACACAACCTGGCACACGACTACTACTGTTACGCCTTACGGAGCATTATGTCATGGTCTTTCTTACATAAAACCGAGGAGGAGTGTGTTTTGGAATCGCAGGCCACTATACCTCATAATATGAAATGTATGTACATCTATATGTAGCATATGTGGATGCACTATTTAAAGAGGATAATACGTTTAGCTTAGCATCATGTCGGAAAGGTGTAAGACAGCAAGAAGATGTTTTCAGCATCTCTCTGTGTTGCTGCTCTCTCTCTCTCTTATTGTGTCTGTGTGTGAAAGTTTCCATGCAGGCACTGTTGATCATGGTCTATCAAGTGTCATCTGATTTGCATTCATGGGACGCGTCATTATTCACAACATTTGATGTCCGCGAAAACACATTAGACCTCTCTGTTTCGGCGCTGAGTGGCGTTGGCCACGACCACCCAGACATCATTTGTGCACCCAAATAGTCCAGATGTAAATTGATATGTAAGAAAATGCCCCATTAACTTTTTCATTAATGGTTCTAATGCATTCTGAGTGTCATCCGCAGGGCGGTGTGCTTCCCTGAGCAAGGCCACTCACACATGTGCTGCACACACACACACACACGAACGACATGGAGGCACACAAAGATGTTCCAACGCATGTGCAAAAACACACACGTGCACACTGGTGAAAATCACATGGGGAATACTGTAAAACACACACTCACACACTAACACACATGATACTGATATGACCAAACTTCACATGTAGATAATGAATATAATTCCACCTTAAAAGCAGTTTTATGGCTGTTTATTGCCATTAATTTATCTTCACCCATTCGGTTGCACAGACACCATAAGGGTGATGTCGCCTTTGTTTTTCACCCCTTTCCATTGGTGTTGTCAGCATTTTTGAGTGTGGAGTCCTTCGCCCTTCGTGAACACATGAGATCCTGTGTTGGACACACTGTCAGGATGTCATGAGGCTGCTGTAAACAGTGATGTAGAGATGATGTAAAGCTCTGAGCCATGGCTTTCCTAACACAGGTGGAGGTATCTGTCACTCAGGTCAGCAGAGCGGCCTGCGATCCATATCTGCTCTAATATTCTGTCCTCGTCTTTATTAAAATGTCTTGTGTCTCTTGAAAGACACACAGTCATGTTCACCAGGATTGTTCCTGTGAATTTGAGCTTTTTACACAACCTGAGGAGGAATTTACTCAAATTAGTTTCTTTTCATCTCTTATTTGTTACATTACACAGATTTTAACATTCATTTTGAGTCATCTTTCCCTCATCCTGGCAATAATAAGTCCAATATTTCACGTTTATTCACACTTAAAGCTGTTTATTTTGGTCTTCACCATCTGTCTTCATTGTTTTTCACCAGTTAGTCGCCTACTTTGGCTGTCAGCTGTTTGGTACTGAGTAGGTAGTGTAATTTTATGATTATAATTTTTAGTAATTTACAGCTATGTATATACATAGCTGTAAATTACTAAAAATTCTGATATTTAAGATAAGGAAGAGCAGTTATATTGTCAAGTTTTCACCGTTTATCTCTTTTCCAGCTTTAAATATGTCCCATGTTGTCTTTTTTTTGTTCGTCTCTGGACACACATGCTTACTGTGTGTCCACACAAACACACCAACACTCCCACCAGCTGTCACTGCTAGAGCTAATATGTCTATTGTTTGGCCAGCGCGTCGAGCACTCATCCCTGTGTGGTTGCAGGCTGCTGAAGGGTATAAGAATTAAAGGTAAGTGTGTGCAAAGCTTTCGGCACAATCATGCACACATAACTGAGGTCACTAGGCTGCAAAACCATCGCAACATTTATGAGATCAAGCATGAGTGGCAACTGTGAGAGTTGAGTTCACTCTGGTGCTCGTGTGTTTATGAAACACGTAGAAGCGTGAAGTCTGTAGATAACTTGGCACAATAACTAAGTGGGCCACAGATCAGAGAAAAGGAGGCTGTTCTCGCCTCATCCAGTCAGTAATGGTGCATAAAGGGTCAAGAAAAAAAAGTTGTGGTTAGTCTTTGAGTGATTATTAACTCTTGGTGACAAATCTTAGATTTTTTCTCCTGCTTTCTGATGATTCAGATGAAATTAAACTGTTTCTCAGCTCTGCATTGCTTTACATGACGGATTATCAGGGACACTACATGGTACTCACATTCAACAGAAACAAATCTAGAATATTCCTCTGTATTCATAAAATAATTATAGTTTATAGTTCATTATTGCAAATATTTTGACTGTGGCAGGAAGTCTGAGGGAACCCAAGTAACATGCAAACTCCACACAAAAGGCCACAGGACTGGATTCAAACCAGAACTTTATTGCTGCAATGCAACATGGCATGATAACGTCATGTGTCTGAAACGTCCTGAAATTTCCTTTAATTACTCCTTTAGTTAGTTTTGATAAAGCAACTACACTCCATCCTTTGTCATTGTGATGTCACCCATCATATAATCACAGTTTAATAATCCGATTGAATCGTTGCTCTGCTACTTCTGCCTGCACACTAATCTTGTTTTTGACTGGCTCACCTGGGAATCAGCAAGCATTATATAACACTATTCACAGCAATTCTGTCATTCCATGGATTTCATATGAACTATTGTAATAATGTGTATTTGAGATATTGCTTTTTATTGCCTGAGACCATTACGGGTGACTGTTTGTGTACAGCTGCTTTGTGTTCAGTATGTCTGAGTATCATGTAATCTGTACCTGCAAATGTACATTTATGTCAGTCATGTTCATGAATCAAATGTTTTGGGAAGAGCAGGGAGGCTGATATTCTCTTGATGTCGCCTTTAAAAAGTAAAAATGATGATTATTAAAAAAAAAAAAAGAATCATGAAGCAGCGTCAAACAGCGATGATTGTCAGGCGGCTAACAATCAGCATATGCGAACCTCAGCAGGTGTGGCGGCCATTATAGAAACAGCTGGATCCAGTTGTGATCATTTTTCCCCTTCTCTTGTGACATCGACTCAGAATAGATGAATGAAAGATGAGAGAGCTCCACTAATTTCTTTCCTGCAAACGCTCGCCCACTCCCCTTTATTCCTCCTATTAAATCTACTGTTGAGGAGCGAAGACATTAACAGAAAAAAACTCAACAGATAATGTGGACATTTCCTGCATAAGCTGCGATATGAGCGATGTATTAATGGGGGGGGAATTATTGTGCATTCAATTACGGCACAATGCCTTCTAGAGATGTTTGTCTGATTTTGCCATGGCCTTCCAACGGCGGGGGGTCCCTCCCTGACTGATGAGCGCTCTAATCTGCTAATCTCACCAACCAGGGGTGGAGGTGGGTCGGGGGGAGGGGGGTTCGGTAGTTTATATGATAAGCCAAACGGCTCCACTCGCTGCCTGCCAACGGTGGCCAATAAAATTAAAGAGCCGGTGCGTGCCCGGGCGCAGAGGAAGATGAGAGGAAATCAGAGATAGATAAACAAATAGAATCATAAAAAGGCAGGGCGCTGTTGAAGTGGTAATTCAGTGGGAGTTCATTAGAGGAGAGATGGAGGAATGAGGAGCGGAGGGCTAAACTGTGGATGACATTACCTCTAATGTGGCTCCCCTGCAGAGTTTGTGATAGGGTGGCTGTTTCTGGCGAAAATAGGGTTTTTAGCATGACGCCACGCTCACAAAGACAAACTCCCACTAAATAGGATTTTTTTTGTTTTTTTTTCCCCTCATTGTACTATTTTAGTGCAGAAACATCTCCAAATTAGGTTCTCAAATGTGTTCAGGCATACAGCCAAGTTGAGACAACATGCACAAATGAGTTTTGTGGTGTAGCAAATTTGCAAGGCGCGACAACATTTTGAGCAGTAAGCCTAAAGCAACCTTTTTCTCTAAAAAAAAAGAAAAAAAAAAGAGCCAGAGCCCCCCATCAGTTACTTTCCACCAATTACAGTGTCTAATATGAAACAGACGTCATTTTATTCTGCTGGACAGAATGAATACGAGGCTGATCAACGTTCAGTGACCAACTATCCTGTTGACACTTTTTGATGATGCTTAAATGTCCATATGTCCATAGTGAACATAATTTAATCTCTCAAAGGGTTGATTTGGCCAAGTTATATTAAAAAAATCATATGTTTATGTTTAATGGTAAGTATTCCTGCAGCTACATCATGTTTAGTCTGAGGTGTCTGAATAAAAGTCTGTTTGTGGTGCTTAAAGATACATTTCAACCATAACCTCTATCATAGGTGAATTTGAGCAAAATGACATGAAAATCACGGAGTTCAAATGTGCCTGAAAATTTAAAAAATAAGCTAATTGAAGAAACCAATTATGAGATGCACACCTTTATGGCCCCTGGGCATTTCAAGTGTGTATGGACGGACAGATGGACGAGAGTAACCTTCATGACCCCTTTGACGGAGTCATACAAAACAAGGAATACATTTTTGATGTCGGCCGTCACTTCCTGCTTTTACTTTGTTTAAAATCATCGATACTATAATGGCTCCAAATTTGAGGATCTACCAGTGTTCAAAGAATCTGAATTTCTGTTTCTGCATTTTCACCTGCTCACAACTCAAGTCTTCATGACATCATTTTGAGGTCCCAGAAGCCAAGAAGAAGAAGAAAACACTGGCCTAGAAATATATAGAAATATGGGACCTGCAGTTTAAAAGGACACATGGCAGACATACACACTGAACACAGTGCAGCAGTTACAAGGACATCCTCTCCAGTGCAGTCAAAGAGCTTTGCATCCTATTCCCTTAGTTATAAATAGTCACCAAGAGAATTACAAGTGAAGACGTGTTCCAAACAGCCGTATCATCTGTCGCCATTGTCTGCCGTCTACCTCTGGATGTCTTAGTGAGACATCACTTCGTCTGTAAACAAAATTTGTGTTGCTCTTGGCGTTGTGGAGGATTTTGTTGTCTGGTAGAGTATATTTAGCATATGAAATGTGTTGTGGTGACAGGCATGATAGAACACATATGTCGCCAAGGGCTATCCTCCCTGCCTCCACTGTTGTAGCTAAATAAGCAACCGATTGTGTTTAGTTTTTCAGTGTCTGTGGCAACGGATGCACTTGCTGTTGCTGGGTTTTTTTGTGGTTTTTTTTCTGTGAACTGCTGATATCTCATGGCACTTTTATGATGCCTGGAGCTTCAAGTGTGTGTGTGTGTGTGTGTGTGTGTGTGTGTGTGTGTCTGAGAGAGAGAGAGAGAGAGAGAGAGAGAGAGAGCATAAAATAAGAGTTGCTTATTCCCTTCTTTCTCTACATTACTTTATTGCTATTTTTCAACCAGGCATCTTCAGAGTTTTCTCTCCTCTCCTCCTCTCCTCTCCTCTCCTCTCCTCCTCCTGTTATCCAGCACTAGATGAGTAGATGTGAAAGCTCAGACAAAGCAGGCGTTCAGAACTCCGTCGATGTAAATGCTGCACCGTAGCAGTGGCTGACTTAATGAACAGCAGGGCTTGCAGCCCTCTGGCAGCACTTAAGCTTTAAAACATCTATTATTGAGGCGTGAGAAGAAAAAAAACCAGAGTGGCTAGCACTGACCCTCTCTCATCCCTGTCTTTTTATATCTCTAGTCATGGGAGCGGAAGCGGTGATGTTGGAAGATAGAGGTGCTGCAAGCAGCATTCTTAAACTTCACTATGTCACTGTCAAATTCATTTCTAATCATAATTGATGTGCAACAGATGAGTCCGTCACATCTCTGACTTTCAGTTAGTCTTAGGCAGACAGGTAGACCTTATATATAGTTTTTGACATAATGTAGGAATTATTTCTTCACATTCTGTGATCATTTTATTTGCTTTTTATGTTTGATCTGATTTTGTAATATATGATCTGTCAACACGTTCTCATCCCAGCTGACATGTGAAACCCTTCTAACATGTGCTTAAAATGAAACAGCAGCAAAACAATGTGGTTAAGTTTAGGAAAAAAAATTCATTGCATCATTCGTTCTGATTGATGGTCATATATTTGGATATGTAGCACCCCTATGAAGTCTACTCATATGTTCATTACTTTTTAAAGTCTCAAAGTGGACGTGTTAGAGATTCAGGGATTTGAAAGCACCACACATGGCAGGTAAGAATAAACTGCCATCCTTCGGTTTGCTTATGCTGGATGTAAATATGTCCTATGAGTGCAAATGAAGTCGGATTTAGCTTAACGCTAACCTAGCTCTCTTTTTCTCTGGAAACACAGATTTATATTCCATCGACTCCACCATTCCAAGTGTCACAGCCGTCACTCCAGTGTCAAGTGTCTTATTTCTGTATTAGAGGGGGAGAGCTAAGTGTGTTTTGTTGTGTGTGTGTGTGTGTGTGTGTGTGTGTGTGTGTGTGTGTGTGTGTGTGTGTGTGTGTGAGCAAACTTATCTATAATGCACTACACATTTTATGCATGTGTGAAGATGTACCGTACCAGAGGTTAGCGGTGGGTGTGAGTGGGCCTTGCTCTGCTCTGGACGTACTTCTCCCCTGCTGTGTGATGCATTCCACTGGATATTTGCATAAGGTATGGAGGTGATGTCATGGGGTCCTCAGAGCTGCATGTTAATGATGGTTGGCTGTTAGCAAAGTGGACATACTGAGAAAAAGCTGCACCACTTCACCTCCTTCTGTTCCAACTTTGACCAAACTTTTATCCAGCGGGACGGAATTAGAGTTTTAAATCATATTTTTTTATTTATTCATTTTTAGAAAAATGGGTATTATTTTCAACATTGTGTGGAACCAACACTGTCAGCATGAAGATAAAAACTGAGGTCCTGAAATGCAAAGTTATTGACATGATGGTAAAATAAGACCATCATACATCATATACTCAGGTTAGCTGGTAAATTGTTAACAGTAAATTGAAAAAAAACAAAAAATAAATTTAAAATGAAACAGGTGTTCACTGTAGTTTCAACAAATCTTACTCAAACTGGAATTGAACACAGGGAAGCAGGATAAGATAAGATAAGATAAAACTTTATTAAGAGATTGCTCCAAAATTACAGTAACAATACAATACATTAACAGAATTGAAAAAAAACAATACAGTATTAAATATAAGTGAAAAATAAATATATAAAGTGTATAAGCAGTAAATGCAAGAACCAAAGCCTAATGGAATAACAATAGCAAGAAGATAAGGCAGTGATATAATAAAAAGTAATATTGCATGATAATAATACTGAAAAGTAACATGATATTGAACATAATATATGATATTAAAATGCATATAATATTGGTCTTATTGTTCTCAGTGTCTGATTTCTCAGTTGTCCTTCCTGCAGAAGGGGGAGGAGTTATACAGTTTGATGGCAAAAGACTTCCTGTGGCGTTCTAGGTGATAATAAAGAAGAATTATTGTATTTAACATCAATAAAAACTAGTTTTTCAGTTGTTTTTTCTCTCATGGTCTCCATAATATAGAAGATACCCAAAACCTGAAGCACCTAAAAATCACAGCAATAATAAAAAAATGTATCATGTAAGACACAAAGAGGTCAAATATCCGTATGATGAAGATTTCATGACCATCTTAAATAGTTAAATCCAATAAAGGTTACATTTAGTCTGCTTAATTGTACTTATAATATTTGGAGCTCTCTTACAGCGTCTCCCCTCCAGGATGCTGAGCTTCCTCTCTGTGCCTCAACAACCCTCCCTTCACTAATAGCTGTTGTCCAAACGCCAAAGTTGGGTATTTTTCAGGTTAAATTTGGGGTGGCGACGTTGGGCGGTGATATTAATCTCACCGGCGACATCGCAGTGGTGGTAATAAAGGATGGTCGGCGTTATTTGTATCTTTGCGTGTTGAGCGTTTTGTCAAAAGTAGGCGAGTTTTGCTTGCCTGGTAGATTTGTGTTCTCCCCCGGGAGCCATGGCCCAGTAAGAGACAGCAGTTGCTCGACATAATTAGAACGGGAAGGTCCTTGTAAACCCATTAATATCTCACCCAGGCTTAAATGGCTGAGTCGCCGGTGGTTCCCTGGTGGAGAGCATGGAGAGAGTTTTGTGGAGAAGGGAAGATGAAGTAAAAGGACAACAGCAAGATGAGTGGAGGTCGTGAAGAAAACAGGTCATGGTGTTGATCATGAAGTGTTTTAAAGACAAACACTGCTCAGATGTCATACTAACTTAACAAACCAATGCACTGAAACTCATTTTGCCACAAAACAAATTGTAACAGGGACAGGAATAGTCAGGAACAATGACTGACGGCTGCATGTTATGATTTTGTCATTGTGATTAATTACATTCCATAAATCAATAAACTCAGTTTAGAGAGAAGAACATGTGATTTTGCATTTCCCACATGGCTTCTACATAAATGCACATAAAATTCATAACCATTCTTACTTTTTAAGTTTAGTGAAATTTGGACTAACTATGGCTCTGTATAAAAACAGCTTAGACACAAATCCAAGGGGGAAAAAAAATTAGAACAACTGAAACATGTTGAGAAAATTCTCTGAAGTCTGCATGTTATGTAGGAAACGGTGGGAAATCTTTGTGTCATTTATTCTGTGTCATTTGAGCATAACTGCAGCGAAACACTGTCGTGTTAAGAAGTGGTCGGTCGCTGCGCTAATTCAGCGTTTGGTCTGGTTTTCTACATCTGTACCTGTATTGGTGGAAAAAGCCACTGGAAGCCCTGGGAGTGAACTGGATTCTGAATAGTGACTGTGGTGAAATGCCTGAACTGGACGAACTGAATTCAGTTATGAAGAGACTATAACAATTATTTAATTCTATTTATTTACTTACTTTTGTATTATGTAAAAACAGTGTTTTTTTACTGTGCTTTTGTTTGTAATGTATGGACCAGTCAAGTAGCAAATGAGAAATAAAAAAATAAATAATAAAAAACGCTTTGTTCTAAAAAAAAAAGAAGAAAATATATATATATATATATATATATATATATATATATATATATATATATATATATATATATAAAATATAACATAAATATATTATAAATATAATATAAATAGATACATGGAAAGTGTAGCCTGTTCCATATTGAATTTCCTAGAAAGCAAATTTGCCAATGGTCCTATAGGCAATTTTTCAATTTGATGAGCTTTTCATGTTTGAAGATATGAGATTTTTTAAAAATTGCAAATTTTAACACAAACCTCTGAGAGGGTCAATGAGGCCTGCTGGTCATAAATAGCAAATGGAAGTTCAAAACTTATAGTATTCACAAGAACTTGAGTTGATAGAAAGATGAAACACAATATTAGGTGATTAATATATTTATTATTATGAATATAATCAGCTGGAATGAGCAGTCATTTCTGACCAGGAACACCAAACTAGTTCAGAAGAAGCGAACACAACAGGAGGGTTAAGATCTGTCACATGCCACACCCCACAGAGTTTAGGCCACATTTTGGTTTGATTTTTGCACCAACTGTCTGTGCCAGAGAGGGCAGTAGAGGAAAGGCCAGTCTGTGGATGGGCCCTGAGAGCCCTGCTGTTCCTCTGCACACACAGTTAAGTCCCTCGGGTACACCTACACACTTTGTGACCTCTCTGCTCAGTGGGCATCAGGCAGATTAAAATCAGTTAATGCACTTGAGGCTAGTTGACTCTGTCTCTCTCTCTCTCTGTCTCACAGACCAACCATCAACCAGCCAGTTCTCACTCACTTTTTAAAATTAAAACTCATTGTTTTTGCTAAGCAGAGGATGTCCCGGAGGCTGCCTCACGGGGTTGTGTGTGTGTGTGTGTGTGTGTGTGTGTGTATAGCCTGCACATTATATTCAGTGAAGAGAGGGTTTCAGTGGATTACTATGGCCCAAAGTACCGTGCCCTTTCATTAACCTTGCCTCTTAGTCGTCTCATTTAATAAAAAACAAATTTCTAATCTGCAGCCTGCTAAACAGTTCTGCAGCTCACTCTGTGGCTGTGTGTGTGTCTATGTGTGTGTTACTGTTCCTCTTATTGCCTTGGGTTCCCTCTGCCTAGCCCCCTAATTACTCCCCGAAACAGGGCGGCCAGGCTCCTCCTATGTGCTATCATCATTTTAAATTTATTTTGATTGATTTGTGTCAGCTTTAACTATGCTTTGGGCCGAGGTCGATAAATAAAGATCAATACTTTAATGTTTTCCTCTGAACCTTTATTAAAAAATAGATTGGCTATAAAGAGGGCTGAATTACGAGGAGGACTGCCTACTTCCAATGCATGTCAACTGGAATCTAATTGAACAACATTGAACCAGTTGAGATTAGTCCAGGGAGTGAGAGCTGATGGAAGAGAGAGAGAGGACTGAGGAATTGATGCAGCGAGATGAAACAGAGAGAAAAGAAAAGTTAAGAGTTCTTAGAGAACGAGGTCCAGCTGAAAACAGCTGCTGATGTTCTGCTTAGGTCTGTAAAAGTGAGGGTGATGGGATTATTACCCTCATTTGTAATATTTACTGAGGGACTCTTTTGCTTTAAAATATGTTTTTTTCCTCCTGAAGCTCAGCTGGCTAAGTGCGCTAAAGCTCAGATGTTGATTTAATTATGAGGTCATGTGAATCATAAAGCCAGAGGCTGGGCAATGTCACCTTAAATCAACATCAAGATCAACTGATACACACCTGCAACAATTAATGAAGCAATAACTTATTAAATAAAGAATTGCAGAAGGTTGTCGTAGCAGTCCTCTTATACCATCTTCTTCTTCTTCTTCTTTCGGGGTCGCCACAGCCGATCATTGATTTAGTAAAGGTTTTACGTCTGATGCCCTTCCTGACATAACCCTCCCCGTTTATCCGGGCTTGGGACCGGCACTAGAAGTACACTGGCTTGTGACCCCTTTGTGGCTTTGTGGTAAAGTCATCGTGTAAACGGCCCCTTAAGAGGTCCAGAGGTAGAGAAGCGCCTTTGTTGGGCCAGGGTGCAGCGTGTAGCTTGGGGGTAAAAAGGAGCAGCTCCTTTCACTCCCATACACATATACCTGATTTGAACTGGATTTGAGCAGCAGGTCAGTGTAGAGAACAAGGGAGAAGAGTGTTGAATCAGATGTGGTCTTAGTCAGGGATGCTGCAGAAAAAAAAAAGGCAACAACTATTAATGATGTGTATGGAAGCAGTCAGGGCAGGGCTGGAAGTGTGTAAAGGTGGATTAAAATGCTCTGTGTTATTTGTGTCATAAACAGTCTGTCCTCTGGTGCAGCAGCTCTCAGACTGTGACTAACCTTTTGAACGGGGTACATATTATGGCCTAAATGTGGTACACAGACACACACACACACACACACACACACACAGACACACAGACACACACACACACACACACACACACACACACACACACACACACACACAGACGCTGCAGTTCAAAATTCTCAGAATGGTTTGTCTATTGTTTTCTGCAGTCAGTTTAGGAACAGTAGATCCCACTCATTGAACATTGGTTCACTTTAGGTTTACTTTACTGTTTTTTTGAGAACCAGATACAAATGTTATGTGCACCCCTGTAGATGTTCTTTTTCATAGGATTTGTGGGGACCACAGTTAAGATGGAATAATTTAAGGAGAATGTTGTTATGTTTCAAGCTTGATGCCCCAAAGTGGCCCAAAAATATTGAATGCAGCTTTACTATTGGTTTATTATTAGATGGTAAGTATTGGATGAATACTTACTTTTTTCACACTTCTAACTGTCGGGTTATGTTAACATAGAACCAGTGCAATTAAAGCAATAGTCAGATGGCCATGACACACGTGATCAGACGAATTAAGAGGTTTTAAACCAACCTCCTGGTTAGCCAAAATGATTTGTAACAGGAAACAAAGGTAAATGTTAAATAAACAATCAAAGTGACTCAATAGATGCATGAGTTTGGAAGAAACAAGCAATAATACATTTACAATCATTTGGAAAGCTTTCAGCTGGGATACCTGCTGAGAATAAATTATTATTCACTCAATGCCTGTCTGGCAATCCTCCAGCTGAATCTGCCGGAACAGTGAGTTTAAGAGTGTTGATCTAAAATGGGCTGAAACAATGACTGACATTTGAATAATGTAACCTGTTTATTTCACACTTCCTCGCCAGATTCAATGTTGTTCTTTCATTTAAAACAAGAATGTAAACATTTTCAGAACAACCCAAAGATTCCTGATCGCACTTTGAGCAAAGATTAAAAAAAAGGGGAAAAAAGAGAGAGAATCAGTGTTACAAAGAAGAAACGTGTTAAAAGAAGGTGGAATCACTGCAGCACTTATAGGATCCTGTATTTAAGTTACTGTCACTTTTATTTGAATACCTGATGTATTAAAGCCTCGTTAAATGCAGGGGATTAAACACAATATAAACTTGATCCCTTTCAGTAACTGGCTCTTAATCTGTCTTTGTCTCTGTCTCAGGTGGAAGAATACTAATGTGCTGCCTCCCAGCTCTTCACCGACCTCACAACAGTCTCTAGTCAGGTATGTGAGTGGAGCTCACACATATAATGGCCTGTGTGTGTGTGTGTGTGTGTGTTTGGGGAAAAGTCTACATAGCTTACCAGCCCTTAGTTTCAACAGTCCTTATGTCGACGGAGACCTTGAGTTGCGACCATCACAGTGGACACACACACATTTACACAGTGGCCGGTAAACGTTGGTACTGTAGGAGGTGGCGTTAAGCTGCTGGAGCGTCACAGGCTATAGTGCATTTTGTTGTAATGGCGTCCCAGTTGTCATGTCAGAAATCAATGGGAACCAGAAGTCTCTGCAAACAAATGGAGGTCAAGGCTTTGTCCGCCTTAATATTTAATTTTGGGAACACGTCTGGAGCTTTTTAAAGACGAGCACACTGCCCACATAAAGACACACACTGCGGCTTCTTCTTTTTTTGGGCTGCTCTCACACGCAAGTGGAAACACAAACCAGGCAGGCACAAATGCATGTAGAGACACACACATTCATGCTTGGACTCCACTGCCTGTCCATCCCGGCTCAGGTCAGGGCTGGGTCCAAATCAATTCTTATCTATTATTAAGAGCTGGAGGTATCTCAGCAATGCCATAAAAGACAGCCAGTTGGTTCGGCTGATGGAGAAGGTCAACACCTTCCACTTCGGACATCATCTAGAGTAAGAAAGAGAATCTGAAGCATTCATATGTCTGATTTGCATGTGAGTGAGCTGATAGCCTTGTATTTGTATCACTTTTTCAACAGGATTTTGAATAAAGAAGTGGAGACAAATGGCACAATGGAAGTGCATAGGCTGTGAGAGACCTTGGGTTTGCATGAAAAGTTAGCAGAATGGAGAAAGACGTAGGTAACGGAAAATTAGAAGCAGAATTATCTGCTCTCTCTATTCCTATTTCTTGCACAAGAGCACTTCTGCAGGCCGGTTATTTTCCTGCATCTGTCATCGAAATTGGGGAAAATTGAGTTGTATTTGCTTTCAGCAGCAAGTTTTTGCACTTAACCTTATCCACACTAAATAGAGTTACAGATGGCACACATATTGCACAATATTATTTGCAAATACAATTTTTTAGCAAGCTTTACATTTTGACATTTTGTCCGTTGTGTGTCATGGCTGGGGGTCCAGCGCCAGCCTCATTCCTCCCCAACAGAAGACAATGTCAGGGTGGGGCCAGAATGACCCAGATGGGCCTACCTCCAATCAATGCTGCCTCATCTTATGTGTGATCACTACAGACAGACAAACACATAAATGCACACACGCACACATACAAAACAGGATGGCCATGCTGTGGTCGATGAGCCCTTGGGCTGGTCTGAGAAGGCGTCACATCTTAGAAGCATGTCGTTCCAGCCTGATGAGCAATCTGCCTCATCAAAAGACCTTTATCCCAATCAATAAGGCTTTCAGCAAGGGAGCCCTGTACCGCCTGTCCACAGTCCCAACCGCACACCGTTCTGTGTGTGTGACTGTATCTCTGTGTGCGCTCAACAGGGGGGGTGTTAGTGTGTGTGTGTGTGTTCGGTTTTCATTTGAGACTGTCCACTAATAAGAGGAGGGGATGCGTTATTATTTATGTCATTGTTGATGCATGCTTATACATTTTGAATCACATCAGATATGCATAGGTTTGATGGCTGGAGGGATTTTTGGAGTCTTTGTTGTACTAGAGGTTTAAAAATACATTGCTATGATTATGCTTATGCATTTTGTCACTGATGGATCAGACCAGGCAAAATAAAATACACTCTTCTGCTAAATGTAAGCTAGTTATGGTGGTCAAGCTCTCTCCACCTCTCCTTCACTAAGAGTGCATCGCCATGCATGAATGTAAAGTTGCTCCTTTGACTCAAGACCAGCAGGCTATACCTGGGTGTGGAAAGTACAACAGCCAGTCAGACCCCTCACCCCCAACTGCTGCTCAGCGGCCAGCAAATCGGGACTATGGTTGTTCTGCAGAGATTGCTTCTAATGGACCTTCCCTGTTAGCATGTTAGCACAGCATGGACACCTCTGTGCAGACTTTTATTCTATTAGGATCACTATTAGCTTTCACAAAGTGGTTGCTAGTCTTCATGGGGTCTGATTTAAACGGATCAAATTAAACAACAAACAAAATTATAATACTTTAAAAACTGGAGAGAAAAAAAAAAGCTTCAAACAAACTAAAATAAAAAAGTAGACAGTCAGGAAGCAACCCACACAAGAAAAATGAAGGCATACACAGTGACAGATGATCATAATAACAAAAACATGTCCTGTATTTTGAAACAATGACAATCTCTATTTAGGATTAGTCAGATATTTTAAGACAGTCAATACCTTTAAACCTAACTAGAACCACACTGGTTAAAAACGCTGCAGAGATATAAAGACTTTAATTTGCTAACATAAGTCAAGCTTATGATAACTAACTAATATGATCATCATCGGTCGCTGTTCCCGAGCCACAGAAGTCATTCATTGGCTGAGAAGTAGGCCACAACCCCTGACCAGTAACGTCATCATTCATTGTGTAAAATTGATTTTAAAATGGTACATTTCGTTGCGTCTGTATCATAAGCTGGTCTATTACACTTACTCTATGATGACAAATGAACATCCTCCACAGTCTTTAACTTGGTGGCCATTATAGGAGCGCTTCATCTCTTGTCCCGCTCATCCCACAACTCCCGCAGGGGCCTGGTTAATTAACCTAATAAAAAACACTAACCATTTTCCTAAGGTAAATTGAATTGACTTGTCAGCAGTGTACGTCAATACACACAAGGAGTATTAGTACTCAGCTGGAAGAGCCTTAAAGGTGGATGGGTGAGGGTACAAAGAGTTCCTTGTGGGAAAATTAGTTTACCAGCTATCTTTTCTAGCGATGCTACAACTCTGTCTCCTGTGTGACTGTGGGGAATATTACATATGTGTGGTGAAACATACAAGCAGGGTATGGGTTTGATGCTCTTGGCTCAAGGTAAGTATCTTCTATTCTGGTTAAATCTTTTGATAATTAGGAGGCGATGAGTTTTTCTTTATTTATTTGTGGCTCACAGAGGAATTAGTCAGTGGTAAATGAACAAAAGACAATAGAAACACCTTTTCAAAACCTTTCCCTGCTCGGAATGAATTTATTCTCATGGAGAAAAACTGAATCCTTGGGCGCTTTAAGCACCACAGGTGTTGGATGAGTACACATCTTGTTTGGTATGGTAATTATCGGCCATGAAATCCACCACTTTCCGTAATTATGTGCAAAACAGAGACAAGATTTAGTCAATTCCTCCCCAAATTTCACACATGAAGATTCTAGACTGAACTGCACTGAAGTCATAAATTTCCTTTTGACAGGCTGCTGCCTTCTGCTACTATTCAAAGTTGTGTTGTTGTTTTTAAAAAACATGTGAGTTATCATAAATCATGTTTGCTTTGTACTTTTGTAACCAAAGCTGGTGCAAATGTTCCTGTGCTGTGGCTGATGGACTGACTACTGCCTGTAGGGGGGAAGCATTGTTCAATATTGTCTCTAATTACTCACAAAACTACACAACCCATTTCCATGAGAGGTCAGGCAAGTTCAACAACTGTGTAGAGTCATTCATTGTCACTCTCTTATTCTAGCTTACTGCCTATTGTTTATATTATTATTTTGTAATTCAAATATTTGAATATTTGTATTGATCTTTTGAATAAATATATTCTATATTTATATATAATGGCACAAATAACCTGAAGAAGGGTGAAAGGTTTCAGAATATTTCCAGAAATGAGAAAATAAATGTGTTGTGTGTTACGGATTGTACAACATTTCCTCTTGTAATGTGTGACTAAATGTCATGACAATATTTAACACTCAAAATTTCACTTTTTTTGTTAACTGCTTCTAGTCTTCATTTAACATTATTATTACACAATGTGCTTAGAGTTTCTAAAACACCATTTTTGGTTTTGGATTTTTGCTTTGCACCAAAACTTTATTTAAATTTAAATGTGCCAGGCAAGAAATCACCTCACTGGCCATAGTTAACACTTACTGCTTCTTTGATGCCTTTGGTTAACAGAATGATGCTAGACGAGTGAAACATTCTGTGTTTATTCTCTGGTTTAACTTCCTCTGGCTTCTTTCTTTTTATGGCCCTGTTCTTCCTTTCATTGCTCTGTTTCTCTCTGTCTCTTCCTCTGTTCCAGCCTCCCACAGTCTGCCTTCCTGCCTCATCCTGTTATAATGTTAATAGAACCAGCTGATGTTTTAATAAATTAAGCTTGATTAAGAAGATTGTCAACCCTTTGATTCTAATGGGGTCTTAAACAAACTCCACCGTGATGGAATAATCAAGAAAAAAGCATGAGGTTGTGGTATGTATGTGTGTGTGTGTGTGTGTGTGTGTGTGTGTGTGTGTGTGTGTGTGTGTGTGTGTGTGGTCTTGCTTTTCTACCCTTATGGGGTCCCAACACCAGGAGCTAAAGGGTCTTTGCCTTTTATTTCTGACTGAGTGCACATGAAAAGTGCCATGGCAACAGTTTCATTTTTAATTTTTCAGCGTCAGGTGTGCACACACGCAGGTAGGCTAATATTTGTGTATATAAAACTGAAGTTAGCGAGTTGCTAAGGTAGTAGATTATACAAGGTGTAGTTTATGGCTGGAAGCAACTGCACAGCAAAAAGAGTTCTTACACTGTAATAATCAGAGTGAAGTTGGTTAAAAATGTATAATACGGTAAAACATAACTATCTTACCCTCAATGCTCTCTGCAAACTCAACAAACCAATCAGCCCGAGTCCCTCTGACATGTGATGGTAGCTAATCAGCACTAATCACAGTACAGCTGTTTGTTTTTTCAGGTATCTATTTCATGGTTTTGGTTTTGAAGATTCTGTGTTTTCTGTTTCCTGTTTTATTTTGAAAGTTATTTTCTCCATTTGCTTCAGACTTCCTCCCTTTGTCTGTTTTCCCTCTGTTAGGGATGTCTGATTGTATCATTTCCTCACCTGTTCCCCATCCGGCCTCGTCCTCCTGTGTATTTAGTCTGTGTGTTTTCACCCTTTGAGTTGTCAGTTCTGATATTTACCGTTTCCAGCCGTTTCCTCTTGTGTTTTAAGAGATAAAGATAAGATAAGATAAGATATCCCTTTATTAGTCCCACAGTGGGGAAATTTACAATATTGCAGCAGCACAGTGTACAAAAAACACAGCAGGAGGAGGGGAAATAACATTTTTAAAAATACAATACAATAAAGGAGGGGGGTAAAGTGTCTCAAAAATATATTCACAGTACTATTAGAAAAAGTGTCTCAGTAATCAACTCATCCTTGTGTTTTTTCGTGATTTATAACTGGAATCTTTGGTTTTGATTTTTTCCTTTTGCACTCGTTGGATTTTCTGTTCATCTGGACTTTAGTTTTTGTTGCTGGACTTTTGACATTCGCTGCACCTTCATTCACTGCTGCCTGTAAATTTGAGTATTTTTTTTGTTTGTTATTAAATCCCCTGAACTCCATTTCTTGTGTCTCTGCCTTTAGTCTGTATCTGGGTCGTCACTTTAATATTTCTCAAACATAGCAATTTACTCATAAACCAATGCATTGGACAAACTTTAATTCTGGTGGTGCAAGAGGAAAATTCAAGTACCACCAATGTCATTAGGATTCATTTTCTGTGGACCAACAAAACGTCATGCCAATCATCCACGGCTGTTAAGACACACTGCCATCCCTGGTTCCACTGTGGCTCAAAATCACAAATTCTCCCTTTTTCAGCCATTAATTTTCTACCTTTCCATCCATTTTCTAAACCTCTTATCTTTTAGAGTTGTGGGTTGACTGGACGCTGTTGCTGCTGACAGTGGGCACTCATTCATGGGTTACTTAGAGTCACCAATTCACCTGTATTGCATGTTGGACTGTGGCTTAAAGAAGGGAACCCACACAGTCATGGGGAGAGGCCCCATGTCTGGATTCAAACCTAGAATCCTCCTGTTGTGAGGCAACTGTGCTAACCGCTGCAACATCATGCCACCCCTATCCGGTAGCCCCATTTTCAGACCCCCCCAATCCCAAGTCATGTTGGGTGATTGACAGCTAGTTCCATGTTTTGCACTGAAAGATATACCAAATATCTAACACAGTAAGGATCAATAAAGCATTTATTAAAAGCGGATTTTGACCCACATTCACCGCTTTGCTCTGGGAAACAAATCTTAATCATATCCATAAACTGAATGTGTCTCTTTGATCATTAATGCAAATAACAAAATATGCAAACATTTATTACAGAATTCCCCAATGCACGGATGTATGTCTGTTTGTGCACATGGGCAAGAATATGCGTGTGTGTGTGTGTTTGTGCATGTGTGTGTGATGGTTAATGCTCTTCTCCTTCGACCATTAAGCTACTTCCTCGGGTCCTTCCCTCTGGCAGTGTAATGACCTGCAATCAGCTCTGAGTGTATCTCCATTAAAAGGCCTTTTCCTTCCCAGCCTGCACCGAGGCAAACGGCTCTGTCAGAAAAATTAAAACGCACAGGAGGCCTGGCTTCTTCTCTTGTTAATACAGATATATAGTTTCTTTTACTACTAACGCCCACTGTGATTTTTGTGGTTTGGTTATTTAGGAGACCTTAATTTGCATTTTCAAATTCCTCAACAACAACAACAACAACAACAACAACAAAATTGTCTCATGGATAGCAAAGTGAAATTTTTCAGATGTGGATTTCTTTATATATCCTTTGGTCATCAAAGTAGGCAGAAGCTGGGAACTAAAAAATAGAAAAATAATTTAAAAAAATGAAGGAAACAATGGGCCAGACCTTGATCCGGACTTTCAGGTATGAAAACGCTCTTAGAAACGCTCCGTCCACAGTCTGCCTAAAGGTGACCTTGGCAGAGGATGGAGATGGATGGTAGGTTAACAAGTGGGGAGAATTTTGGTGATTTTGTTGACAAGGGGAAGGTACCCCCCCACCACCACCACCATCATCCTCATCTCATCTCCATGACACCTGAGAAAACTCTATTTACTGAGGACAAGGAAAAAGACAGTAGGCAGACTTTAGATTATTATTTATTATATATTGATTTTGTTTGCACTTTCACAAAATGACGGCAATCTCACAGCTGATTTAAAACATCCCAGAATCCCCTCGCCAAACTGCAACTATTCATGTAGCAGCAGAATTCAGTGCTTATCCTTTTTTTGATCGCTTAAACTCTAAAATATCATGTTTGATTAATTTAAAATTGCTGTCAGGATCACTGGAATTTAACATCAACATCTCAATTTTCTGAAAGAAGGTTTTGATCAATGCATTCATGTGTTGACTTTAATCAATCCTGGGTTTTAGTAGAGATGTATTAGCCTGCATTGATAAAACAGCGTCAATAGCGACAATATTTCATGTGTAGACAATATGGTTGCTGTAGGGAAGTCTGGAGTGTCTTTCTGAAATTCTAAAGATATTCTCCAAGGTCAACAGGATAGGATGTGACAATAGGAAAGCTCAGAACATAGAGAAGTTTCAATACACTGCTCCTGTTGCAAGGTGCCTATTTTTATTATTACCATAGCAACCTCCTCGAGTTCAATGTTACGGCCGACATTGGACATTGGTGCTGATATAGCTGCTGCAGCGCTGACAACATGTACAAACACTGAATGCACACACATGCTCATGTCACACACAGCATACAGCCTCAGGCGCTTATGCATTGTGTGCATGAAATGAAATCAGACACAGTATTACAAATATGTTTAAACATAGAGTGTACATAATCACACACACACAACCAAAATAAATATACTGAAAAGAGCAGACAGGAAAATGTAATGTTGATGTAACTAAATATTACATTTCAAGATTAATTGAATTGATTAATTGAAAAGAATCTCTCGATTCTTTTCTCGTCAATACGTTAATTGTGCGATTTATAACATGTTCCGAGAACATTGAAACAATCTCCAAAGTGTGTCAATGCAACACATCAAACCCACAAACTGTTCATTTTTCATCTTGAAACAAATAAACAACTCAAGGTTCACTTGTCGTCATCAGCAGAGGGAGTTTTGGCACAGCCATCGTAAAATTACCTAAAGACAATAGCAACACGTGTATTTCCTCATTTCTAAGAAGCTAAAACCATCAAATGTTTGCATTGTTTATTGAGAAATAAAATACTTGAAGTTATTGACTAATCATTACTTCTAGGACTCAGAAACTGTGGTCTTAACTTCTTAAAAACAGACTTGGTACACAGATGAGCAAATCAGGTAAACAACCTAGAAGAGAGGAGTCAAAAACTGGGCAAGCTGTAGGAAGACAGCAGGAATAAAGGCTGGGATGTGAGACACACGGGTAGAAGAAGGCACAGGTGACACTGATCAGGGCGGGGTAGACGATCACAACAGAGGGAAAACAGAGGAGGAGAAATCTGAAACAAGAAGACAGGTGAGTAAAAACAACAAAAAACAGAGAATAACTAAACTGCAAACATGGCCGATAAGTTGCTGGACATGATGCATCAATGTCTGCGCTAGTTGATGCTAATGTTGCAGGGATTTTTTTTTTTTTTATGCATGTTGATAAAATATGTTTCTCCTGTTAGAAGATAACCGGGGAAGGTAATTTAGACACAGTGATTTATATTAGTCCAGGAATGACTACACACCTCGTTTGTGCATTCTAGAGTGCACACATTTGCTGACTCGTCATACTAATCTGCTGTATGCAAATATAACGTCTGTGCATCCGTGTGTGTGTGTGTGTGTGTGTGTAAATGCCTTCTTACTACTGGGCGGGACTGCCAACTCATCCATACTAATTCTTCTATAATAATACCAGCAGCCCAAACAATAGAAGTCATACATGAAAAGCAGAATCCAGTCTCTTGTTTCCTTTCTGTCGCAACAGCCTCATGTGACCCAGATTTATTGTTCTGGAATAACAGTGGAAGTGAGAGAAGATCATAACGTATGTTTCTTAAAAAGATAAATTAAGGTAGAATGAGGCTTTTAGGAAGTTTTATGTCAGGGCATGCATAGTGAAAAATGATTTTTCAGAGCGGCATGGTAGTGTAGTGTGTAGCACTGTTGCCTCACAGCAAGAAGGTCCTGGGTTCAGACCCACCTGAAGACCTGTGTGGAGTTTGTATGTTCTCCCCCATGTCTGCCTGGGTTCCCTCCGGGTTCTCCGGGTTCCTCCCACCACCAAAAACATGAAGTAAAGGTGAATAAATAGACCGTAGGCCTGAATGCGAGTGTGAATAGTTGTTTGTCTTTCTATGTGATGAACTGGCGACTTGTCCAGGGTGAACCCGGCCTCTCACCCAACGTCAGCTGGAATAGGCTCCAGCCCCCTCCGTGACCCTGCACATGATAAGTGGTGACAGAAAATGGATGGATTGACCTTTACAGGATTATCCTCAACCTTACTGTACCTTTAAATTATTTCAAAAGGAACAGACTCTTCATTTCCTTTGACTTCTGTATATTTCTGTGAATTGCTGAGTCTGTTGCTGAGATGGTTTTTGTGACTTTTCTTTGTCAGTTCTGGGTCAACATTCTGAATCTCAGGACTTTGTGAGAAGGATGAATGTTGATCTCAGTGAGAGTACCTGATTAAATAAAGGATAAAAAATGACTCCAAGTCGCCTTGATCGCCCACGCCTGCCTTGTTTGTTTTTTCTCTCTGCTGTCATTCTTTCTACTTTGCTGGCCTGTCAGTTTCTTTGTGTTGCTGTTTGGATTGCCACCATTGTGCATGTGTTCACACATCACTTATAACTGTGTATTTATCTGCATACACAACTGGGATGTGTGTGTATGCATGGGTCTAAATGTGCATGTGTGTGTGTGTACTGGTGCGTTGGGCATGTTTCCTGCTCCTTTCATTGTTTCATTAGAGAAACACACTCTGGTCATCACACTCCAGAACTGCAGCAGGGACCCATTTACATCAAATTGATACCACACACATGCACATTTATTACCATGTACATGCATACACAGACAAGCACACATAAGAGCAAACATAAGGCTAAATCCATATTTTATATTTAGCTCAACACACATATAAACGACACAGCACATCGACGGAATCTTATTCTCAATTTTCAAATTTCACAGGTCAAGAGAGATGAGCTATTAAAGAATAATGATAGGGTTGCAGATTAATAAGGGGTAAATGAATCTAAAAAAAACAACGTAAGACCTCAAAATGGGTTAAGT
The DNA here is from genome assembly GCA_037577475.1 of Chaunax sp. Z400. Classification (NCBI taxonomy): domain Eukaryota; kingdom Metazoa; phylum Chordata; class Actinopteri; order Lophiiformes; family Chaunacidae; genus Chaunax; species Chaunax sp. Z400. Next base: position 2,194,993 of record CM075193.1, read on the forward strand.
TTACACTCATTTATCAAGGAAAGGCCTCCAAATTCAAAACGGTCGTGTTATATAGTTAAATCAAAAGTTACCTGGAAAAGAAAGCACGGTAGAGACATGCATCACACTACAGGCTCGTCATTTGTACTCCAAATAGGGTTAGTGGTATCAGACCAGGGGTACATAAAGTGGTGGTATCATAACTTAGAGTGAAAGGGCAAGAGATGGGGGTACCGGACTTGACATTATGTCACCTGTTTCGGTTATTGTTTCAACATTCGAAATTTAATTAACTTAATTTAAGAGATGAAAATGCCTTCGCTCGACATAACTAACATCATCTCAGCAGTATTTCAATCAGGAGAGACTAGTGGTTGAAGATAAGTATGAAAGAAAGTCTTTGGTGTCAGAAAGTCTTCAGTGTCAGAAAGTCATGGTGTCAGAAAGTCTTTGGTGTCAGAAAGTCTTCAGTGTCAGAAAGTCTTCAGTGTCAGAAAGTCTTTGGTGTCTGAAAGTCTTCAGTGTCAGAAAGTCATGGTGTCAGAAAGTCTTTGGTGTCTGAAAGTCTTCAGTGTCAGAAAGTCACGGTGTCTGAAAGTCTTTGGTGTCTGAAAGTCTTTGGTGCTTAGAGATTGAGATCAAAGGGCATCTGTCTTGAGCAGCAGCAAGATATATTTCCCCCCCTTGGAGTCCAGACACTGGTGGTGGTGGCTGATGACCTGGTGAAGCTAACGATTGATGAAGTTGGTGAATCTTTGAAGACTGGGTGGTGATGGGGGGAAGTGGAGGGAGCGCAAAACAGCAGCATGAGAGAACTAGAGGAACAGGATGATTGGCTAAAAATTAAGGTGTGTCGCTGTGCTATTGGATAGATGTGACCGGCTGAGGAGAACAGCTGATAACTCAATTGATGGCCCAGACAACGCATCTCCGGTCTCACCCATCTCACCCACCCACCCAGCTCATAAAAAAACTATTCTGATTCATAGGGAAAATAATGCAGATGGGTGATATAATACGACATTAATGAGGAAATATTCATCTCCGCTGTCTGTACCATTTACACACAAGACACAACAGCTGAACATTTAGTATTTAAATCTTCCGACATGCTGACTGGATCTGATGTTTAATAATGTTTGTGTTCTCTTACAGGTTAGAGGTGGAGTGAAGTTCCTGTCTTGGTGCGAGTCTCTAAATATGAGAAGAAAATAATGTGTTCAGGTAGGTGACATGTTGATACGGATGCAAATGTGGGTTTGAACTGATCTGTGTGGAACAAGCACAGCGTATGGAGGCTGTGAAGCAGCCTATATGGGTGCATCCTGCTATTTGAATCATGTTTTAGTGGGTCAGTGGTGCAACAACAGCATTTTATAACATTCATGTGAACATTTAGTCTGATTTATAGATAAGAAACGTACTCTGATTCATTTCTTCAGTTACTTCCTCTGTGTCTAAATGTAGCTTTACTTTAAAGAGACGGAGTCAAACACTTTCATCTGCATCCTGTCTGTGTTTTCAGGGTGTTTTTCCAACCACTCCTCATCAGTCATGTATTAAAATGAGTCTCTTTGGGAAAGTGCTTTTACGTCTGGATTTGTATGTTTGCGACCACCACATCCCTCCTTCTCCCTCTCTCCTTCACTTCCATAAACACCCTCTCTCCCCTACTCAGTTTCCTCCTCTCTTTCTCCCCTCTCTCTCTCTGATATACATAGCAATGACCCCTGTATCAGTCATACTGGCACCATGCTGTGAATTCCATCTAAGCAGAAAAACAAGTGGAGATTGTTATGCAAATGGATATGTGGTGGGACTTGTGCAGGACAAAAAAAATGGCGATATTTGTATCCTTATGTGTGTGTTGGGAGGCGGTGCGAGAGGAAAAAAGAGAGAGAGCAGAAGAGAGAGAGAGAGAATGAAATCAAAAAATAGCGATAAAACAGAAACGGAGGGAGGGAGGGAAGAAAGAAAAAGGATGGTATGACATGATTCAGTGTTGAATGGATGTTTACAAGAGGAATATCTGCCATTGGAAAGCAGTCTATATGTAACTGTGTGTGTTTGCATCATGCAAATGAGTCTCTTTGTGGTGGGTTTGTGCATTTTTGCATCATATTTATGTAGGTTTCAGGAAATGCTGACTCTCTTTATCTTACTGTCAACACCATGCACTAGACACACACATGCACACACACACATACAGACACTCAAACACACACAGGTTGCAGACATGGACGTCATTATATGAGTGACAAGTCCCACACTTCTTAAAAATGAGGAGCATCTGCTCTGCGCTCCTCTGAGTGTTTCATTAAAAATCCTTTCCACTTCCTTATTGAGAGAATGCCCAAGTCAATGAATTTCAGTAACACGATGTCACTGCTTCCCGGGCATTAATGCTGATAAAGTCAGCCAGTAAATGATGCCCAGATATCAGGGAGCTGATTTGCGGGTCGCACACTGTCACCACAAAGAAGCCTTGAACAAGGAGAGCACACTAGACAGGAAGAAGGGAGGTTTGACAGCAAAGTATGACGGCAAATGAGACCGAAAGAGAAGGAGAGAAAGAGGTGGATGAAATGAAGAGCTAAGGAAGAGGCAAGTGAAGCAGGAAATCAAACAAATGGGATGAAAGAGTATAATAAAAAAAACAATGAAGGAGGTGCAAAGACAGGGAGGAGCTACAGCTGAAAGCTTTTATTCTTTTATTATCCTTAAAGCTTTTAACTGTTACTGCAGTCCCGTAGTACATTAGTGGATCACCTGATCACTGTGTGACATTATAAGATTTATTATATAAAACAGCAGAAAGCATAAACCCCTTAAGTCATTGTTGATCATTAATTTAGTCAATATAGATCTAATATAATAGATTTTAAGTTAAAGTATGACGTCATGATGATGTTGTCTGGCTGACTGGATGGATTCAAACCTATGCTGCTTATGAACTCCACTCTGTTGCTTTTCATGAAAAGGTGGCAGATGGTTGTAACACAGATGCCTTTAGTCATGAAATGCTGTCCTAAATATTTATGCGTGGTGCTTCTCAGTAGCAGTGCTGTGATAAAAATGAGTGTGTAAACAAAGCCGACATGATAACTTGCTAACAACATAATGTAGCCTGAAGACACTGACCGCAGTGATTCTTCATGGAGGCAGAAATGACTGAAGTTTACTGGAGAATGCAGAGTTTTCCTTCACTCTCTATATATGATTTAATTATATTAATGCAAGCATAATGGGATCCTCAAGATCCTTTAAGGAAGCGTGACGTTTAACACAGCAACGTCGAGTCTAGTGTGAGTCTGGTGTGAGTTTAGTCTGAGTCTAGTGTGAGTCTAGTCTGAGTCCAGTGTGAGTCCAGTGTGAGTCTAGTGTGAGTCTAGTGTGAGTCTAGTGTGAGTCTGTTGTGAGTTTAGTCTGAGTCTAGTGTGAGTCTACTCTGAGTCCAGTGTGAGTCTAGTCTGAGTGTAGTGGGAGACTAGCGTGAGTCTGATGTGAGTCTGATGTGAGTCTGATGTGAGTCTGATGTGAGTCTGTTGTGAGTTTAGTCTGAGTCTAGTGTGACGTCTAGTGTGACGTCTAGTGTGAGTCTAGTGTGATAACGTCCTAGTAGGCGCAAATTTGCATCTACTTGCAGCTTTCCATTAACTTTATATGTAATCACATTCAGTCACATTCGGATGGAACACAGCATTAGCGTTAGCTGCTAACTCCTACTAGCCTTTCATTGGCGTTCCCATTACGCCTTCATTGCGTTCACACAGAACGTCGGGGCGGAATAAAGGCGCACAAGTCGCGCCTTGAAAACGCTGCGTTGATGAGGCTTCAGATAATTCCTCCCAACATTTTCAATGCTTCCTCCACTCATATATAGACACACACAGCATGAAGAGCCACCAGGTAATGAGGGCAAATAGCAGGTCACTTACTATTTAATTGTCATTGCACTTCATTGGGACCACATCAATCCAGCACTGCTTCACTGAACAGATAAGAGTGGCTACACAGGCACACACACACACACACACACACACACACACACACACACACACACACACACACACAGGCACAGAGACACACACACACACACACACACACACAGGCACACACAGACACACACACACACACACACACACACACACACACACACACACACACGCACACACACACAGGCACAGAGACACACACACACACACAGACACTCACGTACATAAATGCATTAACACTGGTTACAGGCCTTACATGGTAGAGATTTAATACATCACAGACATTTTGGAGGAAGCATCGTCGTTCTATCATGACTGGGTATAAAGTTCAGGATTTTGACACCGGAGACCAGGGTTTGCTTAAGTCAAGACTTAAGCAAACCCTGGTCTCCGGTCAACCCTGGTCTCCTTAAGCAAACCCTGGTCTTAAGTCAAGACTTAAGCAAACCCTGGTCTCCGGTCAACCCTGGTCTCCTTAAGCAAACCCTGGTCTTAAGTCAAAGACTTAGCAAACTTAAGTCTTATGATCGTGATTTTTGTCATAAGCTTTCTCTCACTCCTAAATGTGTATTTCAACCACTTCTTTAATTTCTCATTTTCATTTTGGATTCACATTCTGAAATCAATATTGTCTGTGCAGTAAGAACTAGTGTTTATGTTTTTAATTGAAATTCAAACTACCATTTGAAAGATTTAAGTTTATAAGTACAATACAGGGTGTTCAGTGTTCCACTCTCTGTCTGACCCACTGCTTAGTTTGTTAAATGTTTCTTTCTTTAAGCTTTATTTCGGATGTCTGACTGGCCATTGCATTTTTATTACATATTTATTGCATATTTATTGCATATTTATTACATATTTATTACATATTTATTACAAATTTATTGCATATTTATTACATATTTATTGCATATTTATTACATATTTATTACATATTTATTGGCATATTTATTACATATTTATTACATATTTATTGCATATTTATTACATATTTATTGCATATTTATTACAAATTTATTGCATGTTTATTGCATAATTATTACATATTTATTACATATTTATTACATATTTATTGCATATTTATTACATATTTATTACATATTTATTAGTGGAGCCCTGTGTGCATCATAATTAGAATTTAGGGCCACTGACACTGACTGAAGTCTCGTTGTGAGACTGTTGTGAGACATTAGTGTACATGTTGCATCTGTACACTAATGAACCCGTTGTAACTTGTTTGCATCATCTATACACAAGAAATGTTTAAATGACTGTTTTATGCAGATGCATACAATAATCTGAGTCATCTGGACAACATGACTTTTATGTATGTGTGAATGCATTCGTCTGAGCTGCTGTGTGTAAACATCTGTAGTCCATTCCTCACTCAAACTTTATCCTTTTTTTTTCCATCACTGTCTCTCAAACACTCACTCTGACTCGCTCACACTGTCTCTTCCACTTTGGCTGTTTATCTCACCCTCTCCCCCCTCACTGTCACTCCTTCTTCCTCAGTCTCTCTTCCTCCCCTCATTGCAGACACGTTTCTCAAACACGCACACTTGATCGTTATCCACCGGTGTCATCAATTATTAGGTCTGCTTTATGAAACCCCGGTGCAACTCGCCACCAAACACTCTGTGTGTATTGCTATTCAGACTGGACACTGATCCCACACACTTTTTTTAGGTTGCCTCGTCTTGAATAAAGGTTGCATCAGCTTACATCAGCAACAGACAGTGGCAGGCTGGACCCCCACCTCCACCACCCCCACCGCCGACACCAACACTCACCCTTCCCAGCTGCCAGGACAAGCATCAGTGTAAACAGAGCCAAAGATACAGAGCGCAGATGGCATCACCTCAAATTTAGTCTCTTTAAATTTCTTATCTCCCAAACGCTGGAACTGGTTTAGAGTCTAATGGCCTTTTAGCCTCGTTTGAACCTGAGAGGCTCTCAGCTGCTCCCTGTGAGGATTCAGCCCAGATAAGAGCCCAACCTGATGCTAATATGAGGGAAGCAGACAGGAGAAGGGGTTCGTGCTGATTCAGGGTATAAACATAGGAAATAAATACAGAACTTATACAAGATGTAGCCATAGTAATAATTATCTATATCTATATCTATTATCTATATCCATCTATATCCATCTATTTTTTTATTTATTTTTTTTAAATCTTACCCATCTATGTTGTAACTTTTGCACAGATTTTTATCTTGTTCTACCTGTACTGGAGAGAAGCCAGACGGAATTTCATTGTACTTGCGTGTAATGACAATAAAGATCATTCTGATTCTGATAATAATAACAATAATAATAATAATAATAATATCAATATGACATTTGATTCTGTAACAGATCATCTGAGACATTCATTCACTCACAAACGTTTGGCTACAGTAACAACATTAAACAATGTGCCACAGACTGACTTTGGCGATAACCTCTCTGCTACCACTCGTCTTGTGTGGGTTCCTCAATGACGGCACCGATCTTTTTAAAATTTACACACCAACATAAAAATCAACTTGAAGCTTTTCAGCTTCCCACTCCTGCAACTCCTTTAGTCACCAGCCTCTTTGACTCAGGCAGCGCTCTGACCGCCAGGCTCTGCTCAGGTCCAGCATCCTGCTGCAGGTGAGCCAGGGAGAGCAATCAGTCCAACCCACAACACCTGTGATAACTCACCTGACACTGAGCTCCAACCAAGCCACGCTGACCAAAGAGGGAGCTGTTTTAACACAACAACATGTCCGTGTTCAAATGTAAAACAGACAAAAAGGCTGAACTATCAGAGATCAGATCAATTCAGAAGTTGAAATATCTGCAGTAAATTAAAGGTACAAGTACAGGCAAGACAAGTGTCATCAGTGTCAAAGGGTCATGCTCAGGTAAGCAAACAACAGAACCATCACTATAAGTATATTTGATTTTGACCACTACTTTGTTTCTGTCATCTGGTTTCAACCTGTCATAAACTGGGATTTGCTGCTTTTCTTTGTCAATTATGACAGTTTATGTAATGTTTTGGGGATTTTAGTCCTGGTTGTTGAACAACACAACATTTTGAATATGGCATTGTTGATCTTGTATAGATATTTGAAGCAAACACACCAAAAAAAAACCCGGTTCTAATTAACTACAAATGTTAGTTTTAGCCTAATGTGTAGTATATCGATACTGCATACTGTATCTACAGGTGACTCAGGTGGTATTCAGACTGATGCCAGATTCACAATGCAGATGGAAGAATCCACTGTGGCGACCATGGGGTCAGGAGCAGCTGAAAGAGAAAAAAATGTATATCTAAAAAGCAACACACAGGTTAGAATTGTCTCAATTTCTTTTTTTAATTCAAACTGACTCGCGTCTTCTGACCTTTCTTTGACTGTCATTGTTGTAACCCCCCCCCCCTCTTTCTGCTTCTATTCCTGACAGTAAGTGCTTTATAATATAGTGTTTTAACATTCTGTATATACTGTAAAATTAATTGGCATCTGAGTGACACTGAGTGAAAAGTAAATGTAACAGTAGAAGTATGTCTAAGAATCACAGAATAACAGTTTAAGCTCACTGACTCTAAAATCGCCTTATTTAACATTATATGGCATTAAAACATGAATTTATGCAGTGGTGGAGGAAGTAGCTCCTACTTGAGTAAACGTTGCAATACTTTCAAGTAAAGTACAAGTACCTCAAAACTTAAAGTACAATAATTTTTTATTTTTTATTTTACTTTCCACAAATGAATTAATTTTGCCACTGGAGAGTGTGACGCAAGATAGAAACAACCGAAACAACGATGCTAAGTATGGTAATTGTAAATAATGCTAATTCTAATTACTAGTAATAATAAAAAAGAATGAAAGGAGAATCGAACACAAACATGTTAGCAGACAAAGGAATGAATTATTTCCAACAATCCAGTGAACACAGTGACTTGAGGTTCACTGCTGCGGGGTAAAAAAAAAAAAAAAGTTCTATTTTCATTTCCAACTCCCACCAAATTCTCATCATAATTATGTCAATATCACTCCAAATGCAAACACTTCCAATCCTGACAGAAAGTAATATGGTGAAAGGCCATTAAAAACGAGCCCCCCCCCCATCCACACACACACACATATGCACACCAATCACCTTCCAGCTTGCCCCCGCCCTCCACCCAATAAAACTTTTGGCAGGCTGAGCTGTTGTAATTGGCAGCCGGCTTGCCGTGCCGATAGACTCCTCAGTCCTACGGGTCAAGAGTAATTTACTGAGCTGCTAAACACCACTAGTTTCTCTCTCGCTTTCTCTCTTTTTACCCATTCCAATCCCCTCGCCCTCCACCTCCTCCTCCTCTCCCTCTGTTTTCCCCCCAACATCCATATTGGAATTCCCATCCAGGCTGTATTACAAGACGAGATGATGGCTTAATCCCTTGTTAATTAGGGACAACATCTCCAGCAGCTGAGGCTAAAGCAGAGCGCGGCTAAGGCTCCAGAGACACGGGGCTCTGGCCGAGCTTGCGCCTCAGCCAAGAGAGCCTTGCTAGGGCTCAGGGAGCTGGCGAGGGAAGGGGGTAAGGAAGGAGGGAGGAGGCTGGAGAGCTTGGATGTTGCGCTGGATGAGGATTGAAAGGGGCTGTTCCCTAATCCCCGACTGATGACTCTTCTAGGCTAATGGAGCCTGGTCAACTGGGAAACCGGATGCTCCTGTTGGCCCACTCCATTTCAGCTGGGTCAGGAGGGGTTTGGTTTCACTGGTTGTCTGCTGGGGAGTTTTCTTAGAGGTTTCCACCATTCATTTGGCTTGTTACTACTAAGCAAAATGGCATTTTTATGGGATATGTTTGACTGCGCTCAGGTTGCCAAGCTTTCCAAGCTGGCCTGCGCTTTAGTTTAGCCATTTATGTGAATATTTGTTCACCTCATCTGCTTTTCTTGACAGCTATGGGTCATATTTCCCTTGGCACTCACAAAGCAAAGTCTCGGTGGCACTCAGACAAACAAAGAAACTTAATCTCTGTCATAACCGTCTCTGTGCTGGGTTTTCTCGTGTAAAATTGTCTCGGTGTAAGACTGGGGATGAATTTACAGGTAAATGGATGGAATAGCAGGAGGAGAAAAGGGAGGAAAATGGTTGAGACTCAGCGGCATGAAAAATGAGGGCTAAAAAGGTGGATTAAAAGTGCATCTTCTTACGTTTCCTTCTCAGATGGCAACAAAAGACCATTTATCTGAGCCCACATTTCCACCAGCTAAGTGTTGGAAGGTAGTGTTAGCAGAGTGCACTATAAATACAGCCAGGCTTGTCGCTGTCCCCTCTAACGCCCCCCCATCACACATCACACAACACACACACACACACACACACACGCACACACACACACACACACACACACACACACACACACACACACACACACACACACACACACACACACACACACACACACACACACACACACACACACACACATACCCCCACCCCCTGGAAAGCCCAGACTCCTGGAGAGCTCCAAACACTTGGTAATTATCCACCATCATACCGCCTGCTGCTTCACTACCTGTGTATCCAGCACCACTAGAGAGAAGGATATATGGATGGGGAGGGGGGAGATGAGGAGAGATGGATGGAAATGGAGAGGGATCAAGGTAGAAGGACACAGAATGTGTGTGATTGTGTGTGTGTGTGGGGTGGGGGGGGGGTGGGGGGGGTGGGGTTAAAGCTGAGGAGAGAAGGAAAACATGGAAATGGTGGAAGAGATAACTGAGATAGATGAAAACATGTTTGATGTCCTGTTTGCAGGAACAGACAGGACTCATCTACATACAGTGAACACATGAACACTGGTTGTACATGAGAGACATCAGCTGATATGTGTCACCAGATCATATTCATCAACAGGGAACTCCATTTGTCAAAAGTTGTTAAACTGAAATATGAATAAAATTAGTCTATCATTTTTTTCATTAAGAAGAGTTTGTTTTATGTATCATTAATCTCTCTATATAAAATGGACGTGCTTTTATATGTTCACATGGTCCAGTGTGTGGGATCTAGTGTTGTTTTTGTCCATTCTGGGCTACTGTAAACTCTGGGGGACTCTGTGGAAGAGGAGCTACTCCCTTTAAATAATCCACAAACACATAATTATGAATATTCCATTTCTGGTGCAGTGGTTAGCCCTGTAGCCTCACAGCAGGAAGGTTCTGGCTTTGAAATCCACACTTGGAGGCCTTTCTGTTTGCATGTTCTCCCCGTGTCTGTGTGGGTTCTCTGCAGGCACAAAAAAAAACATGCAATTTAGCAGAAATGATGACTCCAAGTTTCCCATAGGTGTGAATGTGACTGTGACTGTTTGTGTCTCTATAGCCGCATTTCCACTGCGTAGTACCGGCTGTACTCGACTCGACTCGCCTCGGTATCGGGTGCTTTTGTGCCGGTTGTTTTCCATCGCCGATGGTACCTCCTCAGGGTAGTGCATAGGCTTCAATGTGACACACACAGCTCTCATGATCCTCTCATCAGCTGTTTAAGACAGGAATGTCTGCACCTCCTAAATATAGCGGCTGCAATATAAAAAAAAAAGAAGTTACGGTTGCTAAAGTAGCTTCGCTGTTTGAGTGTGTCGGCCATTGATTTGTGCTGTGCAGGATACTCCGTGCGTGCAGGGCATTGAACAACCCAATGGAGGAGGTACTAAAAAAGTAGTACCAGGTACTTTTTACCAAGTGGAAACACAAAGAAGTCGAGTCGAGCCTGTGCTACGCAGTGGAAATGGGTCTTCTGTGTTGGCCCTGTGATGAACTGATGACCTGCTCAGGGTGTACCCAACGTCTCACGTACGTCTGCAGTACCTCCGTAACCCTGCGAAGGATAAGCAGCTATAAGAACAATGGATGGATCTTTAAGTCAAGGTTTGAGTACAGGACTTTTACTGGTCACAAAGTATTTTTCCAAAGTGTTGTTGCTACTTTTACTTAAAGAAAATGTGGAAAGACATTTTTTTCTTCACTGCCTGCAGTGACTCTTAGTACTTTTAAGCTAAAGAGGCCTACAGTAGGTCTGTAAGAATTTGATGAGTCTGTGTATGAGTTGTACTAATAATAGTGAAGTTCCAGTGACACAGAGGAAATATTTGAATTTACACAGTATTTAGGAACTTATTTATAATACATGTGTATTGTATTGTACAAATAAATCATAGAACAAAAGCTTCACCTCCACCCATTGACGAATCCTGTAAAAACCTCCTACTCCTCTCTTCAGCTCCACCCTCTCCTCTCCAGCCCCTCCTCACGTCTTGCAGGCCATGTATGTTACTCTAACTCCCCAGACCTGCCGTCCTCAAGCTGTCCACCAGATGCCCTCTGACTTATTCTCGTCTCATTCCCACTTCCAGCCACTCCCTCCTGCCCTGAAGTCACCTGACATCCCCTCCCACCTACAACACCTGTTTCCCACTCGTCAGCCCCGCAGCATTGTTTCTTTGCTGCCATGTGTTTTTGCTTTCAAGCCACCTGTAGCTACATGCCTACCATACTAGAAAGCAGAAGGTTCTTTTTGGGATCCTGCACCTGCTTGTCTGCTCAGCTGTAAACGTCTGCATGTTCACCAATAAACCCCTGACCTGCATCATCAGCATCATCTGGGTCCTTCCTGCCTCACATTTATCAAGAATAAACTCTCTCACTTGATGCATGTGTATCCTCAGGGATGGGGCAAATGAAGAGAAAGAACTTCCCCCCTGGAGGACAAGAAAGGTATATAAAATAAAATTAAAAAAATAAAATAGAATTGAACCAAAACTGCAGACCATATGAACACCACACAGACTAATGGATATGTTGAAATTACACTTTAGGTTTAGATTTCATGCTGTGGCAATACTGTTTAAAGTCTCTTTAGGGTTAGGAGAAGATCATGTTTTGTGTTAAAATACGTGCTTTTGTTGTGAAAAGATGGCAGAAAAGTATTGGTTGAAGGACTCCAACAGTTTTCTGAGGGGTCCTGCATGAGAGGCGTTCGATGTCGGTTCGTCTTTGTCCCTTCTGTGCAGAGATTTCTCCAGATTCTCTGAATCTTCTGATGATGTCATTGGTCTGTAGATGTGAAATCCTCAAACTCCTCAAAGTAGAGAACCTCTCTCCATCATGATACTATCACCTGTTAACCAATGAACCTCTTTACCTGTCGAATGGTCCAATCAGGTGTTTTTGAGCATTCCATAACTTTTCCAGTCTTTTGGATTGTCTGTCCCAACTTTTCTTTTGAGACGTGTTGCTCGTATAAAATTCAGAACTATGATTAGGAAAGTATCACATTCTGTTTTATTAATCTTTTACATTGTGAGAATTAAATTCCTTCCAACAAAAGTGACTTGATACATAAAAAGGAGGCTTTTGAACATAAAGTCAAGTGACAAATAATTCTAATGATGCATGTTCTTTGCATATGTGTATGCATTAGACTGAATAAGATGGTGCCCTCGTTGCTAAACTGCTCTTAAATTAAGAACACGGCATGAAAATGAATAGAAAGTGATTGAGTAAAAAAAGCCTGTGCTCTCGTGGCTCACCCTGTTTAAGTGTCTTTATTAGGAGTCAGGGACTGATCACACTGCTAAGTGATCCGCCAAGGTCACAGAGAAGGGCAGCCGTGGTAATTAGTATGCTCTTTGGTGCAGCAGGGCCGCATTTGGCTTCAGCATTAGTATGCTTCTCTGTTGGACTAAGGGGTTACGCTAAGCTACACTAGCCATTAGTCTGCTCACTTCTCAGCAGACGATGATGTGCTGGGCCGTGTTCATCATGAGTCTGCCACATTCATGGACCCACTTTGCCACTTTCAGTTTGTCTTGATTTAATTTGTTCACATTTCAGACTGCCATAAATCTGTTTAGGCCAATTTAGATTACAAGTATTAACAAACTGATGCTGGTTAAATCTTTGCTTTAGTCAGCCTCTGACAAAAGATGAGGAATAAGCCTTCTGGAAAAGTCTAACTGAATTCTATCTATCTATCTATCTATCTATCTATACATCTATCATCTATCCATCTATCCATCTATACATCTATCTATCTATCTATACATCTATCTGTCTATACATCTATACATCTATCTATACATCTATCTATACATCTATCTATCTATACATCTATCATCTATCCATCTATACATCTATCTATCTATCTATACATCTATCTATCTATCTATACATCTATCTGTCTATACACCTATCTATACATCTATACATCTATACATCTATCTATCTATCTATACATCTATCTGTCTATCTATCTATCTATACATCTATCTATCTATCTATACATCTATCTATCTATCTATCTATCTATCTATCTACACATCTATCTATCTATCTATCTATACATCTATACATCTATCTATCTATACATCTATCTATACATCTATACATCTATCTATCTATACATCTATCTATACATCTATACATCTATCTATCTATACATCTATCTATACATCTATACATCTATCTATCTATACATCTATCTATACATCTATACATCTATCTATACATCTATACATCTATACATCTATCTATCTATACATCTATACATCTATCTGTCTATACATCTACCTACCTATCTATCTATCTATACATCTATACATCTATACATCTACCTATCTATACATCTATCTATACATCTATACATCTATCTATCTATACATCTATCTATACATCTATACATCTATACATCTATCTATACATCTATACATCTATCTATCTATCTACATATCTATACATCTATCTATCTATACATTTATCTATACATCTATACATCTATCTATCTATACATCTATACATCTATCTGTCTATACATCTACCTACCTATCTATCTATCTATACATCTACCTATCTATCTATCTATCTATCTATACATCTATACATCTACCTATCTATACATCTATCTATACATCTATACATCTATCTATCTATCTATCTACATATCTACACATCTATCTATCTATACATTTATCTATACATCTATACATCTATCTATCTATACATCTATCTATACATCTATACATCTATCTATCTATACATCTATACATCTATCTATCTATCTACATATCTACACATCTATCTATCTATACATTTATCTATACATCTATACATCTATCTATCTATACATCTATCTATACATCTATACATCTATCTATCTATACATCTATACATCTATCTGTCTATACATCTACCTATCTATCTATCTATCTATACATCTATACATCTATCTATCTATCTATACATCTATACATCTATCTATCTATCTATACATCTATACATCTATACATCTATCTATCTATACATCTATACATCTATACATCTATCTATCTATACATCTATACATCTATACATCTATCTATCTATACATCTATACATCTATCTGTCTATACATCTACCTATCTATCTATCTATCTATCTATCTATACATCTATACATCTATACATCTATCTATCTATACATCTATACATCTATCTATATATCTATACATCTATCTATCTATACATCTATCTATCTTATCTATCTTATCTCATCTCATCTCATCTCATCTCATCTCATCTCATCTCGGTTTTTTGACTCTAATCCTAACTTTCTTTGCTTCAGTCTCATGGTTCTCATCAGCCTTCCTTTCAGTAGCAGCAAGCGGCTGTTTTAAGTGAGAAAAGCTCTTTTAAACCCTCTCTATGATTCCTACCAAACCTAAAATAACTTACCGATTAAATTAGCAACAAGCTGGTGAATAATTTTGTTGAATTTAGCAGCTAAAGGGTTGGATATTTTCCTTCCAAATAGAAAGAGATTGCATCACACTGTCAGGTGGCCTAATGGAAAAAAAACACAAAAAAAACATTGATGTAATACTTTGTCCAAACAACAGGAAGTCCTTCTAATTTTGCACATTTTAAGTACAAAACATGACAGTGTGGATGGAGGCACAGTACAGGTAAAAGTACTGATGAGTCATCAGTAATGGCATTACATTTGTATGTGTAATCAGCATGTGTCCAGTCACTCCACAGTCACAATACTGAAAGGACACTAGTGTCAAAACAAAGCATGAATCTTTCTTCATTTCTGATTTTATGATTTTACTAATGTTGACGTCGGTCTGTAAGGTCCTGACCCTCCTCTACCCTCAGTCTGCCCTATCCTATGCAGAGCAAAGCTAGCCTACTAGCACTATCGATTAACATGCACGCTATCAGCAGCCAGGCTTGGCTACACTAGCCGTTGTTCCGCCACAATCAAATTAGGCGTGCTGATGAGGCCGGAGCTCTGCGACCTCCTCTGGGCTCAGTGGCTTCACAGCCCCAGAAATGACAAAGTAGATCTGAGCGCTCGGGTCTTCTGGGACGGGGGGGCTCACATACTGATTTCTGATTATGTCGGCTCTGCTTTTGTTTATATATTTGCCCTCTGGAAGCAAATGAGACGAGGTGCTGACTGCAATGTGTGAAACGGATGCCCGCAGCAAACGGCAGGTGAACCTGGCGTTGGTGTCCCGCAAAGACAAAGGACTTGTATGATGCGTGTGTTTATTTTACGACGGCGTGGTTCTTTGATTTAGTCCCTGCGACTAGCGTACGCATCATCTTTAAACATTGGCAGTCAGCTCATCCCTCCCTGGTCCCTCCAGACCATGCCTCCCCTTCCCCTCCCCTCCCCTCCTCTCTCTCTCTCTCTCTCTCTCCCTCCCTTCACCCCTTGTCCACATTTGTCTGATTTAGTGTGATCAGATCTGAGAGCTGACGCCTGCTGCTGTTGTTAATGCACCGTGGGTTTCCACATAATAGCAACTCACACTGCATATTCTCCCACTCTGCCGTTGGGAGACCGTGAATCAGGCGGCAACTGGAGGAAAAAAAAGAGATGAGAAATTAGACATGTAGCATACCGATATTTACAATCCCAGTATATGCGACAGGAAGCAGCCTCTCAATTAATGTTTGTATCCTCGTGGTCCATTCTTCCACACAGACCCATGTGTGTGCCTACCATCATCTAGATATACTGTGTATTGAGCAGTTTTTGTGAAACAAGTAACTTGATCACCAGGGAGTTCTCCAAAAAGCTTGCTTGACCTGCATCAAAGCTGCAGGTCAATGAGTTTCCAGCCCACGGAGGAACATGGTAAAGAAATCACAATCAGATTGCACAATTACTCTCCGGATGACTGCAGACCGGGTGGCAGCTGAAGGGTGAAAATGAGTGAAGTTCATGTCCTGTAATTTTTCAAACATGTTAAAAGTGATACAGATGACAGTTTGAAACCTTTTTTTTTTCCTTCACCCAATACGGATAACAATGTGGAATAAAAATTGTCAGCAGCCATGATTGCTGGTACTTAACTGAAAATCAGCTAGTTATAGTTGTTAGGATTCTGACCTTTGTCTCCTTAATTTGACAAGTGCCAAAAGCAGACTGGGGAGAAAACAGATGGAATTTCATTGTGTCAAGGAATCACCTGAAGACACACGGCTGATTATCCCAACTCCTTTATTTGCTCTGAAAACTTCAGGATATGATATAAGATTCTTTTTTTTTAGCTACTGAAAAACTTATATAGTATCTGATCTCATTAAATTATATAAAAATAAGTCATTATACTGTATGTGGTTACTTTTTAATAACTGTAACAATACGAATGAGCTGCCTGATCCCACCATTACCACAGCGACACATTTTCCATTCTATATTAATTATAAGAAGGAGATACTGGTCACTGACTGAGGTCAATTTATAGATTACATAAAAGAAATTATGATTAGATTAGTGGGTATTTTAGAAAAACTGCATTCATGTTTCCATTTCAATTTGCAAGCAGTGACAGAAATATGGCCAAAAGGAACTAAATTATCTTTGAAAATAATCCAAATTAATCCATGGACACTTCGAGGCCACTGGGAAATGGTTCTTCATCCATCCTGCACAAAACAATGTCAGCAAATAGAGGGAGGAGACTTCATGTGGGTCTTGTCATTGGTCAGTAATTTCCTGTCTCACTTTAAGAGAGGACTGTAATAATGCTGGTGCTCAAATGGTTGTAATTCCTGATTTGGTGATTTGCAGATTATCAGTAAAATTTGTGCCGAATGCTCTGAAACTTTTTTTTTGTTTTGTTTTTTTGTTTAGGTTATAAAACCAGTTGTTTCATACGTTTTTAAATGACTATGTTTAAAATGTTAACCAGGGCTTCATTCAATTGTTTCAAACTTTACTGAAAGTTTGACTCAGAGATCCTTTGAAAAAAAACATTCACTTTTAACCCTCTTTGGACCTGCATGCTTTTTTTTCTGCAGCTGTAAAACTTGTGCTTCGTTAGAATGTCTTGATAGTAAATCCCACAGAATTCATGCTGGTGGAATCAAAGTGAGTTCAAGCCAAACTTTTGCATCTAATCCAGTCTTGGTGAACTTTAACTGTAAAATGGTTTGCAGAGAGTTGGGAAACGATAGACTTTGTTGACCTTAAGGTCCTGTTTGCAGCTGAGCTAACTCACGAGCTAACTGATAGCTATCGATTGTGACTGACTAACATGAACGTGTTCCCAGCTGGCTAGTGTGTCAGCTCTCCAGCAGCTCTACAGACCCTGATGTTTTAAAAGTTTCTAAAAAGACGTGCGAGACTTTCCTTCAGTCTTATGATCTATTTGGAGATACATTCCACGGTCTGTCGTCCCAAAGTAGTGCTGTAACACACTCTGCTGTGGCCCGACCGTGTGCCTCTGCCCTCCATGTCTCTTTTTGGCTCAGTCTTTCTCTACACTCCTGTTTTCTTCCACTTTATCCGTCTTCTCTTCACAGCAGTTGGCTTGAATACCGATGGAGCCCTCTCTGGATCTGATTAAGCCCCCACTTGGCAGAATCAGACAGTAGACATAAATATCTGGGGGCATCTGAGCGAGAGACGAGTCGGTTAAAGAGGACCGAGTGTAGATCAAGTTTCCACCCCTGATGAAAATTGATGCGACTTGACCTGTGGCAGAGTGACTCAACATGTCAGCTCTAAAGAGACTGGCCATTATATCATTAGAACTAATTTTATCTTCCTCTTCTCATGTCTCCATTGTCATTTAGTGATGATGTGCATCTATTGTCATTGTTTCTAAGCAACATCAAAACACTAACGTATGAGGTTTTATTACCAAGGTGAGAAAATAACGAGCCTTACTTACCTACTTCTTTTTCTAAAAGCTGCTGAGCAGTCTTTGCGTCCATAATACACTCCTTTTATTGAGCCATGATAGTTTTGGTTTCATTTATTAACAAAAGATTTTATGTTCCCTGCAGGATGCCCCATAAACTGAGCTAAAATCCACTAGAATTAAGTTTCCAAAAATGTCAAAGCTGTTGGTTAAACCTTTACTAAACTCCTGAGCTAAA
The DNA here is from genome assembly GCA_037577475.1 of Chaunax sp. Z400. Lineage (NCBI taxonomy): Eukaryota > Metazoa > Chordata > Actinopteri > Lophiiformes > Chaunacidae > Chaunax > Chaunax sp. Z400. The sequence goes on from CM075193.1 coordinate 2,213,381, forward strand.
AGAAGAGACTACATATATCTCATACCAAACATTTTGGACAATTCTATACTTCCAACTGTGGAACCGGTTCCAGCTGGTTGTGTTCCAGCATGACTGTGTGCACAAAGCAAGGTCCATAAAGACCTGGTTTGGTGAGTTTGGTGTGGAAGAACTTGACACGCCTGCATGAATGCTCAAAAATTCCCACAGACACTCCGAAATCTGGTGGAAAGTCTTCCCAGAGGAAGGAAGCTGTTACAGCTGCAATAGAAAGGGATGACATAAAGGTTCCTGTGGGTGGAAGGACCAGGTGTCCCAATACTGTTGTACACACAGTGTGTGTATAGACTGATTTATTTACTATGAACTAACTACTGTTGAATATCTGACAGCTTTCAGTGCTACAAAATTAGAATCTGGTGAATCTCATCTTCATCAGTGTGAATTGTTCGGAGCACACCGATCTTTATTATCTCACAATAAGTACATGCACGTAGACTGCAGGGGATGGGGATCGAACCACCGACCTTCCGATGAGTGGACAGCCGCTCTACCTCCTGAGCCACACGTTTTTCAAATCGCCTGTTTCGAAATATTTTAGTCAAAATGTGGCAGCAGTTGTGGATTGTTTGTCGAGCCGGTGTTAGTCAGAACAAACCACACCCACCGAGTCCTGATGATGCTAATTAAAGCCCAGTACATGATACGCAAAGACGTTTTCATACATTTAAATGTTGATGCTGCTCAGTCACAAAAAAAAAGATTTTAATACTTTTCCGAGTATTTAATGACTCACTATTCATTGTGCTCTCCCCTTCACAAGATGATTAAAGAGTCACTCCAGAGTAAAACCTGGACAACAATGCTGACTAATCCTGCCACGTCTGACAAGGCGTGCTGCATTTTAAAAAAAGAACACAAACATAGCAACAATCAATCAACTTCATATTAGATGAGGTGAATTGGGGGATTGGTTCTTTGGTTATATGTTTAAATCCTTAGATGGTCCAGAGGACCAGAGGTGGTCTGGTCTCATTATGTGACCCGAGACTGAGAGAAAATAATGTTAATTTTATGTAAAGTCAACAGACTGGCTGCAAATTTGCAACCAGGCGAGTTGAAAACATTTCAGTTTGAGTAAAGCTAATCCTAATCCGAGATTATTTTCAGAGATTGTTACTCATGTTTTCTGTTTGCTTTTGGTGGTGGGAATGTTGAGAATTGGGATGATTTTAAGAATTTAACCAGGATATCTCTTTATAAAAGATTTTATTGTAAACAGTTTTTTCTAGCTTTGTTAGAAAACAGGCCCAAAAAATTTTTTTTCTTTTTTTTTTAGCCAGTGGTAACAGAATAAAGTCATGTTTCTTCTTCTTTTATTTCTTTACTGATACGTTTAAACACCTAACTGTAAATTCATATCACTCATTTCCTACATGTTGTCCTAACTGAGCCTGCAGGGCAGATATGCTCCTGTTTCATGTTGGTGAGTAATTTTCGGATTTCATGCCAGCTCTCACTCTCTGCCTCAGTGACAACATGCAAAGCGCCCTTTCTTCTTGCAGTACTGATTTATCTCCACTAGAGGCTCCCTGCTAAGTGATGCACTCCCTCTCTCCCTCCCTGTGGCCTCACTGTCTCCATTCACTCCCTCATGCTGTTCCCCTCAAACATCCTCCTCCAGATCGGTGACCAGGGTGGATTGCCACTTGGTGTTGCAGGGCATTAGCCACTGATGTCTTAACACTTGTAAATGAAGCCTCCGCCTAATCTGTCACTTTAATGCACTATAGATTTTATTTCAGCCTCTGTAGTATCACATTCTCAATAATAATCATCAAACCGACGCTGTTGTCCCCTCCTGCAGAAATTAAATCTCGCCGCTGAGTGCACAACTAATAAAAGCTGTTGCCTTGAGGAAATAAAAAAATAAATATGATGAATCATAAGCAGCGGGGATTTGTATTCAGATGCGAAAGACAATTACACAAAGAGTTTGAATTTATCAGCCGCTTCTCCTCTCAAAGGCTCAATAACGGGCCACCACCGCCGGGCGCTGGGAGCTGCATGCTCTCACACACACACACACACACACACACACACACACACACACACACACACACACACACACACACACACACACACACATATCACTCTCATGGACACGCACGCACAGTATACAAACAAACACTCATGCATATTATGTATTACGCATGCAGGCAAACACACATTTGCTCTTGCATGCTGTGAAACACACACACACACACACACACACACACACACACACACACACACACACACACACACACATCCTATCAAAAGGTGCCTTTATTTAAAATGTGTGTGCTTGATAACACTACAACATAAAAAAAACATTATTTAATTTATTTTGGTCTCCAGAAATATAAAAGATATCATTTTACCAACACTGGTTATGACATGATGCCATATAAACATTTCCTACTTTGCAGTTATACCTGTATGTGTATTATTGTGTCTGTCTGTGTGTGTGTGTGTGTGTGTGTGTGTGTGTGTGTGTGTGTGTGTGTGTGTGTGTGTGTGTGTGTGTGTGTGTGGCAGCATGTGTTACATGAGGTATATCTGCTTTATCTAAGGTTAATAATGCACCTAATTAAACACAAGTCAGAGTAATTCATCAAATTAGATGAACGTGACATTAAATGCCCACACTTGACTAAATAGTCTTCTATTATGATCCCATAGGAACTGAATTCTGAAACTAAATCAGGAAATAAATCTCTATGGAGCTTCCCTGTTTGCATTTCCACTATATCTGAAGAGCTGTGAAGATTAGGCAAAAAGATGACACAATTTTATAGTCTGTTTTTAAAAATAAGGCTACAATACAGGCTGACTGTTGTGTATTTCCCATATAAAGACAATGATAATGACATGAAACAAAAAGCAGCTGACAAAAAAAAAGTATATTTGAACTTGAATTATCCGTCCTAATTGTGGCTATAAAGGCTGAAATTCTCACTAAAATCTGAACCTTGAAGGCTAAATTGTCGCTCAGATTAGTGTACAAACAAAAACTTTTATTTTTGAATAAAGGTTTTACTTTTAAAAGAGATCTTGGCAGTGCAGAGACTGACTGTAGAGGAATTACCTCGCCACCTTATTGTCACAACATTATTGAGCACAGCTCTGTTGTGACTCAACCCACAGTGTATGTGTGTGTGTGTGTGTGTGTGTGTGTGTGTGTGTGTGTGTGTGTGTGTGTGTGTGTGTCTGTTTGTGTGTGTGTGTGTGTGTGTGTGTGTGTGTGTGTGTGTCTGTGTGTCTGTGTCTGTTTGTGTGTGTGTGTGTGTGTGTGTGTGTCTGTGTGTGTGTGTGTCTGTTTGTGTGTGTCTGTGTCTGTTTGTGTGTGTGTGTGTGTGTCTGTGTGTGTGTGTGTGTATGTGTGTCTGTGTCTGTTTGTGTGTGTGTGTGTGTGTGTGTGTCTGTGTGTGTGTGTGTGTGTGTGTGTGTGTGTGTGTGTGTGTGTGTGTGTGTGTCTGTGTGTGTGTGTGTGTGTGTGTGTGTGTGTGTGTGTCTGTGTGTGTGTGTGTGTGTGTGTGTCTGTGTGTGTGTGTGTGTGTGTGTGTGTGTGTGTGTGTGTGTGTGTGTGTGTCTGTGTGTGTCTGTGTGTGTGTCTGTGTGTGTCTGTTTGTGTGTGTCTGTGTGTGTCTGTTTGTGTGTGTGTGTGTGTGTGTGTGTGTGTGTGTGTCTGTGTGTGTGTGTGTGTCTGTGTGTGTCTGTTTGTGTGTGTCTGTGTGTGTGCTGTGAGGACCAAAGACAGAAACTAAAGAGGAGACACTTAGCTTGTTGATCATGAAGGACTTTAAACTGTGTTTTAAATGATTTGAATGATTTTTTTCCCTAAAAACTGAATCAACTCTTCAAGTGAGAGTGTTTACAGCAGAAATGCACATTTAAATCCTATATGTGTTCATTTTCAGGCCTAATTAGCATTTTTAATTTTCTCTCCTGCAAACCATTAAAACAGCACAGCCAAGTACAGACAGCGCTGATGATCACTGAGATGTGAGAAGAACCAGCTTCCACTCAGGAGCTGCCGGACAAACGTCTCCCCGGATAGCTCACACCTAACCCCTTGTCATCCTTCTCCTCTCCTCGTCGGCTCTTCCTCCCCTCTTCTCTCCCCCTCCTCCCTCCCAAACCTGTCCTCTGTCCCTGGCTCTCCTCTCCTCTGCCTGGCTAGTTGACAGTTAGAGTCAGCTGAGGTCACCTCCCCGACTTCCAAGGGGTTTGAAGGGTGCAGCTCTGGAGCTGGAGGCCCCACGCCCCAGTGGCTCCCTGACTCGCCCCCAGTGAGAAGCAAAGTGAAGTGCGGGCTATAGTGCGGGTCGCTCTGCTGGGAGAGCAGGCTGCAGGCCTGAAGGTTCGGCCCCAGGACCTGAGCTCCTCCTGCAGTGAGACCAGGCCAGACACAGCCTGCCAGGCGCTGACTTGACCTCCTCAAACTGATGTGGCTCAAGCTGGCAGAGCGGTCACTGCTGCTGCGTTTGGCTGGGAAAAAAAACTCCCCTCTTCCACCCCTTTTTCACTTTAGCTCACTGACTATTTCTTCCATTTCTCATGACAAGCGTTTTCTTTTTCCATTGGTAGTCTAGAACTTACACTGTGAGATCTGCTCATTTGAAACGCTTATTTAATAATGAGCTAAATTGTTCCCAATATCTACTTATATTTATCAGCCAGTATAAGTCAGTATAAATCATTTACATTTTATTGTTGCTTTTTGCATCATAAAATGGAAAAATTATTTCTTATTTTTCTCCCCCAAAACTTCAAAATATTACTGTATTACTTTGATATTTCTTTATTTACTTTGTGTCATACTTTTTATCTATGGGAGTCTTAACATTCCAATATTTACTCACCAATATTTGTATACGATGTTTACTTAATTACAAAAATCTAATTTGCAGTGAACTAACATCACACATTTAAGTTATATGTTGGAAAGTGTTCTGATAATTGATTATTATTTCTTGAGGATATATTTAAATTGACCCTACACTATTCCTTATCATGGTTTAAATTTTTACCTCCACTGATGAGAGTTGGAGGAGGTGTCGTTTGTTTGTTTGTTTGTGTTTGTGTGTGCATGTTTGTAAGCAGGATAACTCAAAATGCTTCAGATGGATTTCAGTGAAATGTTATGGAAAGGTGGGCCTTGGGGAGGGAAACAGGTGCATAGATTTGGAGGTTTATCCAGAAGATGCTGTGTATCCAGATTTGTTAATTTATTTATTTATATTTATTAGATCCTACCATGATGGTGCCATGATCTGCCCTACTCTGCTGCTGATTGGCTCTGAATGTCGACGATATTTCTGACTTAGTCAAAGTTCTTTGTCATTATGGCGAGCCAATCAGCAGCAGAGTGGGGCGGATCATGGCGTCGCCATATTAGGATGCATAAATTCGCTCTTTGAGTGCCTCCTAGCTTCAGTCTTGTGTCTCTTGCAGAATGCACCATTTTCAGCTGTTAATGTTTCACATAATTAATCCCAATGCACTTTTCTAAGAACTGTCATGCAAGCATTAGCATCCCCAAAGTATCTCAGAAGTTGAAACAGAGTGCGACCCTGTCTGCGCTCATTGCTTATGACCACAAAGAGATTGCAGCTTCCTGCTGATATCTAATGATGGCTCCTCATTTTTCCCCCCTTTTTTTGTCTTTATAGTGGTCTGTCAGAGACAGCATCAAAGGTCTGTGGGTCTGGTTGGAATGGCTGCATCCTGGGAACACATTAGTGAGTACTACTGTTCATGATCTTACTCTCTTCCATCACTTTGAAGTTCTCTCCTTTCACCCCACTGACCCCTCCATCTCCCACTCCTTCCAAGCCATAAGGATTGTTTCTGCTAATTTGCACTTAAATCAACACTTTTACAGTTAATTTATGAGTGTTGACAAATAGCCACTAACAGAATGCAAAAAGCAACTACGGAGCAAAACAAGATAAATTTCCACAGAAAAAAAAAAAAAAAAGAGAAAAGTCTCAGTTCATGCTTGAAATCCACGTTTTAGCCATCCAGCACTGATGAGCTGCAGTTTGTGTTTGAAAGGACCTCAAATTATTCTAAGGAAAGGTACACGAATTTAATTTCCTTTGATTACATTTGATGTATCTCAAGAAGTCATTTCAAGAGATTTTCAAAAAGCATTTATTAATTCAGCAGTCATTCAAATGATATCCTACACAGGTAAGTAAGGTTAATTGAAGCTCCGCCACCTTGAAACTGTCTCACAGCTTTGTTAGACTTGAATCAAACTGACACATTTTCAGACTTATTAAAAGTCCACAAAGTAAAAGGAATAAAAAGGGATAAGAGGAGCCAAAAATATGGTGTATAATTATGTCTGCTCCCCTTTGCTCTCACTTTCTGCTGCCTTTTCTGTGTCTATCCCTAGTTGTCTGTGATTGCTGGCATTCTGAGTGGCATTAGAAGGCTAAATTGGCCTGTTCCAGGCAGGGGAGCTGTTGTGTTTGGTGTCAGATAATGTGCACTGAGGAGTCCGAGGAGAGTATGATTAAAGCCAAGTCACTGATAATTATGTCAGACTCCATAGTTGTCCTAAACCTCCACAGCTAGTTGAAAGAGATTTCTCTCTGATGAGCAAAGCAGGAGGAGGGAGAGTGAGAGTGATGGAAGAAGTGAGGAGGTCATGGACCCTTTTCAAGTGGGTCTCCCCATTACTGTTGTGCCCTCCGCTGCTCCTGCCAATTTAGGGAGAGTCTCTGCTGACTTTCTACTGGAAACATTCTGTGGAGCGGTGCTGGGTGGACATGCTGGGCCAAGTGGCTGAAAGGTGACAGTTGGTCCCAGTAAGGCTAGTGATAACGTGATTAACCCTGACACTCATAGAAGCATCATTTATCATGTTAAACCTTCCACTGAATCTATATTTTTACTACTTAATGTGTGACTGCTTATGATTTTGCATCAAATACAACAGCGCCAAATTGGACATCGATATAAATGCAGGCGTAAAGACAGGACGGGGGAGGTGACGATTTGATGGCATATTGTGTGACACGCAAGATTTAAAGAGCAGCTAGTAGCAGTTACTCAACGAAGAAGAAAATCAACCAAAAATGTCTGCCAAACTGGGCGACAGCATAAGAGCCGGGAGTTTCTTACCCTCTGAGCAGAGGACGAGATCAGCCGCCATGTTTCAGAGAAGGTAAACGGTTGTTGTCGCCATGTTATTCCATTGTTTACAAAGCGCTGCCCCATGCACATGTAAAATGTTACACTACACGCCGATGATGCTGCGTTATATGTTACACATCTATTGCTTACGGAATGTGTTTGTTCAGGTGGTTGTAATCTGCCACACCACTAGATGTCACTAAGTCCTAAACACCTTTAAGAAAGACCAATTACTCCTGAACCTAAAAAAGGATTGTTCCCTGAAATTAAGACACCTTAACCATAGACTTATCACAGAAGAACTTTTCTACTTCTTTTTTAAAAGCACAAACAAACGATGTCCTGTCCACAGGGGCATCATGTCAAGATCTACACGTATGTCAAGACTTCATCCCATCCATCACGCCACATCGTTACCCTCTACAAACAGGACACATTACTTCACAAACTGGACGTCAACATAAATTATACGGTGCAGATTCATCCAATATAGACATAATTCCAATCTGTGTTACAAATCTCACTTCATGATTTGTATCCGTCAACCTGTTCTATGCACGTTTCCTGAATTTGAGTCGACACTGAAAAATAAAAATGTATTTATGCAAGGCTGAGGTTGAAAGTTGGCGCAACATCAAAAGGAGAAGCCGTGATAAAAGACTGATGGGGGAACGTTTTTCATAACAGACCTTGACATCGTGTTACTCTTGTTTTAGTGTAGACAAAGTGTTCATGTCATGCCACCACGCAGTTACATGCCTCCACTCTACCAAAAAGCCCCCCAAACTACAGAATAAACAGCAGAGGTGTCGGGGCGGAGAACTCCACGGATTGATTCCCTTTTTGCACGTCATACCCATCTGTTACCATAGTAGCCGAAATAAACTCCACGGCGTACAAATCAATCGAAACACAAATTCATTCTTAACAAATGTGAGAGAAAAATTCAATAAAACGCCAAGATGTATAAGATGTATTGGTCCTCAATTAAAGGGTAACTTTATCACAGCCATTGTCTCTGTTATCTGTGGCATCGATTTAAAAAATATATTTTTTTTTCTACTACATAGACACCCCAGTTTTACACAAATATCATCTTTCCAGCTGTAAATAAATAATCTTTTCTAATATTTTCATAAACAAACTTGATCGTATCATGCACGTGCCAGCAATAACGTTAACATTAACTTTTTGCCAAAACGTGCCATATTTTCAAGAAAGAATAATATAAACACAAGTAGAATAAGCAAATAACTAAAAATAAAGTATATATGATGAGCGATGTTTTCCCTCTCTGGACTGCAGTTTTCCAATTATTATGAAAACTGTGAAGTACATGATTGCAGGACTTGGCAGGGAATGAAATCCCATGCAGAGGTTAAGCCTGTGTGCAATGTATATATTAATATGAAATCCAACCAATTACTGCTAATGGAGCTCTCCTGTGTGATATTGTACCCAGTCATTACAGGTCTGTTAGCAGACCATCAGTGGCTCCATCTCTGAGACCATTTTTTCTCTTCATGCTCTTGCAGGTTTATATGTTTCTCTTTTTTGGTTTTGTTTTTTGTGTGCAAATGATATATTCAGCAATATAGAATGTCTGTCAAATTTATTCCCGTAGGTTAGAATATGACTCATAATAAGAAATGTGGATTAATCCCTCCTCCCTCCCTCCCCCAACTCCCCTATTTTATTGTCTTTGTAGTGTGTGTGTCAAGATAGATCTTTTGCCAGAGTGCCACTTAATGAAGCCATACCTGAATTTATTTCCTAGTGCTTTTGCATAGACCATGAGAGGAGGTACCAATTAATAGAACGTAAGAGGACCTGGTGATTTATAATTAACAAGCATGCAGGTTAGAGTAAACATAACACTCAATGTAATAGCCCAGGAGAGAGATGGAAAGTGGAGAAAGAAATGAGGAGGAGGAGGAGAATAAACGAGTGTTGATTTGTCCCTCGGTGGATGAGCGGAGTCCTTGTGGCTGATGGGAGCTGTCTAAAGCGGCTAAATGAATAATCATCTGTGAGTTAGACTGGAGACAAACGCTTAACGAGGACAATGTGAACCTCGCTGACACGAGGGGGTTGAGAGAGAGAGAGCGACTGACAGCGAAGAAAGATGGCAGCCGGCAAACATTCTTAGCTCCGGAATGAATGGCGTGCACATTATAATGGCAATGAAGTTGCTTTACTCAACAGGCCGTAGCAGAGCCTCCCCCTGTAAGGTTGAGTAGTTTGTCAGAATTTCTAAAAGGGCAATGAATCCCCCCCCCCATCATTTCCAGTGATTTGCTGCCGGTGCATGACGGGAACAAAAGCAAATTTGTAGAAAGCAAATGTAACGCTGACAAAACTGACAGTTGAAGAGAGATCTTCTATAAAACATGTTTACCCCCAAACTTTGGCTGATCGGGGGGGCTTTCACATGTGCTGTCAAGTCAAGACTTCAGTGCTACAGACTCAAACGTGTCTCACAGCTCTTATCTCCCTCCTTTAACGCTGTGCATGTCTGCAATAAGCCATGAGATGCCACCCTCCAGGGGACGGAGGGCGAGGACCTTTGTTGTGTCACCGTGAAGCTCAGCGTTGGGTGGTTGCTCTCATAAAACGCTGAGAGAAGTCCAGCTTCATCTAACAGCAACAATTAGATAATCATAAATCTTCTACCTTCTGCCAAATGACGAACTCCTCAACAACTGCTGAACAAACTTCTTCTTCGTTTGGCGCCAAAGCACATCATCCGTCTCCATCTCACATGTAACCCAGGCCTCGACTGATCCGGTATGGGGGTTTCGATGGTTGTACTGCATACTAGATGCCCTTCCTGACGCAACCCTCCTCATTGGGACCAGCATCCAGGGGTTCACTGGCTTCTTCATCCCCAGTGGCTGAGTTGAGGCCTGCTTGTGCTCTACGTTAATTGGATTGGATGCAACAATTTTCCACACACGTTTTTTTCAAATTAAAGACTGAAGCCACATATCTTTCAAGGTTCTTGTTGAATTAACTTACTGAGTCTGAACCCCTTCGTTTCCCTTAAACGAATCCTACTATGGCGACGCCATGACGCGCCATATTTGTCCTCTTGGCATGACAGTGTGTCATCGTCATTTATTACTATAACTTACAGAATTAAGCATTAAAGTTTATGATTGACCTTTGAGGTAATAATCTGACGAAATGTTGACAACCTCCATTTAATGTCTTTCTCCAAAGCTGTCAGTCATATCCAGAAGTCCTCATCGGAACATGGTGTTCCAAGCTTAGAACTGCCTTAAAGCTTTGTGAAATTATTATGTCCTAGATGAAGAATGAAATTCCATGCTACTATTACTACTTGCTCTACTTTGTCTCAAAGCACTGATGCTGATCCAGTTCCCAGTGATCCCTGAAAGTTTGTGTTAAACAAAGAGAGAATGGACAGAATTAGTTTGATCTATGACTTTTAGGTGTTTAGCAATGTTTGAAATGGCTCAACCAGTAATTTACAATAAAGCCAACCTTTAAGGCCACACTGTCCTGCAGCATTCCCACGGTAACATCCCAACTCTTTGAGTGCTGATTGGCCATCTGGTATTGTTTTATGTCACTTTCTATTAAGCTCATTGATCCTCCCTCCCTGTCAAGCGGCATGCGGTTGATCATTGCAGATCACTGTAATATGAATATGGTACAATGGTATGATTACAGTACACCATGGTCTCTGTCTACTTGTTCACTGATGCGGCGCCTCAAGCCATGCTTATGCTTACTGCAGCAGTGATTGGGCTGTTTATGTAAGGGTTGCACTAAAGGAAGTGCAGAGTAATCTTATTAAGGAAATGTGTAATTGGGTCACCACAAAGGACAGTTGTGCCAAACATATGGACAAGTCTACAGTATTCATAGTGTGATCATGTATGTTGAGTTCACAGAAATATATGATACACACAAACCCTGTGATCAGATGTTTGACAGTTTGCTTCATCTAGTATCTAAATGATAAGATGACTGATGAATAAACATGTCAGGGGTCGTTCAGAAAGGTGTAAAAAGGAAAACATTCTTTACTAAAGTATAGAAACTAACTAATGCCAAAAATAAAGAGAAGAGAAGCTACAAAAATTAGGACCCGAGAACCAAAATAGAAAATAAGTAAAAAGGAAATTAAAGCTTCAACCTAACAACATTATTAAAGAACTCTTTTAAGGAGTTGATAATCAAGTGTGGATTAATCCTTATACAGTCACAAAGGGGAGAATTTAACATTAGAAAACCCTTTAAAAAACTCAAACTTATCTAATCTTAACCAACACAAAGAATATTTTAAAAAAAGCAGAAATGTTCAAACAAATGATAACAAAACAAGATGAATTGAACTGATTGATTGAGTACAATATGAGAAATCAAATGTGACCAGATGTAAAGAAATGCTAACAGCTGATCCGGCTTCCACAGAACATCTTCATTCATTGGCTCAAGGTAACATTTCCCATGCTAAACAGCAGCTGTTTCTTACTTAGGTTTCATGCTTTTATCAATGTAAAGAGGTTGAGATAAATAAAAAAGGGAAACATGAAACTTTTATACAACTTTTTCTATTTGGTGTCTATCAAACCCACCAAATAAAAAATGTACTTTTTAAAAAAAACATCTCTTTATTGAGTTTTCAGAACATGTATGGTGCAGAAAAATAGAAAATCACCATAAATATATAAAATAGAAAACTTCCCTCCCTTTTCCCAAACCACTGGTCTCCCAACTGATCCTCCCAGTCCACCCCCCCCCCCCTGCCCGGTCCTGTCCGGATTCCCATTCCAACACACTACAACCAGACCAAACAATAGCATAACTACCAAGATATACACAAACTCAAAAAAAGACGAGTCCTACTTACACAAATGTATTTATTTTGTCTAAACACCTGCAGCTGCATTTTTTAAAGCGTGCTCTAGATTTACATACAAGGCCTGTTGTGTTTGCAGGAGTCAGAGAAGCTCTGAGTGACATGCATAGAACTAAGTGTCACGTCTCAAGGTGGATGCTTGTGTTTAAACTCTTGCCATGGTTGTTGTTATGTGGAATTGGAAAAGGTAGTGTCTGTAGCATGTTACACTACCCCCCACAGACGTGGATGTTATATACAATCAGAGGAGGGGATCATAAACGTGTCGTCCTTGTGGAGGCTGTCTTTGCTCACTGAGACACGCAGGACACCCACCCACCCACAATGAAAGGTGCTACATCCAGTCAGGCCAGCTATGTGTATATATATATATATATATATGAAAACCTCCTGCGCCCCCCCCCCCCCCCCCCCCCCCCCCAGTTTCCTACTGGGGCTCATTTATTTACATTAGCAGCAGGCAGAAAGGCATCAGAGGAAGTCTTAAAGTAGAGCCACAATGGCCGATTTGAGCTGCCACCCAAAAGGCTTTTTTTTTCTTTTTTCTTTTTTTGGCTAAGAGGATTTGTGTCTGGTCTATGTATCAGACCTCTCTCTCTCTCTCTCTCTCTCTCTCTCTCTCTCTCTCTCTCTCTCAGGGACAAAGTCACCCCTCACACTTCCACTGAGTAAAAGCAGCATCTTGCCACAAGCTGCCTGGCTAATGACATTTATCCTTATGGAAATGAAGGAGGAGGAGGAGGAGGCTTTAGATGCACATTGGGACACACATATACACCTGAGACCGGCTACTTCTATGGCATGCACCTCTCAACGCTTCACACACAAACACACACCTCCCTTCCTGTGTCTTATCCCCTAACTGGCCACCAGTCAAAAATAAGCCTTATTCTCTGGGGTTTATATTTTCTCCTGGCTGGGCTTGGCGAGGCACACTCCGTTAAGATGGCAGCCAAACAATCTCTCCTCCCTTCGTTTCCACCGTTTCGTCCTTTCTAATGCTAATGCCTGGATGGATATATTTATATATATATCCCCCGTTTCCACTGGCATGCAAAGGGGGCCAAATTTCTGATTAACTCTTGAGACAAAGTTTCATAACATCTAGGTCGAAAGCTGCTTCAGTGGGGAGGGAGGGATGTCAAGCTTTGTTTCCTGACAGATAATATAACCTGGAGAAGAACACAGTCACACTGCAGGACAGATCTGGCCTCCTAGTAGGAACATGATGAGAAAAACTCAGGTTTATAGGTTGATCCAAAGGAGAGATGGATTGTCTAGAAAATGTAGACAACATCTTCCAATATTTCAGAATAAAAAATAAAAAAAACCAGACTCATTTATTTAGGTCAACACAATTCACCACATTTAGACCATATTAATATGAAACTTACTGTTACCCTGTGTTAGGTTTGACTGTATTGTTACCACTCTGAGATTTTACACTCATGTATATCTACTGCTATGGGTTTGCAACACTTTGAAGGCCACTTTTCATCTTTTCCCGTCGTTCCTTTAAACACACCGGTCTTTTAAAAAATAACAGCTCTGCTCTTAAAATACCGTCAGAATGTTCAAAAGGGCCCTTTTTCAACTTTCAGATTCGCTTTTGGCGGTTGAATATGCAAGCTCTGTTGTGGAGCGGTGATTGAGAGTCTCTGTCAGAATGCTCACAGCTCTCGTGATGCTCTCAGGTTTACCTTTACAGGTCGCTCACACAGACACACACACACAGTCTCTCTCACACAGACACACACACACACATCCGGTTGTGATGGCAAGACGTTTGGCTGGTGTTTGGAGATTTAATGTGAGGACGCTGGCATTTCAATAAAACACAGGGATGGTTTATGGTTCACCCTGAGCTCAGCCCGGTCACTTAGGAGCCTCGTCCTCTCTGGTTATTAATTCTCTCTCCCAGAATGTGTGTGTGTGTGTGTGTGTGTGTGTGTGTGTGTGTGTGACTTTATGTCGACTTCCCTCCTCAGTCATTTTAGTTTCTCTTGTACTCTTCATCCCTCCTCTGTGTGTCTAAGATGAAGACATAGGAGGGCACTCCCCCCGGAGGGAGCAGCATCTTTGTGGCAATAAAGAATCTTGAGGTCAAATGTGCACTGAAATCCCTCACCCCTCTCCCTAGCACTGTGTCCACACACACACACACACACACACACACACACACACACACACACACACACACACACACACACAGACATGCAGACAGGTCAAACATACAACCCAAGAGCTGGTTACATAAACCAGATGGCCGTGGCTGGCATGGAGCGGATCCACGACATCGTGTGTGTCTCTTCCTATGTGTGTGTTGAACCCTCTGTCTCCTTGAAAAAACCACCAGGGACCTTGTTTGTTGTCTGCACCCCACAAGGGAAACACTGTCAGCTTTTCAAACACACACACACACACACACACACACACACACACACACACACAGACACACACACACGTTAGCAGATTCCTATATAAACAAGGTCTGCATCTCAGTGTGTGATGGTGTGTGGATTGAACTTTCCCACCTTTTGTGTGTGTGTGTGTGTGTGTGTGTGTGTGTGTGTGTGTGTGTGTGTGTGTGTGTGTGTGTGTGTGTGTGTGTGTGTGTGTGTGTGTGTGTGTGTGTGTGTGTGTGTGTGTGTGTGGTGTTTCAGAGTTGTATGGTGGGACCTGGAGGGCTTTCAAAGCCGAGCAGATACAGCCTCATACCAGACAATGACAGGCAGCACATCACTGATAAGACCAACACACACAGGGTCACATGACTGGTGCCGCTTATTTCTATCATTCAGGATCATTTTAAGATCACACAAATATCTGTATCAACCCCTATAAGGGCATTGTGACCTTTGACCTCCTGACTGCTGGCTACGTGGACGATAGTAACAATGAGCCGCAAGATTTATCTTTTTTTTTTGTGCATAAAAGGTTTATTTTTGAAATATTGTCACTGAAATGTTGTCCAGAAATAAATTTCATTTTATAAATACAACTAACGTTGGATTTTCAACAAAAATTCAATAAATTATAGCATTTATTCACCTTGATCATCTTCTCAGATTGCATACTGCTCAAAATATGAGCCTCCTACGTTTTCTTCATGTAACGTAGAATTAGAATAAATAATCTCAAATATTTTAACATTACGTCTCGTTGAAAATTATCCCCCAAATTTAGTAGATCAGTGGTCTCAAATAAGTTTCAATAACATTTTGAACTTCTGAAATGATTCATATATAATATAAATTTCTATAAATTTAAAAATAATAAAAATGTAAAAGTAAAAATAAAATAATAAATAATAAATAATAAATGATAAAAAATTTTATATAGATTTGGTTTAATTCCTTGTTCTTTCCATGAAAATAATCAGATTCGTGATTGTGTTGAAAATTTCTGTTATAGGAAAGAGTAAGAATGTTTAAATATAATAATAATAATAATAATAATATTTATACAGTGCGTTTCAAAACAAATCACTTTACAAACAATAAGACATTACGAAAAAACCAGTAAAATATCATGGTTATAATATGAAAATAATTAAACTGTAAAAATAAATAAAATTAATAATGATAACAATGATAAAATCAGTAGAGGGCCTGTCTAAAAGTGGAAATGTGTGACCCACTTCTTTTTCTGTACCTTCTGCTGATGTGAAAAACCTTATGACCCACAGTAAACTCAATAACATCTAGTGATTTAACACCATCCTGCTTTCCTGTGCAGAACTACAACTTTCTATTTGTTTTTTTTCTCCTTTGTTTTTATAGAGTCATGTGGAGAATGAGCCGGGTCCCAGTCGAGCTGGGTTCTTACAACTGGGGGGACTCCCAAAACTAATATCCACAACATAAAGCCTTCTCGCTGTAATGGTAAGCCTCCATATGAAAATATGGACTCTTCAATCATGGCTTTTATGAATATGATACAGACATGAGATAAATCATCTGTATATCATATGGATAGGTCACAGCGCTTTATTGTTGCAATGTAAATCTAGTGCAGGTTTATTTGGGTTCTATATTTGGACATTAAACTGAGGTCTGGTAACATGTGGAGGAACATAGAGAACCGTGTCACTTTGTTTGGGAGGTAGGATTACTTTTAAATCTACTGTATACAACCTTTACTGGCCTCTACGCTGTCTGATCATCGCACACTAAATCATTACCCCTCTGGTGTGTGACCACGGTGCGTGCATGTGTGTGTGTGTTTGTGTGTATACTTAAGACCCTGATGGGTGATGGCATCGTTCAGCATCGCAACATAGCCGCTGGGTGTGTGTGGAGAGAGAGGAGGGAGGGTTGGGTGGAAGATCTTTGACATTCATGGTTGCACACACACACACACACACACACGTTCATAAACACCAGCAAAGAAGAATGTCAGCGTGTCATTCTGAGCGACAGCAACGAGCACGTCAATCTGTTATGACAGGTCCAGCTTCTATCGCTGCAGCACACAGACACACACACACACACACACACACACATATACAGGCATGTAAGGAATATATTACCTGAAGTACACATTTTTATGTTAAAAACATCACAATTATAGGACAGTACATGTGCTTGTAGTAGCAGTGGTGCTAATGCTAATACTTCTACGTCATTTAGATCCATTTTGTTGTCGTATTAGAGTTTGATTACGTGTCTGTGATTAAATTACTTTCATATTAGACATTGATCGAATGCTTGGAATATGATTACATTGCATTAGATTAATTTATATTACTTTGGAGGAGACCACTTGTAAAGAAGAACTGGATTAGCTTCACTTAACTGTATTTTCAAATTACATGGCTTGTCTGTTTACTTATAGATTTCAAATTAGCATTCTTATTAATTTACTATTGGCTACTGATCCAAAGTAAATTATTATTTTTTTTATTGTGTCCATCTGTTTGTTAGGAAGACCCTCAGATTGAAGATGTGTATTTGAGAAAATTTAAGTCACTTTGGACAAACGTATCGTCCAAACCAACCAAGCATTTGAGCTGTAGGCCGTTAAATGGAGTGTTTGGTGTTCGATCGATGACTCCATGCTGTTCACATGTCGGAGATGTTGGAGTGTGAGTGTATGTGCTAAATAATGCTAATAGCTTTCTGTCATAGAGGTTGGTGTAAGGACCCTGCTTAGGTTAATTAAACATAGAGAGACAAATGTTTCATTGTGACAAAGGCAGAATACATATAATGAGTAAATAAATAAATACATTGATTAATAAATAATTCAATAAAGGCAGAATGATGGTTTGTAGAACAGTGTGTAAAGTATATATAATCTCTACGTATGGTTTTTTATGTAAAGTGAGTAAAATCTAAAAAAAATTAAATATTCTTTACAAATAAATAATAATTACTTAAAAATCCATCTTGTTGCTCGAGCTCATAACAGGACTCCTTAAATGGCCATTTTTATTTCTCATTAACCAGAATGTTTCCATCTTATTCCTTTCAAACTGTTTCCTTTTCTGGCGCCTCTTACATGAACATCCCATGAACATCTGAACCAAACCAAACTGCTGCCCTCCCACTCCACATCCCTACAGGACGGAGATGAGGAGCTTTCATGATTGGAAGGGTAGCTCTCATTTCTTTTTTTCCCACTGTCATCTTCCTCCACACGTTCACCTCGCCCATCTCCTCATCCCCGCCGTTTAGGGAGCGTTAATGTGTTAAATGCGAGCAGCAAAGACAGGATGTCTTGCCATTTTCTGCTTACCCACTGTTTCCCCACATTGCTGCGGTGGCTAAATTAGACCGAGCCAAACGCTGAAATTAGAGCGTCGAAGCCAGATGTGATATTTGTTTTCACACTGCGGCGTCAGGTAGATGTAAAAAAAAACAACAACAAAAAAACACAGGAAAATCAAAACTGCTCCCTCATTGGATTTGAGACTCATTTCGATTCGCCGATGGTGGCCAGCTAATCATTTGATCCTGTTAAAAGAGGTGGAGTGTTTGTGTGTTTGTGTGCAATTCTACCAGGGAAGTTAACAGCCGCTGTAAATAGGCCGGGGCTCGGTGTCTTGATTTGTGCAGTGGCTGCTGTGTGTGTGTGTGTGTGTGTGTGTGTGTGTGTGTGTGTGTGTGTGTGTGTGTGTGTGTGTGTGTGTGTGTGTGTGTGTGTGTGTGTGTGTCCTCACTGACTGTTTTTTCCTTATAAAAGCAATTTGCCCCATGCTCGGGCTAGGCAATGAGCAGATGCTACCATTGTAAATGATGATGCGAGGGGCCATAATAAAGAGTTGATAAACACAGAATTACTGCTGGGCTGTGGGCACGCAGAGAGAGGGAGGGAGGGGAGGGGAGGGGAGGGAGGGAAGGGAGAGAAAGTGAGAGGAGAGGAGGAGTGAGGAGTAGGGAGAGAGACACACAAACAGCGACAGATAGAATTTTGCACATGTTCCCACAGGGGTGATGGTTGAGCTGGTGATGCTGGTAACCAGTATGATGAACTAAAATGAACAAAAGCATTTCATTTAAAAAAAATAGTCTGCATCCCTGCTTGGTTCTACTTGTAAATTGTGATCTCACCAAAATAAAAGCTCTTTGATTGGGCAACATGTGAGCTAATGAGCCCAAATCACTGTTAAATGAAAAGATCACACAGTAAACATTTGGTCCTTGTTGATCGTCTTATGTACAGAACTCACTGCCTATTGAAAGAGCATTCCACACATTTTACATGATGAAGATGAGTTGACTTGTCGTGAGGAAGACTGTTCAACCTGTGAAAACAGTTGTGTGGCTCTAGTGGGAGGAGTTTTGTCAAATCTTACGATGACGCTGATGATGTCACGATTGTAAGTGAGAGAGAGAGAGCCTTCATTTCAACGTAAGAGAGTTTTAAAGATTGGTTTCTGATATATTGATTTGCCAAAATACATACAAGCAAATATTGGCCTTTAATAAAAAATAAAAAAGAGGCCGGGGTCCACTTTCATCATGTGTTTATGATATAGTGTGTCATTACTTGTTTATATAATAAATCAGTAAAGATGGACATAAAGGGATTCTCATGTGACTTCTCATGCATGGACATGAGTTCATGGTCTTTATTTATGTCTTCTAAAATACCACATATTATTACATCCATGCATTATTATCCATCACAATCCAGATCTCATTTCTTATTTCAGCACCTCTGTCCTCATTTTTCTCCCTCGCTGTGGGACTGTTTTGATGCCACCGTTCACAAACCCCTGTAAATGCTATGACCCCTGACTCATAAGGGACCTTTGGGTGTGTGTGTGAGAGAGAGAGAGAGAGAGAGAGAGAGAGAGAGAGAGAGAGAGAGAGAGAGAGAGAGAGAGAGAGAGAGAGAGAGAGAGAGAGAGAGAGAGAAGAGAGAGAGAGAGAGAGAGAGAGAGAGAGAGAGCAAAGCTATGTCCCCAGGATGTAAGGGGCGAGTATGAGGGCCCTTTGAAGAGCCTGTTCACCATGTAGTGTATTTTTCTTCTTTACCCCCCACCAAACATCTCCCGTTCCGCCCCGCCTTTGACGTTTGCTGGAGATTTTGTTCAACCAAACAACGGCTCAGGCGCACACTTTCTGGCAAACGCACAGAAATAAGAAGAGCACTTTTGTGGACACACACACACACAAGCATTCTCGAAAACCTCCTTAGAGAGAGGAGTAAGAGAAAGAGAGAGGGAAGGCTGGGGGAGAAAGAGAGAATGAAAGATGAGGATGGAGAGCAAATAGGGAGATTACGAGGGAGAGAGAGAGACAGAGAGACAGCTAGAGAGAGAGAGAGAGAGAGAGAGAGAGAGAGCAAGCAAGAATCCCCTGCCTTTGGCAACAGTGCTGGTGTCTCTTTCATGTCCTCCATGCTTGGATCTGAGGGTCTGTCTCCCAGCTGGGCCTGGTGTACATGTGTGCAGCTAAGTGCTGGCTAATTTCCCCTCGGATCTCCCAGCCTTATAGCCTCTGATTTCCCCCAAACACCAACAGCACCGACACCGCTGGCCTGTCTGTGAAGAGGGGAGGGAGGGGAGGGCAGCCATGATGGTTTGTGACGGTCAGTCAGGAACAGGTTTTGTACACCACCAGTGAGCTCCAGCTGGACCTTCTACTGTCAGAAATAAGAGATGCTAACGTTTAATATTTGTGGAAATTAGCCGAAGCTGACGCTCCGTCTTTTTGCTCACATATCTGTCCCTTTCTTCTGCTTTCATATATTTGCACATGAGGACATGTCTTTGTGTTGTTTGACCAGCAGATGGCACCAAAGTGCAATTGCACTTCACGATTTGTTGTGTCATATTGGAGTTTTGCGATAAAAGTCGCAATGCGGGTGCAGATTTGTTCTGATGCTCAGCTCAAAAAAACATATAAATCCTGTTAGCTTCCTGTGTTTGGAGACACTTAAGAGGAGAGAGCAATTACTTTTAGGTTTATGATGAAGTATCTGCATATGCACCAGCTACTAGCATATAGCACACTCCAGTCACTGACCTGTCAGTAACTACTGTAATTACCATAATTACAATTTTATTACATTAATTAATTAATAATAATATTAATGTAATATAATATTATATTATACTATATTATAATATAATATATAATATTATAATATAATATTATATTATATAATAATAATTTTATTAAATTTATTAAATTTTTATTAAATTCTAATTATTAGTAATTACTAAATTGTAAGTTTGGTCCTTAGTTTGTCCGTCCTGATTTGACATCGTTATAAGACCACACTGCTAAATCAATCAGTAATATTTTAAGCTTTACCCGTGCAAGTGGTCGTTAAAGTTAGTGAAAGTTAAAGAGTGAAGAGCGACGCAAACATTCGATGTGAACGCAGCATAAGGTAGAAATATTAGGGTTGTCCCCCGATAAACTGATTTACCTTTATATTTAATATTAGGCCTGTGTGTGAGCAAGAATCTGGTGACACAATATCACAATACAAGTGTCTAATTTTGTCTAACTTCAGGAAAAGTGTCTTAGTATCAAGAACACAACTGTTTTAATTCAAGTGGAGTCAAATGGCTAAACGTAACACTGCTAATCATTTTAACTGTTATGTATGGATGTATGGTTCTTATGTATGTGTATTTATGTGTACATGGCTTGTATTGATGTACATGCTTCTATTCACCATCGGTATGCACACATTAGTAGACCTTCATGTAAGTGATTGCTCATCCATTCTCCTCACACCAAACAGAAATGACAACCACTCCCTGTGTGTGAAGACGACAAAGACAGGGTGGAAACACAAAGAGACAAAAACAGAAAAAAAAATCAACACGACTGCTTCCGGCCACGGCTGAGTTTAGAAGGAGCCTGGAACGGAGAACGCAGTCTGATGAAAATAACAAAATGGCCGCCTTTCATCAACTCATTCTGAAAAAAAAAAGAAGAAGAAGAAAGTGATGAGACATGTCTAAATCTATGCTTGCAGCGAGTCTTTTGATGTGTCAGAAAATGCCCCGGGGTTGGATGATAGACGGCGTGAATGCTACATTGTGTGTTTTCAAATCTGACACTTCTGCTTGTTTGTTTTATTTCTATCTGTTTTTAGTCTCCAATTTAAGGACATTTTTTCCACACAAACAGGAAAATGAATGAAATGCAAAATTTCAGCAAAAGACATTTTCTTGTCTGTAGTATAAAGCCAGATATGGGAAGCAAAAAGCTGAAATTAAATAGAAAAATCAAATCGACTTCAGTTTAAGTGTTTCATTTCCTACTAACGCTCCCAAAAAGACATCTGACTAACGCATTCATGCAAAAGTGCTTCTGCAAAATCTGACTGCAGAAACTGAATTTATTTAGAGATCAAATTTATGTGAAGTGCCTTTTTTTTTCTTTTTTTTTTTTACCCAGTCGGTCAACTATTCAAATATTCAAATGTAGAAGTGTAGACATGTAGACAGGCTCTGTTTACGGTGCATTCATGTCCTGTAGTGTGAACTGAAATCTGAATCAGAAATCCACCCACAAGGTATTAAGTAAAAGTAAAATCCTAGCCGTTTGGCTTGTGCTCATGTTTTTAAAATGCATGTCAAACGCTGCATATCTGTGTTATGAGCAGTTAAATTCCAGCTGAGGAGGTAAAATGATGCTACGAAGAAAGTGTTTGATAAGAAAAGTTCTCATTTAAAAGAAATATTTTTTATAGCACTGTGTTTATTCAGATTTCCTACCCTGGTAATCATCTTGATCGATCCTCATGGACTAAAGTACTACTAAACACATAGCAGCTCATCAGCTGACTGTCACATCCTGGACACTTACTACAAAAGTAATGTCAATAATTTCTTCTTATTCCTAGTAATCTTAGGCTTCATTTTTTTTATCCTGAGATTAATTAAATAAGTTTGGGAAATAAAATTATTTAATTTATTAAAAACACGAACACACTAAAAAAAAGATACTTTACCACAATGTTACTTTATTACTATAGATGCCGACAAAAAGTCCCTTACACCATCTTTATATATGTTATTAGGTGTGAATGTGTCCTGTGGTGATAATGTGCTGCATGTCTTAATGAAGGTTTTAATGTTAGTGTACATATTTGGTTTTATGCACAGTAATTGATGACACAACTTGTCGTTTCAGGCATCAGATTGGTTTATTTATGCTGCCAAGTGTCATAACAACATAGTGGACACATGGTGTGCTGTATTACAACATGCCTGTGGCCTTACATGTATCTGTATTGTGTTGTTTTTGGGGTGGAGGATGAATAAAGGCCCTCAGTCGAATGGGCCACTGAGGATTAGTGGTAGTAGTAATATAACATACATTTGTATACAGAAACACACACACACACACACACACACACACAAACAGACACACACAAGGTCCATTAGCAGGCTGGCCAGCTGCCAGTTAATATGTTTTGTTTGCTTCTTCAGTTGCAGCCAATCACTGAGCCTTGTTTAATGCAATTAAGGAAGACATCAATACTGTGCTGTGATTGGTCAAGAAGAACAGGAGAGAGCACAGAGAATGCATCCACCTATAGTGACAGTAATTAGCACATGCTGGTCATGATTGTGCACACACAGACACACACAGACACACACAAAATGAACAGTTACACTCATACACGTGTGTGTGTGTGTGTGTGTGTGTGTGTGTGTGTGTGTGTGTGTGTGTGTGTGTGTGTGTGTGTGTGTGTGTGTGTGTGTGTGTGTGTGTGTGTGTGTGTCTGTCTGTGTGTTGTAGGTGTATTAAAATGACTTCTAAACATGGCCGATCCGTTTGACGTTCCCCTGCAGTGAGCGTTTAAATGAAGGATCAGAGCAAACGCTGCTAAGATGCTAAACACACTCCTGTACATCTCTTCCTCCCTCTTTCTCACAGTCACACTCACACCTGCCATGAACCACCTCCTCCCAATA
Source organism: Chaunax sp. Z400 (assembly GCA_037577475.1). NCBI lineage: Eukaryota > Metazoa > Chordata > Actinopteri > Lophiiformes > Chaunacidae > Chaunax > Chaunax sp. Z400. The sequence goes on from CM075193.1 coordinate 2,236,837, forward strand.
ATACACCTCCTCCCAATAATCCTTCTCTCTTCTAATAGCAGACATTTTGCCATTCATTAAGATCAAAATGCTGTTTTGTACCAGGACAAATTTCAAATTGCACCAAACTGTGTTTGGTGTCTTTGGGCAAACAGGGCTAGCTGATGTGGAAAAAAAGGCACTCAGTTGTATCGTGAGGTAAAGTTTAGTAAACTACACATGGTTTCTGATTATTTTATCAATGTGAACAGTATGTATACATCAGTATGTATTCATGAGCCAGGGAGTATGTACTGTATGTGTGGTGCAGATGGAGGAGGTGGTAATTAACAATGGCATCTCCTGAGCCAGGTCAAATCAGTGCTCTCTTCTCCTCATACGCTCCATTTATATCTCCTCTGCATTCCTCTCCTCCAGTTATCATCTCTGTCTTTATTTGCTTCTTCTTTTTCACTCATTCTCTAACAGCTATGATTAGAAAGAGATTCTAGTTCAACAAAGGCTGCAGATATGTTTCCACTTAGACCAGCTTATAGAAATATGGTCTCCCACTCCTGAGGAATAAATGCAGTTGATGGTTTAGTCGGGTTGTAAAAACCTTTTTTGTTTAATTGGAAAATTATGTTAACACTAATGACAGTTGAAATGTACATATTTTACTGTATATAGTCTTTGCATCAGTGCTCAAGATTACCTACTGTAGCACTTTAGCTAATATTTAGTGTAAAGATCGCATCATTCATGTCATGGATTGTTCCAGAATTACGCATTACATTATGAAAATATAAAGCTCTATTTGAACTGGCAATAGTCAAAAGAAACTATAAATTGCATCACTTTATTAACTCCCCATATTTCTGTTAGGTGCTACGCTTTGAATGACCCTTGGATGCGATGCACATATAAATATAGAAATCCTACAAATGAAGAGGAAGGTGAAAACATCTAAAACAGTTCCATAAGTAGTTCCAGCAAAACCCAACAGATCCTTCAGAAATGCAGTTTTTCCCCTTGGTTTATTGGTTGGGGGGGCGGGCTGGTCGGCAGGGGGTGTGTGTGTTTATGCCAATAAATGTTTTCAGTGAATAGGTAGGCTATTGTACATTTATCATATTCCATCAGTTCTCTTCTTCATCCTGGGCACATTGTGGAGCTTTTGCCATGACTCAGACCTCAAAGTCTGGTCAGGGTTTTTGGTCTGAGTGCTTCAAGATGTTTGGTGTAATTAATTGTACATTTTTGTGTGCTTTTACATCAAACCTTACCTTTAGCTGTCTTGAAGAGCCAGGAGGAGTATTTCCTCTCTGACAGCCAAGATGGGTCAAAGCCTGTCTTCCTGTGGTTGCCGGTGGGTGCAGCTGTGTCAGCGCTCGGGGGGGCAGGGCGAGCTTTCCCACCCTAAGCAGCGAAGGAATTATTAGCATCATCGCCACTGGTACCAGGTTCAGGTTGGGTAGCGGAAGGTTGGGTGGTGGCAGGTGGTGTAGCGAGTCCATGTTTGTCTGTCTTTGGTTTTGGGGGAATTTTTATTGCATGTAACGGACCGACTTTGTCATCAACTCTGGTTACTGTCACTCATCCTGTCTCCTCTACTTCGCTCTGTGTGTCTGTGTGAAGCATGGATCAGCCACACCCTCGGTAGGAACACCAGGTACTACTACTACTCGTTACCCATGGCAAAGTAAGTCATGAAATTACAGTCCTCCACATGGTTCATGAAGAGAGCAACATGAATAAAAAGCTGGTCAGGCCTTTGTCTTGAATCAAATCTGAAAGAATTGGCTTAGATGTGTAACCATGATGAGATGATAACAACATTTATACTGAACTTCAGATCACGTGTGTGTGTGTGTGTGTGTGTGTGTGTGTGTGTGTGTGTGTGTGTGTGTGTGTGTTTGACCTCAAGTTCTGCTCACCGGCCAGCAGAAGGCAGGGTTGCAGCATCCTTTGTATCTAATCCCCTGCCCCCCCCCCCCCCCCCCCCACACACACACACACACACACACACACACACACCTTTTACATACACACACACAACCAGCCAAGCAATAATGCCCTGCATGTGTGTGTGTGTGTGTGTGTCTGTGTGTGTGTGTGTGGGTGTGGGTGTGTGTGTGTCTGTGTGTGTGTGTGTCTGTGTGCGTTCCTGGCAGTGATGGGGGAACATGATAACCTTGTCTTCGTGCAGGTCTAAGGGGTTGAGCAGAGTGGAGCATGAAGTTTCAGCACTGCCAAATCCTGCTTTTTAACAGGCTACAGGAACACACACACAGACACACACACACACACACACACACACACACACACAGAGACACACACGCTACGGCCTCAGACACTGAGAAGCATGCAGCCACGTCCAAATGTGTGTATGGGCAACGGGCCAATGTGTGTCTCTGAGTGCGTGTGTTCCTTGATGGAAAGCCAAAGATGGATAGGTATAGAGGTTACAGAGGTAAACAAAGAGGAAGAAAAACTTTAAAAGAGGAAGCGTACATGAGGTTGTTTAGAGGGTCAGTTTTTACATTTTTTTCAAAAATTGCAAAAAAAGAGGTCAATCGAGGCTAAGCTAAAACAGAGAGAGAGAGAGAGAGAGTGCAAGGGGAAAAGCTAGAACAAAAGTATGTCTCTCTCTGTGTGTTTGTGTGTTTGTGAGACCGATGCAACAGTGATGAGGAAGGAGAGAAGAAAACATAATAGCCTATGAAAGAGAAGAATAAGTGAGAGAAAAAACAGAAAAGGATGGGATCTGTGTGAGAGAGAGCCGGAGCTGGAGAGACATTAAGAAGGAGAGGAGACAAAAAGAAAAGTGAAAAGTGAGAAAGAGGTATAGTGAGATCGCACGAGATGAAGAGGGAAGAAAGTGAGACGGTGTCAAAAGAGAGGGAAGAGGAGGGATGTAAAGCGAGAGACGAAAGTGAGAGGAAGAATAGGTGTGTGAGATTATAAGTGAAAAGTAGAGAGAAGGGGGCATGTGAGTACAGGAAAGCGTCCCCCAGAGCCCACCTGTCTCGCTGTAATGGGAGCCAAATGTTGAAAGGCCTGGAAGTTACATCTCTGGCTTCCAGCCGCCAGGAGAGTCTGAGGAATGGGAACCTGGACTGCAAATAATTCCTGCTTATGCTTCCTACTCTTTATCCAGCCACAAAGCTGAGGACACTCTGCCCTTTTTGATTTATTATATCATATCTCATTATTTTACAGAATAAATGCATAAATCTTTCATTGAATTCTTATTTTTTTCACACCTTTTTGTTCACAGAATGACTTAAATGCCAGCTAACGTGGCTAAATGGATTTTCAGTTAGGTCTCCTACATGACTTTTTGCAGCAGTCCTCCACTCCTGTCCACAAACCTCTGCAACGGCGTCATTGTTCTACGGATCTTAGATTCTCAAAATAGTCAGTATGTCTGTCCAACATTTTGTTATTGTGGTATGAAATGATCCCTGCAGCCTTGCAGAGGTGAGACAAAGTTCTTCCTATTGAAACCATTCAACGAACTACTGAATGCGTTTTTTTTTTTAATAAAACAGTTCAAATGAGAATTTGGCTGTTTATTGGCCATCAGCGTCACCCGTCCTGAGCTTTCGGGGTTCGAGCCCTGAAGGTTTTTTTCCGAGCCCCGGAGGTATAAATGTCCTTTTTAATGTTAAAATTTTGCCTGACTGCGGCGGCGCGCTCGCTGTCCCTGCAGCAGCATCTCAGTCAGTGCCAGTAAAGCACCTGTCACCGCTCAGACTTCCACCCCTACCCTTTCCCCATCGCGTCGGTTCTGCTGACGGCTCAGCTGCACGAGGACGTAGTTGTTGGGAGACGGACGGTGGTGCTCAAGTGATTAGTAGAGTAGCAAAGCAATCCCTTTATCAAACATGTGGAGATGAAATGCAATTAATATAACTTATAGTTGTAGTTTGCTATCTACCAACAACTAGTTCGAGTTAGCATGCAGCTAGCCATCCCTCTCTGGTTGGCTGGCTAGTATTGGTAAAGGAGAGCTCTGTACATCTTATGGCATAACATAGCAGCTGATTTTTGCAACCACTGTTGGGTTATAGTTACAAAAACACTGAATTGTATTTCTTGTTCTGGGTCATAATGCAGAACTAGAATTTTTTAATTTTTTCAAATAGAGCAAAGAAATGCCCAGCTCAGCACCTGCCTCTATTCAGGTAATGTTAGGCTATGGCTGAGGGGAGGTTGGTGGTAGGCATGGTTTTTTTTAATGGAAATCAATCTTTTAGTATAAAACACAGGGTAGCCCCTCATCCTCTGAGCCCCTGATCTTTCCAACACTTTATGAAGCATACAGGACATGCAGATGTCAAAAGGAATAGAGGGTAGATTTCCACATCAGACAACATTGTTCTGATTTAAACATCCAAACTCTAGAAGAGGAGATCGAAATCTGTCAATATGCAGATTAAATGGCCTTTTGATGACATTTCATGTCCAATTAAAATATATATTTGTCGTTTTTTATTAATTTAATGTGTTTCAAAATAAATCTTTATTGTGGATCCTCTCCATAAATAATATGCATCCACCATGGAAGTGATGGATTAGGCAGAGGGAGATGGAGTTATGCTTTGTTCATCCCAGCACTGACTTCCTCACTGACTTTATAAATATTCCACCATTGCAGTTTCCCAAACTGTCTGAAACCAAGTGATGATATCTAGAGATGTAGTTTGAAGATGATGCTACTTGACTCGAGGTAATTCTATTTTTGCCTCACAGTTCTGTTCCTCAACCTTAGCTTGAACCAAGAGACATCAGATCCGATGGTGAATTCTGCGAGGCTGTCCGCAAAATGATTTTTTATTATGAGTGTCTCTTTCCCAGTAACTTCCCCTGCTTTAAACTCGCTGTCATTTGATCACGACATGCATCAGAGACGGTCCCACTGCAAATGATCAGAAAAGCTTATGAGTAACCGAGTATTCAAAGTATAAAAAAAAAAATGGATTCATAAAACTAGATATATTTATTTGATATGGAAATGTTTATACATATGCATCACAGCTTATTAATTATTCATATTGTCTTGTTTTTTCCACTCGTCTGTGATATACATTATGTATTCTCTCCTTCCGACAGACACATCTTTGAAATGGGGAGAAGAAAGAGGTAAAAAGAAAAAAGGAAGGATCAGTTGGTGTCTCTCACTCCACTACAAAAGAGTGAAAGAGGAAAAACTTCATTATATGGGCAAGTGACAGAAAATGTGAAACACAATGACAGAGAGAGACACGAAGCAGGATCTCTTTTTTTTCCCACCTCTGTTTCATGTCTGTGTCGCTGGAAAACAAAGACGCCATCTCAGTGGACTGCACTCTCCATAACACACAGACACAGACACACACACACACACACACACACACACTGACCCCACACCTCATACACAATGCCACCAACCATCACTTGTCATTTTTATTCAGTGTCTCACTTGTTCTGTAATCAGCATCGTTGCAGCGCTGCAAGCATAGAAACTGGAGGTTGTTGTCATTTAAAATGTCTATTTTCTAAATAAACAACAGAAAATAACTATTTGTGGCATAATGTCACAAATAAGATAGATTTTTTTTTTTTTTAAAATAAGGTCACAAGCATTTTTAATGACCAGTGACTTCCTCACTAAACAGATTCTCTTGACGTCTGTTTGGGACCTTAAACTAAGGCTTTTTTTTATAGCCCTATAATAAAATGACACATCAAAGATGGTGATGAGGATGCTGAAAAGAAGAAGATACTGCTCATAATTTATGAATGAATTAAAAAAAAGACATGAACATTCTATAAGTAAATTAATTAAGTACATGAACTTAAGTCCATTATTTTTTCCTCTGAAGTCCAGTTCAGAGAGAAATACTTTTTTTACTCCTCTATATTTATCTGACAGCTGCAGACAAAGACAATGATGATACTTGATCAACTTATTTAATGCATTGCTATAGATTTAATACCCAACAGTGTAGAAATGAATCAGAAGCAGCTCATTCAGGCACAAAAACATGCTGTCATAAGGAAACTAAGGCGTCTCTCTTCTAAAACAAATTAAATGCTTTCATCCCTGATGAAGCCTGGATGCAGAAACAGGTTGGAGTTTTGTATTTTAATGTCTAACATGACCAAACCATGACAATAAAGGCAGTTTATTTGTTTTAAAAGAAGGTACTTGGAGTTTTCTCTGCCTGTCTTTTTAGATGCAGCCAATTTTTCACGTTGCTCTTTTAAATTGATTGTTTGGAGGTGAATCCATCCCTTCTTTTCTCACTCATTTTTCTCCCTCTTTTTTTCTGTGTCTGTTTCTTTACCCAAACAGTCTACATGTTGAACATGGCATACGTGTTGTAGACACTGCAGACCATCCAGAGACAAAAAGGTTATTTGCCACATATGCATGTCTGTAAAATGAGCAGAAATCCTTTTACATCTTTATAGCAATGATCACTTTGTTGTATTTGAAGTCATCGATGCGCACAGGGAAGGGTAAATGTTCTCATGTGTTTCCTATATTACACTCATGGAAAGCAAAGATCAAACTAACTCAGTCTCATCCAAGAGACACATAAAACTGTAGAACCTCACATGTAGAAACACCACACAGAGAAGGCAAACAGTGGACTGGCACTCTGTCACCTATAGAAACCTGAAGCAGCAGCATCATTGCATCACTGAAAGCCACCATGAGCCTCTGCATGTGTTTCCTGCAGCTACACCAGAGATGAGCTGCATACATAGACAGGTGTACAGAGGGTCATCAGTAAGCAGAGGGCCACGGTGGTTTATTTCCACGCATTTCATAACACAACTAATATGACATCAACTTATTTTGCCATTAAAATTAATGTCATGTTTGCTGCAGTAATTCCTACATGGGCTAAAAATGAGCAGGTCATCAGCAAACATATGATTGATAACAGTCTCCAACCAGACAGTTCAATCGTTTCTATAGGTCAATCAAATACACAACGAACAAAACAGGAGCCAGAAGTCCACTTTGTGCACAACGCTCATTTATGACTTGTTCAGAAATGTTTGAAAATGTGAATTGACGCGATGAAAAGTGAAGCCTTCCAGGAGGAGATGTGTAAGAGCTGCTGTAGCATCATCATCCCTGCTCTTAGCTCCTTTTTTTAGCCACTCCACACATATTTTATTTTATTTTGCATCAGTAAAGAATCGCCAATATTCACTTCTTCTTTTTGCAGGGCTGTAAATTGTCGGTTAAGGCAGCCGTTTTCTGCATAAATGCACCATGCAGTATCTGACTGTGTGTTCTAGCTGAGGTCAGTGTGGGGTTATGTGTGTGGGGGGGTTGTTTTGACTGGCCACTGCCTTTTGTGCATGTTTACTTTTTTCTTTTTTACCTTACATTTTTGATGGTAGACTGCCATGCTGCTGTTATGAGGTCCCTTTGGGAAATGTGTGTGCTGTGTGTGTGTGTGTGTGTGTGTGTGTGTGTGTGTGTGTGTGTGTGTGTGTGTGTGTGTGTGTGTGTGTGTGTGCATGAGAGAGAGAGAGAGAGATGTGTGAATATGTGTGTTTGTGTGTGTGTATGTGTGTACCAACAGCGCAGTAATCTGTAGGCGGGTCATCACTCTTAATGCAGCCTGTGTCATCAGTTCCCGTGACAACAGGCGAAATGATGTGGCCGATACATATGAAACAGAGCCCATGCATAAACATGGGGGCTTCAGGAGGAGGGGGAGGGCGAGGGCAGCGGAGGGGTGAGGTTATATGGGGGATATGTGTGTGTGAGAGAGAGAGAGAGAGAGAGAGAGAGAGGGCCAGCTACCCTACTTGGACCTCTTTCTATTCATGTTTATGTTTATTATTCATGAACCCCCCACCCCCAGCGTGTTGTCACTAGCCCCTCCCCCTGACATGTCAATTTGTATGACTGTGTGTGTGCATGTGTGTGATGGATGGTGACAGCGTCAACTGTTGGTGGATCAGGATTAAGATCAAACACACCTCGACATCACACTCCGTCATCTTTACCGGACACGTCAGGCCACACAAAGACACACAAACACACACAAACACACACAGAAACACACACAGTTCTTTTATATACAGTCAGTAAAGAAGTTTTTCTCTTATCTGTCATCATTCCTTAATTAATAAATGAACAAAAACACAAATATTTAAATACGTATTTTTATTTAAGTACTACTATTACATTCACAAAATAAAAGTATTTAAGTATCAAAAGTAAAAGGCCCACTTATTATGAGAAATGTTGTAGTGGATTATTACTATTATTAACTGTAGGTTGTTTAATCTATAAACATATATCATGTTTGTAGGATTACAATATATTTTGTATTTAAACATGTAATTAGTGATGTTGCCTTGCATGTAAAGATTCACAATTAATTAATTAAAGTAGCACAAAATGCAACATTGTACTTAAATGTAGTCCTTTATTACCTTTACTTTCCACCACTCTGGTACGATGACGTCATTGAATTATCTAAGCAGATGAATCCGTCTTCTATATGGTCAGAAATGTACAAACGGTCCTGAGGGGCAAATATAAAGTCAAAAATATAACATCGGTCACATAAAAGGAGCTTTGGTATAATCAATTCAATATATGAGAAATAAATGACATTTGTAAACACGCATGAACAATGGCAGCATTTCCATTGAGCACAGAAACACCTTTCAAAATCCAGGCTTTGTCTTCACCTCTTTTTCTCTCTGAAGCAACAGTCAAGTTCTTCCCTCCTTCAATGAATCACCAAGCAGCCACAAAACGGGCATGAAGTGCCGGTCCTGATGTGGATCAGAGTGATCCACATACATGCATGATATTTTATATTTTTGATAGTGTAGTGGTCTGTGTGTGGACCTCTTGTCAGCTGAAGTCGTGCTAACTGTGTGCTTTGGAAAAAAAAACAAACAAACAAACAAACATATGTTTAGATGTTGTCCTCTGTGCACAGAAAACATTTAATCATGCATATCCATGAGGGAGTCGTTTTGAGCCTTCCTCTTATTTGCCGTGAGATTTATTCTTGCAGCAGGAGAGTTTTCTCTGGCAACCTTCTTAAACGTTAACTCTGAGCATAAAATTATATTATATGACTACGTTTTAGCATTGAGGTACAATTACATTCATGATTTTTCATAGGAATGCTAAGCTAAAATCCTCTTATTGGGAAATGAAAGAAAGCAACCAAAGCAACTCCTGAGAGGAGAGACTGAGTCAACCCTTATCAGCCTGCAGGGAAACACATGACAATATTACAGATTCATTTATGACTTTAACCTGCTGGTCAGAATAACGAGCTACATTTAGGCTTTTTGTTGCTAACATATTTGCAGGGCTACAATAATGATGTAATGATAAGCACTTTTACCATCATGTGATAATAAATTATCTCCCTACTACTGAAGCCAAACCTACAATATTTAGAATATTGTGTATCTTTAGTTTATCTGTGTGTATGTGAACATGTGTGTTTATAACCATGTGTATTTACCAGGTGCAGGTAGGTTGGAGTGGAGGGACATTGGGTCTTTATTTGTTCAGGGAAAACACACACACACACACACACACACACACCGAGCAGAGGCAGTAAAGGCAGCTAAGGCCTCTTTTCACACACAGCATTCCAAAGGGAGATGTTTTCAATTCAGTCATTATAGAGGGGTCACGTGAGGTCAAGTTCAATGCCAGGAAAAAAAAAAAAGAGAGGCTACACTGAGGGGAGAACCACCCACTCACCCATATGCACGCACACACACACACACACACACACACACACACACACACACACACTCCCATGCATGGCAGCGTAGCATGAGGAGAGTTATTACCCGCAGACCTTGGGATTTGGGGTAATTTAACTAAAATTAGCCTCATTGTTGTGTTTGCATTTCAGCAGAGGAGAAAAAAGGACAAGACAGAGATGGTGTGAATAAAAGGATGGAAGTAACTGGATGGATGGCTGGATGAGGTGGGGGGGGGGTGTAATGATGTTATTAGTTAAAGTTAAGTTTGTCTTGAACACACGTGTCTCTCTCTTTTTCTTTTATCTTCTCTTCTTTTTCCCTCTCTCTTCTTGCCTTCTTCTGAGGGGTGTATTATGTATTCAGAGAGGAGGATGTGTGCTCATAAACGTGTGTGTGTGTGTGTGTGTGTGTGTGTGTGTGTGTGTGTGTGTGTGTGTGTGTGTGTGTGTGTGTGTGTCTATTGTTGATATGAGCTCAGTTGGTGACAAAAGACACTCGACTGTTGTGTCTGATGTCTGTAAGGTGGAGAAGGTAAAAACAAAGAGTTAGTCAGCAACAACTTCACTTTGTCTCTTATAAGTATTATTATTGATGGAGAGAAAGAGAACAGGGGTGACAAGAAGTCTATTTTTCACATGCATTTGATTCATAATTAACAGAGAATTGGAAAAAAAAAAAAACTTTTGTCACTTGATCCAGTGAAGCAAGCTTATGTTAGCCAATATTAGCAATTTTTCATAGTGATTTTCATTCAGAATGCTTTGCATAGACTGGCTTTCATTATGAAACCAGCAGCTAAATTAGACCTCTGTCAGTGTCGAGTCCTTCATATGTTCGGAAACAGCACTGAAATTAAAAACCCTCAAAATCCCAAGATGCCATGAAGATACATGGAACGTCCTCTGGTCAGGCGTCTTATGTCTCCGCTTGGTGCAGTAATAACAGGTCAGCCGCTCTCTGCAAAGCCACAACCACTGAGGGTCAGTTTGAGCCGCCAGCCATGCAGCAGCTGCTGCTCTGATGCTCTCTGACAAACCATTGTTGGTTTTCAGACCTTATTATGGTGACAAACTGAACCACAGATTCATGGGAAATGTTTTGGATGATGACCATGCATGTAAAGCAAAAGGAACTTCTGCTCTCTGTGCAGCTGTCACGGAACTCCTGACCACAGTTTATTTAAATTTTAGGCCACAGCGGCCTGTTGAGAATCTTTGCAGAGACATTTTTCTACAAATCCCGACGCACAAAGCAGGTTTCTATTAATCAGGAGTAATAACTAAAAGTGAAACACAATGCTTGAGCTTTGGAAAAAGTGCCCCAACACTATCCTTGGAAGGATTTGTGCATGACTCCGCGGCTGAGGAAGTGAGTCAACGTCTGCTTTTCTCAGCTCTATCTGCTTTTGCAGATAGTTAATGGTCCGTTTGCTCAGTGCTGCAGCATCTTCATCAGAGGCAGAAAGAGACAGAAAAAAAACAGGAGTAATTAAAATGTCTTAACTTGTAGCTTAATTACGAGACAGCCACGGAATCTCTTTCAGTGCAACTCTTTTTCTCTCGCTTCCCCCCCGTTTGCATTTAACAATAAAACCTCTGTAAAAAAAAAAATGTAATTTGGTCTTTGTAAAGATTAGATTCTGCCTTTTTTTCTCTTCTTGTCTGAGTTGAAACGTTAATTCAAATCAAAGAACAACACGTCCCTCCTTTCTCCCCCTCTCTCCCTTTAACTTCCGACAACCCTTCCCCCCCCCCTCGCCATACTGTAGCCATGGAAATGGGACTTTGGGGGATGAAAGGAAACCATAATTTTGTGGCGGGATTAATTTGGAGACATGAACGATGCCAAATGAAATCCCTGTCAAAACCTCTGCTGATTCTTTTCATCGGCTGTAGATCCCTGAGAAATCTGTTCCCCGCGGCGTTTATGATTTGACAGTCCAGTAGTTTTAGACTTAGTTCCTCCCTGATACCTCTGACATGTTGACATTAAGTGGTTTCCAAGACAGGCAGCACCCATATTTCAATCACCATTAAGCAGACGATATTTGGCCTTGGTGACAAACAGACATTCACAGATATAACAGTGGGGAAAACAACTGTAATTACATTAAAGGGCGAGCGGCAGCCATTTCCTGGGAGCGCAGAAAGGTAAATATAATCCACATCTGACCCTTGGATCTATCAAAAAAAAAAAAAACGGACTGATTGTTTACAGGTGTCCTTGTCGAATGTCCTCATCTTCATGTAAGTCCTGTCAGCTCAACACTTTTTACTCTGACGTGACTTTGCAAGGAGAGAAAACGGAATATCATCATCAGAATCGTAGCCTATATACTTTTGTTACATGGATTACAGTAGAATTTCATGAACAACTGAGCTGATTGTTTTTACTATTGATCTTCCTTGTAATGCAAAATCTGTTTTTTTCAACACAAACTGGACTATTTTTTTATTATAAATTATATATAGTATAATTTGTTACTTTTAAATGTTAGTATAAAAGGTTCTTAGCATCACGATGTGTTACAAAATAACATTGTGTTTGTGAATTGTCATTGAGGAGGTCAGGAGAGTAAACATGTGTAACAGCTGCCTCATTCATGATAACAATTCAACAGTCATTCAAACATTTAGGAATGGATGAGTTATAATTTTACATAACACATTTATTTATTTCATTATTTTTCTATAATACCCACATCGGTTCCTTTTTGGATCACTAGATCTTTAAATATATTAGTGATGATTCACTGGAACACGAGACAATGAGTCTCTGCACAAATGCAACAGAGAAATATTCTTGTGTCTTGAATTTTAACAACCCAAATTTTAAAAAAAAGCTTTACAGTTACTGTTTCCAGATAAAATATGATGATTTTGTTTCTTTTTCTTTTTTTCATATTGCATATCTTTGAATTTCAATCATTTGTTGGACAAGACAAAGTACAAAATTCAGCTGTCTTCTGGTCCATCCTACCAGTTTCTGGTTTAGAAAGAAAGAAAAACATGTTAAGAACAGTTTCCACCTCCCCCCCTCTCACCTCTCACCTCTGACGCCCTAAAAACTCACCTTGCATGAACACACCAGTCTTCTTATTCATATACAAGAGAAACTTAGCATGACTCTCCCTGGCCGCTCCATTCAGATTCATGCTGAATGAATGCACTAACACTGACACACACACATGCACTCGCACAAAAGGAAACCCAGACACAGGAACCCACATCAACAAGGACTTTATGAATCTCATATTTTCTGGATATACCTGCATACTACATGGCTTACTTCCTATCCACCTGAAATCCGACCAAACAAAGGGATATATTCCCTCAGTAGAGCGCTCTCTTACTGGAGGCTTTGCAACCACACCTGAGCTCTATCTGAGCTAACTTCCAATGTAGGAGCCTGCATTCATTTTTAGACCAGGAGAAAACTGATCTAACCACTAGGCGGGCAAGCCATCGCTGTCAGAACTTTATGTGGTGGTTTCGTGTGGGGATTAGGGCGTCTCTTTTCATCCCCTGGGTCTCTGCTGTCTTGTCCAGCTGTGCTTTGCTGCCAGAAAACAGTTTTTCAGTGAGGTGAGAGTCTCTGGTGTGCAGGGGGAGAAAGTTGCATACCGAACTTAGAAGAGAGAGGTTCGTCTGTTGGGGAAGACTGTGGAAGAGGCGGAGGGTGAGGACTGTGGAAGAGGCGGAGGGTGAGGTCGGGTCAATCGCAAGTTGACAACTTTCTGCAAGATCAGAGCAGCAATTTACTGAAATACTGTTGCCTTCACTGACATCCAGCCTTACTTTACACACACCAGCTTAGCTTTGCTTGACAAGGATGCACTCCTGCTGCTAACAGACCAACATATTGCCTCTGATTTCACTTTCATACCTTTTTACAAACCTCCTGCAATACATTATTGATAATCTGGAAGGTCAGGGCAACATCACAACCAAGACATCCACTGTCCACAAGCTGTCTCTCTCCCCCCCAACTTAAACACGTTACAGACGGCATATGGTCTACGTCTTTCATAGCAAGACACTTTTCAACTGGACCTTTTTTCTTCTACTGTTTTCTGTTTCCCTGTCCATCAGTATAGAGTTGGTAGGGTGAATGAGGTTGTCCCTTTTGAAATGATAAGTAGAGTCTTCATACTCTGAGGGACTGTCATTGAAGTCTTTGCCCATCCGTTGCTCGGAGGCGTTTTTGAACTTGAGGGTCGGAACAGAATAGAAATGACCATGTAACCTACTTCGAGGTCACCTAATGAAGGAAATGTATTCATATATTTTCCTGGTTGTATTAGTTCGCGCAATATGTTTTTGTTTGAAGCCCAAGGTTGCAGGTTCATTTTTGAAGTGGTTTTCAATCATCCCTTTGCTTTTGAAGTTTCTTTTTTCGCTCTGAATGTGGGCTTCACGGGGCCACAGGTCCTGTTCATTCTCAGAATATCTACATATGGCCCTGAACCCATGAGATTTTTTTTTTCTTTAATTGTGCTGTATGTCACAGAACAGTGAGTTTTGAGGAATTTAAAAACCCAGGAATACAGGAGACCCATTTGATAAAGACCGACAGGATGCGTCTGTGCAAGTCAAATTTTTTCCTGTCCGACTGTTCATCCCTTGGGCTGCTACGGCTCCTCCAGACCTGCTGCGGCAGAGTTGCCTCAAGCAATTTTTCCCCTCCATCATCACCTTTATTAAACACTCACACACACTCCATCCCCACTGATATACCACCGCCTGCTACCCTGCCAACACCCCGATCCATTTCCCCCACATTTTCGGGGCTCTTTCTAGCCGGACCCCCTGGTCAGATTCACAGCAGGGACCCCTCCAGCCCATCAGAGAAGTAATTCACACTCTGCCTCATTTGAGTTATTTACTCTATTACCACCCTGGCTGGCCCATTCCTCGTAGCAACCCACTGAGACCTGGAGCTCAGGCTGGGTACCCGGGCTTCCAGCAGGACTGGCAATGCCACCCAAAAGCCCCCCCTACCGCATTATGAGGGGTGTTGCCACCTCAATCTGCAGCTGGCACAGCATGGGGGGGTGGAAGAAGGGGTTAGGGCCTAGATGAGTGTGGAGATTGCTTAGGTAGCTTGGAGTAGAGAGGTGTGGATGACATATCAGTGTGTTCATGTGCATGCTTGTGTGTGTGTGTGTGTGTGTGTGTGTGTGTGTGTGTGTGTGTGTGTGTGTGTGTGTGTCAGGCATCAGGCATCTCCTCTCCCCATGGTAGTTTTCTGCAAGTCATTATCACACCCAAAGCCTGAGCATTTCTCAGATGACTTGATAGATTTACATGGCTCTGTCTGGGGAACTGTGAAAAAGACAGGATGGACTGCAGAGATGAGAGAAGACTGCACCATCATCCTCTCCAAAATAAGAAGCGGGACGGCAGAGTCACACCTTAATAAAAAAAAAGCCCACCCAAGGTGAGTGGATGGCGCTCGGCATAGGCTTCTTCACACAATGGGAGCAAGTCTCCATCTCTCCCATTGTAGAACTGCAAAAAAAAAGAAGCCCTTCTCATCTGCGCCAGGGTAAAAAATGAGTGATTTCATCCATCTTCATCATCTCATTTCAATCTCAAAATCCTGTCCTTTCTCTCACATATTTACTATTCAGTGTTATTCCAGCTTTTAAGGATTTACCTGACCACAACGCGTTGTCTCCAGTGTCTGACAGGGTCCCAGAGAGGCTCACAGCCAAATGGTTCCACTATTATGGTGCTGCTGCAGGTAGCAGAGTGATAGTCATCTTTTCACATTTTGTGATAAGAAATAATTTAATTTTCTGTGATTAGGAAGGCTTTGCATATACAAGTTGCCCAGGAATGGTGGTGATATCAGACTCAGTCCACTTTCTACAGACACAGAGACACAGCAGTAGATGGAATGATCACTTTTATGTATACTGTAGATGTGACTGCTTCAGCTCAGAGACATGGAACCAAAGACAAGACAATGTTCTGATGGGATGATGTCAGATCATTGGCTCTGAGCTGACTTCGCCTTGGTGAAAGGGACCATTTTCCCGAAGTTTACATTATTTTTACACATCTGGACAACACGTCTCTGTCAGTTCAGAGACACGGGGAAGAAGAAATGGGCTCATAGTGGACGAAGAAAGAAGTGTAAGAGCAGTTCTCAGGGTCTAGCTTAATTATAAAATATGGTTAGTTTTGTAGAAGGTTGCTTTTCAGACTTAGGATGCTTTCACACCTACCTCGATTGATCCGGACTATAATTGCAGGTGTGAAACCTCCAGACCAAGGTCCGGATCAGACATACGGTCTTTGGTCCGACAGAAAGAGGTGGTCTCGGTCTGGATCAAACAGGACCAAGGATGTAGGATGGTCCTTGGACAGTTTGTGTTGCACTTATATACAAAGCTGTGAGAAACAGGTGAAAGTAACAGAAGAGAAGATCTGAGAAATGTTTAGTTTGGAGAAAAAAACACTGGGGCTACTATTTATAGACCTTGACCTGATCTTAGAATGGGACAAAGATCCTCTTGACCTTAAGATGCTTTTTGGGAAATAGAATTATTTCTTTTACTACAGAGCTCTCTAATCTAAATTGAATGTATGTAATTAAATAAATGAACTAGATTCATTTTCGAGGATCAGCTGAGTAAATCGTCTTCTGTTGTGTTGTACATGTGCTGTGTGTACCTGTGTGTTCAGGGTGTTACGGTTGGTGTGTGCCCTCTTGTCTCTCCCGCCGCCTCAGTCGAGTTGCAGCAGCAGGCGTTGATGTGTTGTTCAAGTGTTTCTCACACCATTTAAAACGTGAGGTAATGTGGCTGCTCTGCATACGTCAGGGTTCTGAGGTCCGTCTGGGAGGGATTCCATCATTGACACATCAAATTGGCTTCCTAACAGTTTTGTTTCGTTTTTTCTTTCCTTCTACGTCCCACTGACTACATGTATCTTGTCTAATGTTGCTGTCTCTTTCTTCTTTGGTCATTTGGTATCATGTGATGATTTTCTCCTCCTTTAACAAAAAGCTCAGTATTGAAATTTTTTTTTTTTTTTTTTTATATTTTCACATAATATTTTTAAAAATTAAGTGACATTTTCTGATATTTTCTTGGACGTTGGTCACCTGTCCATGAATGCTGCTGTACAAATCCAAAGTGCAGTATCTCCCAAAAAAAAAGCTTTTTTTTTCTTTTCTTTTTTTTTCAAGCACCAAAAAATAAATAAAAATGCAGAAAAATCAGCAGTTAATAAAATCTCTCATCTCATCTCATCTCGTCGTAGTCCTCAGTAAGGATTTTCTAGCTATTTCTTGTTTTGCTTCGTATCCAAAATTTCCTAAATAATAATCAAAATTGTATTAAATAACCTTTTTTTCATGGCCTTTTGATTTGACATAAAGGGCAATTTTTGGATTTTCAGTCACAGATTGTGTTTGATTAATTATCCCAGTGAGCCATTAAAAACAGCACCAGGACCCTACATCTATAGCTCATCTAAATGGAATGCAGCCATTTATAAGGTGATGAACATGTGCTTCACTCTCCAGCCTCTTTCACACAGAAATAGCACAACAGCACCGCCACAAAGTCCCATCTGTACAACGCATTTTTTGGTTCACACCGAACAAGACAAGGACGGAACAACGGCGCTCAGGTCTGTGGTTTTAAGGAGCGTGCTGACGTTCCGTTCCACAAGCAAAGACAGCGTGACTTTTAACCCAGCCGTGTACATTACATTGTCTCTCCATTTTTGGTTGATTTTCTTCTTCTTTGAGTTAGCTGCTAACTGCTACTAGCTGCTACCTGTCCGTCTCTGTATCCGTCTTTAACATAGAGCATAAATGGGCCTTAAGTGGGCCTGTTACCACCTCCACAGCCTCACAGAGGTGGAACAAACAGACCCCATCGCGCCTTCATTGGAGCCCCAGGCCCCCACTGGAAACACTGTGTGAATTGGGCTAATGTCTCCCTCTGCTTCCCCTCCATCACAGACCCTCCTCCCTCTCTCTCTCACTTTTAGAACAGGATGACTACTTTGAACCTCTTTCCTCACCGTCTCTCAGAACTCATATGGGACCGCATCTCATCCTTCCCTTCATTATCCATTCTTTCCACTACTTTTTTTTTCTTTTTCTTTTTTCTCGCAGCTCCTAATCACCTCTTCCCCTCCCTCCACTCGTCTGTCTGTCGGTTTGTCTCGCACCTCGAGCGCTGCTAAGCCTTCAACCAGTGTCAAAATGTACGGAGCTGGAACAGCGGCTCTGCTGTGTTTAGGTGGTGGCATTCAACCCAACACACACGCACAGGCAAATGCGCACAAATGCAGCCGTTCGCACTGTGAATACACACTTGTTTATACACAAAAGTGCACTCACACTTGAATTCACACATTCAAACACAATCTCAGGCTCGTAAAAGTATGATCTGTCTCGCACACACACACACACACACACACGCACACACACACACACACACACACACACACACACACACACACACAGTATGTGGATAATAAACAGAAGAACATCAGCCACATGTGTTATGGCATGGAGACAGCAATGACACAAACCGTCCCAGTTACACACACATATGATGATACTGTGAGTTATTGAGTCAGACAAGTCAAAGCCCTCCAAAGTTGCTGTGTGTGTGTGTGTGTGTGTGTGTGTAATAATCCATTGGTTCTGTTCTGTGCTGATTCCGGGTGCTAAGCCCTGCCACAATTATTCAAATCCAGGCTTTTAGTTGCAGCACACCTCTCTCCATGGGCCCGTGAGCCGGTAATCTTGCCTTTGGCCCTGCATTTCAAATGGCCTTAACTCCCATAAGGAATGCATATGAAGAGGAGCCACTACTGGCTTAATCCGCCCTGTTTAAGTTGCTGAAACGTACACCTGTCACGCCGTCTCGCGCCGAAGCTTGTGGCTACTGATAGCCGGGCTGTAAATCCAAAAGCATGTAGCTTTTTAGCCCGTCTTTCAAAAATCTTATCATGCTGTTTTGGGGAAGGAGAGAGGACCCCCCCCCCCGTCCTACACCATTTCATGTTTTCTCTCTTTTTCTTTTTTCTACACGTCTATCCGACTTACTTTATTTCCGTCACTCTCTTTATTTTATCAGTGTACATCCTCATCTTCAATGCTGCTGTCACCATCCTCTTCTTCCTCTTTCAGTCTTACTTCACAGGGTACAATGACGTCTCAGTCAAGGCAGTCAGTCTAAAATCATTCTTGTTTTATTTTTACTACATTACCTGTAGTTTTGTTAATTCTTTTTTTTATTTTTGGGGTGTGTTTACTCACTGGTAAAGTGTGTCCCCCTCACATCGACGCTACAGCCCTCCTACAGCTGGTTCAATTCAACCCATAACCCTTTGCTGCATGTCTCCCCCCGTCTCTCCCTCTCTCTCCCTCATTTCCTGTCTTCTTTCACCTTTCTCTGTCTATTAAAGGCTATAAAATACCAAAATAAACCTTAAAAAATAGACTTTTAATAAAAAGTCAATATACTGATACAACCTATACTTTATATGTTTATTCATTCATCATTACTGACTAGTTAAACATACACTGACATATCAGGTGTGTTCACTCTTACTTTTACCTGACAATAAAGTGCCTTCCCTAATCTGACAACAAATGTTATGGGATTAAATTAGATTATATCCAGGGGTGCACATAAGTGGTGCACAGGTGTGCATGCACGGGCAAAATAAATGATGTGCAGCATGTATTAGAACAAGAAGCGCTTATGTGTAACACCATTGTGTCTTTATATAACAACTGAGAGATTAATTAATTAATTAAGGTGTGAATTGAACAGGACATAGAAAAGCGGCTTCTGCAACTCTTCCATGCTTGTGGTTTATGGGATGGATGACTGTTGAAAATATGGAGGCTGTTACCTAATATCAAACTGCCATGCAAGAGATTTCTTCGCTTTCCTCCAAATAATATATTTGTGTCATAGTCGTATTTATACATTTGACAAAATAATCTATAAATTCAAAGTTCACTTTCCCTCTGAAGCTTTCATTTGCATATTAAGGTTGTCATCAGTGTATGTAGTTTTTAAAACAGGGTTTTACACAAGCAATTTTTACATTTTCTTAATCTTTTCTGTTGATGTAGCCTCCAACCACAGGTTTGGAGCAGCGCTGTCTTTAAACTGTTATGTATACTTCAGATTGACTTCACTCTATGTTACTTGACTCTTGGACACATGTCACCACAAAAGACTATTGATATATGAGCATGTTAACCATTTCTAACAGAAACAGACATGATGTGAGGAGACAAAAACAGTCTCCACCATAAGGTCCTAGTTCTCTCTTACAGCTAGAAAGGAGCAGGAAACTCTCTACTTGGCACACACTCAAACACACACTCACACACACACACACACACACACACACACACTCACACACACACACACACACACACACACACACACACACACACACACACACACTCACACTCAAACACACACTCACACACACACACACACACACACACACACACTCACACACACTCACACACACACACACACACACACACACACACACACACACACACTCACACACACACACACACACTCACTCACTCACACACACACACACACACACACACTCACAGACACACACTCACAGACACACACACACCCGGTGTCTGAAGGAAGGGACAGCGATCAGCTCAGGACAGCTGCACAGCAGCCTCAGGTACGACAGAAGCTCCCATCCTCTTACATAAGGGACCAGCATGTACTCGACATCTGTCAACACACACACAAACACACACACACACACAACACACACACACACACACACACACACACACACACACACACACACACACACACACACACACACACACACACACACACACACACAAACAAACCTTTGAACCTTTTTTTTCTTGGCTAAAAACAAGCTTTTGTTTGAGCCGGCCACAACACACTTCAAGCAGACAACTTCACAACTTGGTAGAAAACTCCCAGAGTCTCTCATGTACTGATGAGAGCATGTGGTGAGGGGAGTCCTCGCACACACAGTCGGCCTCCCAGCACTCTTCAGCTGGCATGTGTGAGGCCCGGCGGCTGCTTGCTGCCAGGTTGTCTGGGTCTGGACTTCTACGAGGAAGATGGTTTCTGCCAGTGGGCCAACGATCCACCCGTGGCCCAGGCCTTATTTCAGGCCTTCAGAGGTTTAGTCCCATCGGTTGTGTGTGTATGTGTGTGTGCGTTTAATATGGCTCTGTGTTGGCAGTGATTTGTTGGCCATCTGGTTATCTGGCCCCCGCTAGTACCACACATGGCATTATAGTAGCATTAGAGCTGCCATAGCTATTTACAGGCCACACACTCTCAGGGACACACATACTGTAGAGTCTGACCATCGCAGCCACCATATAAGGTTTATGCACACAAGATGAGGGATGCACCCTTGCAGCAATTTGCACATTAAACACAGAGATATGGTGGATGAACACACAGAAGCAGAGGTTTCTAAATTGACTTCTGTAAGCACAGAGGCTCACATGCAGATAGGCAGACCTTCTAACCCCCACTGCCCTGCATTCTGTTGGTTTCATTCTCCATACTCTCATGTAATTTATGAAAATGATGTACTGTATGCGGTACTTTGTGATCCATGCCCCCCCCCCCAATGTTCTCCACCACCTGCTCAGTGTTTGGAGTCGGGGGTTTTAATGTGATGGAGTGGGTGACACTGGACCGACCAAGAGCAGAACAACCCCACGCCTCATCACGCAGTCCAGGAAGCCCAGAGAGAAACAAAAAAAAAGAACCTTTATTAAGGTGGATGAGAAGGAGCCATGCATGGATTTGTTATAACTGTGAACCATCTTTGGTTCCATCTCTGGTGCATTTTCTCTTTCTTTGTAACTTCAAAGTAATGAAGTTTGTTTCAGTGTGTTGGCAGCCACTGCACTACTTTCTGCACTATAAGAGTTGGTTTGCACGAGACAAAAAAGGCTGGAAGGTTATATAGCTGTTGTGACTTTTGGCTGACTCCTTTCCTTTTAAGTTTTTAACACTGCATTGTTTTCCCTTGCTTGCACATGTTCTTTACCCGCGCTGCGCAGTCATGGATCCTCAAACATGAATGTGATCCTTCACACTTAAACAATGTGCCGTTCCCTAAGGAACATATCATCCAGTTATAATTCCTGTTCCATGCTGCGGTCTTGGATGTCCACTCTGTTTTGTTGTGTTTTTGAACATAAAATCTCTCCACCTAAGGGTGAGTTGAGATAAAATATTCTACCATGTCCAGCGTTGCATTTTTGTCTCATAAAGCCATGCTTTTTTTTTTTTTTTGCTGCAGTTTAAATTCAAGGGCATTTGGCTCAGTCCATGGAACGTGAGTGTCATGGACTGAGGCTGCGAGTCTTCTAGCGGCAGCCACCAGTTCGATTCCCATCCGTGGCCTCTTGCCGCATGTCTCCCCCTCACGCTCTCACATTTCTTGTCATCTCTTCAAGCTGTTCCATCTACATTAAAGGCTGAAAAAACACCCCAAAATACCACAAAACCACAAAACAGCATCCTAGAGACACAGTCCTGATAGTTATCAAGGTGTTATTGCTAACATATTGCTAAACTAACTTAATAATTCATCATCCTCATTTATAGATCCAGAAGATTCCCTACAGCATCTGATAAGTCATTTAGCACAAGATTACTCAACCTTGAGTATTCAATCAAGATTATTCATGCAAAATCACAATTTTTGTGTACTTTGTCATATAATACAGAGTCACGAGAAACACAGTCAACAAGTCTTCCATTGTTACTAAGAGTGACATGACATCCATTCCACACAGCGCGAAGGTTGATGCTTTTATTCACGGTGCAAAAGCTCAGGAAAAATCAACCTTGCTCTGAAAAACAACTTGTTTTTTTTGCTGCGTTTTAATCATTTTCTGTGTCAAAGACGAAAAAACATGATAAAACATATTGACGTGCAAATTAATTGTATGGGGGAAAAAACACTGAAGGTGTGGAAAAAACCTTAAGCAGTTTATATTTATCTTTAGAGAAGTAGAATTCCAGTCTTGAGTGTGAAACAGGGTGTTGCTGCACAACAGCCTATACTCCACCAAAACACAGTAGATGCTAAAAGCAACAAAATGCTAACAATTCATTCTCCCAGTCTCCCATTTCCTGCATGAAGTGACACCCTTCCAGCCAAGACGAGGATGAGCAGACTGCGTGCAGCGGTGGAGCATGTGGCAGCTGCACTGCTGAACTGCTCCAGCTTGCATGCATGTGTGCTGATTATAATTTTTTTTTTATGTCTGTGGTTTGTTCTGCAGATATACAGACAGAAGTGAAATGCTTGTATGATGTCTATGATTATTAACAGATCATTTTCGGGTCTATTTTTTGCAGAAAACTGCATGCCTGACACAGAAAAAAAAAAAAAAAAGAGGCCCAGAATGTCTCAATGAGGCCCCCGCTGGAGCCTGAGCCATGAACGCCCAATTTAATAGCTAGAGGTTTTGCAAGGAGGGTTCACACAGCCAGAGTCCCAGTCATCACAATACCACCAACATATCCTTCTTATTGTACTTACATGATCTGAGGTTTGGAGGGATGCCCCAAGAGGGTCCTCCACAGGGTCGTACTGCCACTGCGACCTCTCACCTTTTGTCTATCCCTTCCTCAATACAGACAATGGTTTTGTTTTGTTACGTTTTATTGCAGTACTGTGATTTCTCTTACTTGTTTGGGTGCCCAACATTTTCATTTTGTGATTTTAAAGAAGTCGCATTTCAGACAGGGCCACAGATGTCTTATTATAGCTAGACATTGCATCGTCTCCACCCAACCAATCTCACGCACAGAGAGCAGACAGTAAAATCCCTTTAATGTGAGGCTGGGATAGCGGATAGCCATGTGTACAACTGGAGAGTCTTTATCTAGTTGTGTTAAGTTACAGTCATCTGCCTGTATTATAATACCCCTCATAAAATTAACATTATGATTGAGCTATCCCATAATAACTTGAACATCCAAGCGACTGGATATTCTCTTTTCAGGGATGAACGTCTGTTTGATTACAGGAGGTATTTGGACTGATCGGGGGGGATAATAGCCCAACCAAAGGAATCAGGCCGCAAAATGAAACGTCTGACGATTCTCTGACACACTGGAAGCAAATGATGTAAAGCCAAGGGTATATCGATTTTCAGCTGTATCAGATCCCCATTTCTCTGTATTTTCCTTGCTCCATAGCTGTGAAATGTCTTCCATTCCATGTACACTGGAAAAAAGAAATATGCCAAAGACAGATGCAGGGGTGGGGGGGGGGGGAGATGCTGCCCTGTCAAAATTCATAAATCTCAACAATTTCAGGGTGGCCCCTCTGGTTACAGAAACCATTGTGTAAAGGACATGTTCCACATTTAATACATGAGATAAAGTAGTGTCAGTTAAACAGGAGTAAAAAGTGTAAAAAGTAAAAAGTTTCAACTACTGGATGGAACAAATAACATACTGACAGATCAGCCTTTCTATGCATTGGGAGTATAAAGTTTAGGCCACATCAGAAAATAAGAGCAGAGGAAAATGAATCGGTGAAAGTAAAATAAAAAAAATAACTACAGGGTGCCAGAAACCTGATGTAGTAACTACACACACATGGCTTGAACACTGCTAACACTCTATAGCCACCTATCATGCTTCATGTTAGCTGCATGAAAAGTATTCAAGAGGCATATTTATACCAGCGACTCCTATCTCACAGATTGGGGTTCAGTTAAAGTGGAGAGTAAAACATAGCTAATAGGCTTTAGTAGCATCCTCTCTTTAAAAATGTAGTAAAATCTTCTTTGGTTTCTGGTCCAGACTATCAGGAAATGGTGCAGATGCCCATGAGGCTCTAAGTAGCCCATTAAATCTGGCTACAGTTTGCCCTGCATGGAAATTGTTTATCCTCTTGGAGTCCGGATTGAGCTACATACATGTCACAGACTTTGACATTTTCCTTATAAACCTATTTTCCACCCTTTATGGATTTTTTTGTACCAATACAGGATACAGTGGTCTCAAAATCCATTGCCTTCTGCCTTCCTGCCCCCATGACAAATTAAGTTACGGCAGTTGTTACCTGACTCAAAGGCAGGCCTCAAACCTCTCCGTGCACGTTGATTTATTCCCTGATGTTTAGCATTTAGCTCTTCTAACAATACATGTGTTGATCGTCAGCCCTAATCCCTGCAAAGTAATGATGATGGGAAAATTACTAAAATTAGCAAACTATGGCTGCATGTGTGTTTTTGTTTGAGAAATGACCGCCACCTTCTGCTTTTCACATTTGGAGAGTCGGTACGATGTGTGCGTGTTTTCCTCCTCCCCAACAGCCATCACGACACTCACACACACACACACACACACACACACACACACACACACACACACCCAAACACACACACACTGTACCACATTTCTATGTCCATACTATTATCCATTTTTCACGTCCAATTGCTCTGTTATGGTAATTGTTGAAGACTTGCCATGGGGCGATTACTCACAGCTGACTTCAGAAGCTTCTCCCTCTTCTCTCCTGCCGTTCTCCTGCTGGCTCTTAATGCACTATTAACCCATTCCTGCTTATTAATTCCTTCCCAGTCATTGCGTGGCGTCCACTCCATGATATCTGTCATCATTCCATGCCTATTAGCTCCTCGACCAACAGTTATTCCTAGCGTGCCGCCACACTTTTTTCGTCCTCCCCTTCTCCTCCCCTCCTCCTAACAGTCTGTTTAAGGAAGTGTAATTGCTGCGGGGGGGCCTCAGTAAGTAGGTATTTAAGATAGTGCTGCCCGTCGTTCTTGTGTGATTATGGTGTCCGTGACTCTTCGTGGCACTCGTGCGTTTATATTTTGGTCGGCTACAATTACAGTTGTTACGATTAATTCACAGCTGTGATGATTTTCTGCGAGGTGGTTGTCATTCAGTCATTTTATGGTGGTGTTTTTTTATGATTTATATATAACTGGATGATGACAGGAAAGGGAAGGTTGAGAGAGGGGACGAAATCAAACTTTAAGAACTCATTTTCACCCTTCTGGTCAAATCTGACTAAAAGTTTTCTCTCTAAAAACTGGACTTCATTTCATCTGTTTGTCATAAGGTTCCTCGACTTTGCTCATACATGACTTCTGAACACACAAAATACATTTTGAGAACTTTTGTTAAATTGTGGGTGTTTTATTGAACTTGTGCACACCCTTGGTGTTCCTGGTCAAAAATGGTCGGTCATCAGAAATGCCCTTTTTTTTGGCTTCCATGACCAACCCCCACGGGAACCAACAACTGCAGCATTGGTGTAATGATATATACAACCTTCTCACCACTCTGTTGTTGCTGTTTTTTAGGCCTTTCTCACAGTTCATTCTGTGGCAGCATGACGGCCGATCGATATGAGCTCAGATCAGCGAGGCCTACAGGCCATAAATAGCAAAATGTAAGTTCAAAACTTGTAACGATCACAAGATCTTGAGTTGGTAAAAAGATGAAACACAGCATAAGGTGATAATATCTATTATTGTGGATTTATAATCAGCTAGAATGGAGCGGCCATTTTTGACCAGGAACACCAGTCGGGTGAGAGTAGTAATGGTCCTCCTACTCTTTGTGTTGCTGACAGCTGCTACATATAAATATGAGTAAATTTGCAAGATTGTATCAAAAAGCATGTTTTTCCAAAGAAGTCTGCATAACCTGATCCCCCTGAATGAATTCTACGATGTGACATTTTCATCACTTGCTTCTGTTTTCATAAACATGCCGCTGGTAACCAACATTTTTAAAGTTTTGTTGAAGTCCAGTAATTTCCTCGGTGGCCTGTTGCTGTCAGAAGTCTGTCTCTTTGGCCCTTTTCTGGACAGGGACTCTATTGAAGTACTTTATGTTCCCCTGCTATAAATCCTAATGGAGCGCTCTTGGATAAAGAGCAGGAATATTCCTCACAGTGGATTTTGGCAGCCAGCTCTGGAACTGCTGCTTGTGTCAGGGCCTGTGGTTTTGGACCATCCCAAGACATATGGAGGAATGCTGGAATCACACAAACCCCTTTAGCTTCCCGGGCTGAACCGCACATCATCTCAGGTTTCTCTGAAACCACATTAAAGTGGAGCGGTAGCGCTAAGTGTGGTCTTTTTGATGGAACTTTTACTGATTTTTATACAGACTGGTCGCACAGGACTCCTCAGCCGTCAATCAATCAAAAGCAGTGTTTATTCTACATTTTCTCAACCCAAATGTTGGCCCCAAAGTAAACCTGATTACGAGTGGCTCACAAGTGCCAAAGCAATGAAAAACTAAATTATAAAGACAGCTGTTACTGCAAATGATCTGAGACAATAAATACAGACTGGGTAGCAACCGAGACCTAATGGTTATGTTGGTATTATAGGATCGTGGAGTCTACACAATCCGATTGTGGCTGAGACCAAGAAAACACTAAAAGACTGAGATAAATCTCAGAAGAGTCCAACACACCAATCACTGGGAAAACCTTACGACTTGGTCAAACATAAAATCATGTGATGTAAACTTTTCTCAGGTGTGCCGTAAAAAGTTTGGCAGGCCCCAAAAAAGGTTTTTGGCAGGAGAGTAAACATGGCTAAATTTACCCGTCAGGTGGCCCAGGGGCAAAAATATGTGGTTATATCCCTTTTTGACCTCCCACCTACTGCTGTTGCCGCCAAGTACCACTAAGTATACTGCACAGACCAGAATATACATGACAGTTTCATTATTTACTCAGAGACCCACAGAACAGAGGCCAATACTACTATGCTGGAAAAGGCTAATTGGTCAAAAGGTATGTGGTAATTTGAATAAAGGCAACTTTATATTAGAGTCAATGCCATGTCAGCCCAGTACAAACTGAATAATGAACCTACTGAAATGTTGTTGCGTCACAAAGACCAAATGGTAGCTGTTCTAATGTTTTATCAGAGGCTTTTCATTAGCAGACAAATGCTTCCTTAAAACTAGTTGGAAGTTAAGTTCTTGACTTTGGGAACTTTAGTAAATCATCTCACCAGAAAGTTCATTTGCTTGGTTTGCCATAATCTCAATCGTATCACATAAATGTCATGATCTATTTTTAGCCTCAGGGAGATGAGGTTTTTAAAGTGCTCATAAAAAAAAAATGGACACAGGACCCTTCTACAAAATATGTCCAGAGAATTGAGGGATGGATGTCAGAGTCGGCTTCAGTGCATCCTGGGTCTACCCCGGGGTCTCCTCCCAGTGGGACATGCCCGGAATATCTCTCCAGGGGGGCATCCTAAGCAAATACCTGAACCACCTCAGCTGACTCCTCTCAATGTGGAGGAGCAGTGGCTCCACTCTGAGCCCCTCCCGAATGACTGAGCTCCTCACCCTCTCTCTAAGGGTGAGTCCAGACACCCTGTGGAGGAATCTCATTTCAGCCGCTTGTATCCACGATCTTATTCTTTCGGTCGTTACCCAGAGCTCATGACCATATACAGGTGAGGGCTGGAACATAGATTGACCGGTAAATCAAGAGCTTCGCCTTGTAGCTTAGCTCTCTTTTCACCACAACAGACCCGCACAGCGTCCACAGCGTTGCATCGTTTACATGTAAAATTCCAGTAAAGTAGTTTTATTTACTGATCACTTTACGAGAGAATCCATCCATCAGTTCCTCCAGTCTGCCTGAAGAGATGCTAAATGTTCTTAAAATGAGGTCTTCATGGTGAACGACTGACTCCTTGCTTTGTTACTGCCTGTGGAGCGTCTTTAAAGCGTAGTGTAGACCTGTACTGTATTTAAACCCCAGCAGAATGGGACTCAGCCCTCTCTGACACAGCTGAACACCATCCATTGTCTCATCCCTCTCAGTACCCTTTTTAACTTTCCATCTTTTTCATTACTAGCCCTGATGACTTGGCACACCAATTTGCCATTCACAACTCTTCTAATAACTCCGGCCTTTTATTGCATCAGCTATTCACTGCGCCGCTGTGGAAGTCATAGCCTAACTGTTCTCTCGCTAACACGGTAGCCCCCTTTGATTTCCAGTTGCATATATCAACCTGCAATTACAGGACCTGGTCTGGAAACTGTCAAGCATGACTGCAGAGGTATTGGAGTTATTGCAATTACACTCAGGTAATTGAGCTGCCATGCGTAAAGATGTTAAACTCTGTGTCTGTAGTGGGAGTCGGTGTCGCCTCTGTCTCATTCCATTTCACTCCTTTTCTCACTGTGAAATGTTGTGCTTGTCTTCAACAAATCAAATACAGTAAGCTGCAAACAGTGTGTGAGTGGATATTTTTCTGCAACGAATGGTAAATATGCTAACAATGTTCTGCATAATGAAATATACTTTGGTCTTTAATTAGCTGACAATACAGTCAGGTTGTTTTTTACAATGACCTAAATTAAATGCAGTCTTATCCGAATATCCGTACATCCCAGCTATAACATTAGGACTGATATAAAGTCAAATCTGATGCATTCAGAATGTGTAGAATTCTGAATTTAATATTAAAACAGCTATTTAAGTAGCAGACAGACTGTGAAATGCCAGTCGTCTCATTTATCCTCCCACACGCTAACAGACTTATCCGGAAGGCTGATGACATATTTTTATTTCCAAGGTTTTCTTTTAAATTTAACTATTTATCTTTTATAACAATTATGACTAAAAGTGAAGGGACTCCCACTTTGGGAACCCCTGATTTGGACTACTGCCATTTTCCAGGTTATATTTGTGTTCTTAAGTTTCAAACATCTATGCATGTATTGCAAATTTTAAAAAGAGAAACAAAAATTTCAAAATAAAAGGGCAGATTTGAATGGAGGTTTACCTTGAAAAATAACATAGAAATGACGACGTTAAATATGATCTGTCATACAATCAACTAATTAAATAGTTTAAACTTCATTAAGACTTATAGTACCACTCACATGTACCACTTACTTATCCTTAGAATAACTATACAGTGAGTATATCATGCCTATAGATGAAAATAATAAAGTGAAACTGATATTTGGTTCAAACAGGAGGTGGATAGGGTTAATATGTGGCAAACTGTTAAAAACATTAACACAAATGTACCAGATGTCCACATATATTCTGAGTGTCCTCGCATGAACCTCCACCTTGACCCACATCTTCTCATTGGAGCCACAGTGTGAGAGAAAAAGTTGCCGAGCTCAGGACTTTCACTGCTGAAGAGTCCTGCCATCAGCTGGCTTCTGTCGACTTATCTCTGCACTCCTCTCCCTTTTCTCACAGCCTCTCTCCCACTCTCCCTTTCACTCCCTGCATGAACCCAGCTTTTCCTCGTCTATGCATCTGTTCTGCCATCTCTCTCTCTCTCCCCCCTCTCCATCCTCCGATGTGCAACCTCTGTCCTTCAGCCTGCCTGTATACGCTGACCCTGTCCTCATTACCGTCACAACACCGCGGCAGCCGGTTGTCTGAGTCACAGCCGCCATTGCCGATTCCTCACTCGTCCCACTATCACCCACTTAACGAAGTGAGGTGGAGGAACATAGAGATGGAGAGGAAACGGGTGTAGAGAAGAGAGGCCAGGAGGAAGTAGGAGAGGGAAGGTAAGAGAGCGGTAAGGAGGCGACAGAAGATAGTGACTCTGACAGAAAGAATGAGGGTTCTTCAAGTATGTTTTATTTATGGTTCTGGTTTTATATCAAAACTTTTTATCTTTGACACCTTTATATGAATAAATCTTTTTGATACTCTTTACACCATAATGATTTCCCATTGTCTGGCTTTCTATTTGCTGTCATCGCTTGCTAAGTCTTTTGGGAAAAAAATCGTTGGACATCGTGACTTTCAAGAATTGCATTGTGAATATGTGATAGCCATCGTGACGAAGGAGACAAAGAAAAGAGCGCCACCAACTGAAACATCATCAACAGAACATCTAAGGAAACAGCTGTTAGCTGAGCGCCTGTGCTCTTTAATTGACAGGCGAGCTCGAGAACCTGAGAGGCAGAAACAGCTGTGGATGCTTCACTAACTGAACCTGACAATCCAGATACAAGTTAGTCATTTGAATTCTGCTGGTCTGGCACATTTCATCACAGTCATATGGTGCCTTACAGCATCTAAAATAGGTAATGGATATACTATGCATGGTACTATTATACTCCTCTGCTGAAAAGCACATATATAGAAACAAGTTTGAACATTCAAATCATGCTGTGCAGCGGGGATGTATCATCCTATAGTACCAAATATCTATGGAGCAAGTTGATTGGCTTATTTTGCTCAAGTCGACCGGTGGCGCATACGACCAACCTGCATAATGTTTACTGTAACTCTGGAGGAGCCAGTGACAACATCAGGATGATCTCAAGCCACTTTCAGACAGGCGTTAGGCAACAGCAGCTAAATGAACTGGTTCAGACTGGACCAGGACCAGACCATCATTAGACCAACATACCCTTTACAAAATGTCTCTAAGAGACTGTCAGATACCTCAGCAGAGATGTGATTGAGTCACTTATTACAGATCCAGGGTCAGTTCTGTCATAAATAACCAACATAGTCTTATGATGTATAATCTGGGTGCTTCCGAATCAGCTTCACACAAAAGTGAAATCCCATAAATGATTGTACATTTAAGGCTTTTGATCATACTTTATAAAAAATCATCACAACTCTTCATCCGGCAACAATACAGACGCCTGATTCGTGTCGATTTGAGGCAGAAGAACAACGTAGATGGAGAAAGATGGAGGAAGAGCAGAGATACACTTGGTAAGGCTGCAGCAAAGGAGCGTCAGATACTGACTTTGTGTGTGTGTGTGTGTGTGTGTGTGTGTCAGTGGGGGGGAGCGCGGGTCGAGCTTAGCCAATCCTGTGCGTGGCACTCTCATCTGAATTAAGCTGTGCAAAACAGGCCCCAGGGCTTTGTTGCCAAGCAGTGAGATGGGCTTGCCGATATCCACGGAGACCTCAGTGGCAAGAGCCTCTCTGATGGCCTAAACCAGACACCCCATAATAATGAGCAGCACTGCA
Organism: Chaunax sp. Z400; assembly: GCA_037577475.1. Classification (NCBI taxonomy): domain Eukaryota; kingdom Metazoa; phylum Chordata; class Actinopteri; order Lophiiformes; family Chaunacidae; genus Chaunax; species Chaunax sp. Z400. Next base: position 2,268,606 of record CM075193.1, read on the forward strand.
GTAACAAGAGAAACCCTAAATAACGGGTTGCACGTTAGCTGTAAAGGAGGGGAATTATGCATGTTGTGATGCTTACAGTCACCCCCGAAATATTCCATGTGAACGTTTCTTTATGCGTCTACTGTAATCTACTTCCTCTTTGTTTGACTCTCCACCTGAGGGGGGGGTGTTTAGCTATTTTGTAATTTGTAATCATAGAGACTTGTTGGTAAACTTGGTAACCGAGGCCACAGGGATTCTGTTTGTCTCTCTGAGAGCTCTCGAGGTCCGCTTTAAAGGGGATTTTCCTGAGGTCTTGTTTTTTTTTTCTTCTTTGTCGTCTTTCGGGGGGGGGAGCTGGGCTACGGCTGGGGGAGGAATTGTGACCTTTTGGATTTTAGAGAGTGGAGAAAGCTAAACAAGCCAAAGTCTGTTAGTCTGTCAACAAACACTTAAAGGTCTCAGGAGAAGTTGGGAGCCTCCGGGGGGGCGGGGGTGGGGGGCAGGGAATGCTATTCATCTGGAGTGTAGGCAAGCACGGCCAAGGATGCTTCAACAGGGCACGTAAACAAGGACAAATGCCTCACCATTCCAGTCATAATCTGGTACCAATATGCAGACGCTGGCTGGGGCACTGAATGTATGGGACTGCATGTTAAAGGTTAAGTGAAACATATGAATAATTATGTGCCGCCTCACTGATTCCCTTGTTTGGAGGTCCAGAAACATTCGCAAATGTTAGCGGTGGCGTTGGAGATAGAGATGCATTTTGTAGATGCAACAGGAAAGCCATGCACCGTCTCTGTGTTCACATGTGTGTGTGTGTGTGTGTCTGTGCATGCAACCATGAGAGATGGGATGACTGACAGGGTTGCTGTGACATTTTTGGTTTGATTATAATATTTTTTTTTTTTGTGTGTTTCTTTTATCTGATTAATATAGATTTGTACATTGCAGGCCAGACGCAAAGTAAAATGTCATAACTGAATCATAACTGGTGTTTTTGCATTACTAAAATTCCCTTTTTGTGTCTTTTATTTTTGTGATATTTGTGATTATTATTATTATTAGTGATTATTTCTTTTTCTGGGTTACTTCCATGTAATCATTACGCGTCACTTCTGGCCGCTCATGACAGCTCTTATGTTGTAAAGCAGCTGCTTTTAGACCTTTAAAAGTGATCATTAGCATAACGCTGCATCTTAGAACCTCTCGAGAGCTAACTTCATGCTTTTAAAGTTAAAGTTTGTTGACCTCCACCTGCACCTTTTTACCACCTCTCCAAACAGTAGCAGTGATCTTGCATCTGGCAACTACAGTTACCCCCGTTTACATTCTGCCGTTACAGACTTGTCAATTAACCAAATTATTTTTCAAAAACAGCAGAAGCAGAAGAAAAGCACACCGCAAATGACAGTATTAGGGGTGGCCTGATGTGGCCGGGCAATTAGCTGCTGCCAGGAAAGGCGACTGTGGCGATTTTTCTTGCTTAACTCATTAGAGGGGTCTCCGGCAGTGTGCTCACTCATGTCAGGCCCTGCATAATTACTTTAAAACAAGGGGAGGAAAAAAATCTAGCCATTGTCTGGCATTGTTCGCTGGCCCCCTCATCTTAGAATTTAATTAGGCGTTCATTTTAATAAAAGCCCATTTGGGATGAAACGCAACATTAATAGCATTCCAGTCCCCTACAGGCTGTCACGTCTTCATTGGTGGATTAGATGGACACTGACAGGTGACATCATGGCGCTTCATAAGCAGATATCAAAGTGCTTTGATAAGACGGAGGGACAATAATGTGCAAATCCAGTTTTTCACTATGCATGAAATATTTAAATGATGCTTCATCATAATGGGGCTGAAGTGGATTTATTTAGTGAACTCTATGATTGTAGCCTTTAATGTCGGGGTATTTCTGGCGCCAGCATCAGCCTGCAAAAAAATTTTATGGTACATCATTTAAAAACTTGATTCGACAATTTCTTCCTGTTTGAGCAGGGGAATAATAACATTTTATGGTCTGACAGAAGAGTAATTTTTCAGCAATTTCCTCCAGGACAGCATACAGTGGCCCTCAGAATTGGGTCTTTGGTGGGTTATTAGCCCCTGACACTGTTCTTCAGGAGGTCCAGCATCTTGACACGCCTTCCTCTTAATGCCATTGCCGCGTCGCCACACAGGCCCTGGCGTCAACAAACCCCCGGCCACACGGGGTCTCGCCAGCCAATCGGCTCCATTTTTTCACTGGCCTGGAATCTCTTATCTAATTGGTCACTGGTGAGTTGCCCTCTTCCCAGGAATGCTGATGACTACGGGACGATCTGGTTCCTTTTAACCTTTGCTGATCCATGTGGAATTCCAAACAACTTCCATCTTAACTTCTCAACCTAATACACACATAATAAATACACATTAATGATGTGGAGCGGTATAAGGCTGACCTCCAATGATGACATGTAACCTTTTATTTTCCTGACTGCTGCAGCCAGGTAAACAGGGGAGTGGGATTGCTGTGGTGGAAATGGAGTTTTGGGGGATGAGATTTTTTTTCTCCTGATTCTGCACCTCTTTGTTAAAATTTAGTGCCAATGCAGGAAGTTGTGTAATATGTAACTTTAACATTAAGGAGTGGAGGGTAGGGCATGGAGCAAGTTTGACTTTCATGCAGGAGCCTGGAGGTCTTGTCCTGAAGGTACATTTCAAATTTGTATTTTTATCAACCACAACCTCGCCTGGGGTTACACAACCAAATGTTCTCTCTGACCATACTTTAACCAGATTTAATCACCATAACCACAAGCTTAGTGTAGCAGCCATACACAGAAACTGTGGAAACCTAAAAAGTATGAAGAGTTAATACACTGTGTTTGTGTACTTTACTTGTTTTGTTACTTCGCTTATGATGGCAAGTTTCATTGCAGTGTGAAGATGAGTGCGCCGGAGCAAAATCTTTCAAGGAAATCTGCCCAGAATTGGCTACAGAGGGAGAAAGAGGGATGTCAGAGGGAGAGAAGGGGGATGCAGGGAGGCTGAGGAGGAGTGAAAAGCTAATTAAAAAGATAAGTGACCAGCAGTCGCGGCCTGTCAGGGTGCAGAGCCACTGCTGAAGTTAACCCGCTTTGTGCTGGATGGCAGCGCCTGACAGGCTCGACCGCGTCTTTGTGTGGCCTCACCTGTGATGGAGGCGCTCTCTGTTCGCAGGTGAAGGGCTACACAGTCTGGGGTGGCACTTAAACACACTAATAGAAGGACACACACACACACACACACTCTCTTCTTCACCTTCTTTCATACTGTCTCGGTGCATCTCTCCCTCTTCTCTCCGCTTCCTCCTCTCTCTCTCTCTCTCTCTCTCTCTCTCTCTCTCTCTCTCTCTCTCTCTCTCTCTCTCTCTTCCCACCCTCTTGTGACAGATCCAGGCGGTGGGTGGTGGCACTGGCTCATTGTTTCCTCCTCTCTCGCCTCTCTCTTTCTCCCTCTTCCTAGAACAGGCACACAGATCCACACCACCCACACATGGGGTTATAATTAATACTTCTACCATATCCATATTTCATACTGTTTGCTTAGAAAAAGCCAGAGAGAGCTGGGGCTGGGGAGGGTTGAGAGAGAGAGCAGAGAGAGCCAGGGATGCTAAAAAAGATCTCTAAGATTAATTAACGGTGGTAGAGGGGAAGAAAAGGGATGTGTCCCGAAAGCAGCAAGCTCTGCACAATGCGGCACACTTCATTTGAATAACAGAGCGGTGTGTTTTTCTTCTGTGTGTGTGTGTGTGTGTGTGTGTGTGTGTGTGTGTGTCACCGCGACACCACTCTACCTGAAATGAAGGATAACTAGCCCACTGGATTAGAAAACGCACCATCTATCCTCCACCCCCCACACCCCCACACCCCTTATCCCCATTATTTGTATTCAAGGTTTTTTGAAATGACATTGCAATCTGATGATGCACCAGCCCATTATATTGTCTAGCAGGACAAATACCCCAGCGTTTTTCTGTGTAGAACTAACACAATTTTTCCATGTCAGGGTGTTGGTGCATGTGTGTGTGTGTGAAAGGGGTGCACGGCGGTAATATTCCGGCGGTCTGGGGTGGAGGCAAGGCCCCGGGAATGCTGTCATTAATCCTGGAGGAGGGCCGTCGAGCACTCGGATTATTAGAGAAATAAATTTGCATGCTACATATGAGCCAGGTGAAAAGCACTGAAGGCGCAAATTATATTTCCCTGACAGGCTGAGCACGAGAGCGGAGGCTGCCACCGAATCATTCCAACACACACACACACACACACACACACACACACACACACACACACACACACACACGCGCAATGACATTCCTGCTGCTATACACAGTTACTTAGGAAAGCTGTACATATGCACAAATACAGGGCACACAAAAGGATTACATTCATGCACACACATTATGTAAAAGAATATGCAGGGATGTACTGTATGACTACTCACAGACACACACACATCCACAAACACACACGTGTGTGTAGTATACGTAGACAAACGCCTTAGGAGAGAATGCCAAGTGTTGACATACTGTACAGTGTACATTTTCATTCCTTCCATGTGTGCAAACCTCTGTTTCTTCTGTGTGTGTGTCTGTGTGTGTGTGTGTGTTTTCCGTAGGGTCCTCTGGCTCTGGGCTGTCCTCTCACCCTGCCTGTAATGGTCCATGCAGGCCCAGCCTAATGGGGTGGACACTGGTGTCAACTTCATTACTTTACATCTCCCGCCAAGATGAAAAGTCTCTCCCCGATTGCACTCTGACGCTTCGTTAGTGTTCTTACCCCCTTTGCCCCCTTTTTGCCTTTTCCTAACCTCCTCAGGAACTATTGAATATTACCAGAAATGCAGAGATGAAGTAATGTTGTTTAAGGTGGAAGACAGGGTGGGTGTAAGTTTACCTCTTCAGATTGACTCATTGTTTTTTAACCAGTGTTTTTATAGACTTGAAAATGTTGCTACTAAAGGCCAGATGCTAATTTACAGGGATTTCTCACTGATAAAAAAAAAATCTGAGACATAATGAATGTCCTGAATGCACATAGAAGATATCAAGCTCCTTGTTATTATTTTGTTTTGAGATTAGAAAAACTGTCAGACAAGAAAAGTGACAATAAAAGAGGCAAAACAAAAGAGGAGAAAGGGCAAAAAGATGAGGTTTACTATAGAACCAAAGGAGCGCTGTGAAAAAACCAGAGCTATAACTATTGATTTAAAAGAAAAGAGAAATTAAAGCATCACCTCTCCACCTACTCAGTGTCTTAATAAAAACAAACAAAAACAAACAAACAGCCAAACAACCCCTCTGTGACTAGCATGTTTAGCCTAAGGAGAAAACCAACAATCAGTTATCCAACAAAACTAAGGCTGACCCAGTCCTCAGATATCTCAAGTTCCTCACAGCAAAAAGGTCAATCAAAACATCTAAGAAGCACCAGAACCATCAATAGCTGTAAGATAAGCTTTGAAATCTTCCTCCCCACAACCGCCTCTGCTGGGTACGAGGGCCGGACTGGGTGCCTCTCCGATCAGGGTTCAGAGGGAAAAGGAAGCGGACGTAGAGACGAAGTGGGGACCACAGACTTTGTTTAGCTTCTACAGAAGGTTTCGACACACTGAAGGGCGCCTGCTGTGGTGGAACACCGTTTAAGAGATGCTGGAGGCTTTTTAGATTATGACTGTTACTGTAGAAAACTCTCAGTACACTTCAAACTACGAGTAGGTCTTGGTGAGGATGCGCCTTCTTAGTCTTTTTGCTTATGGTGCTAAACCAAAATAATCTATTCCAATCTAAATACCCAAAGGTAAAAAAAAGTAGCACACACAAAATTTCAGGATGAATTGACTAATCTCAATTTCACCACTTTTATTCAAACCAAGTCAACAAACTACGTCATATAACTTCTTGTTCAGTGACGTCTGTCTGAAAGAGGCTTTTGAATGATAATAGTTTGAAGGGATATTGACTCAAAAGTGATTAAAAAAGTGACGTCCTGCTTTACTTCTGCACATTTGCACGTATGATCAGCTGCTACATACAGTTCTCATGTGACAAACAGCTGGATGCTGCATCCCTGATTCTGACATGGATCCTTTTTAAGCATACTGAGGCCTTTAGGATTGAAAGTTATTCCAGTTTATTCATTCTTTTTCTTTTTATTCCTTTCTCCTGTTTGTTTTATTCATGTCTCACCAATATATGGTGTTTTTTTCTCCCATCCATGTTACCTGCAAGTTAAATCAAATAGTTTACCTATTACAAGCACTTTTTGCTTTTTACCCTCAACGTGGTGCAAAAGTTCAGATGTTAGTTCCCTTTAGTTTGCAGCCCCCTTTTAATTTACTGCCGGAAAATAACAATAGCAGCTTGAAATGTGAGAACGAAACCTTTATTTTAATGTATGCAGAGTGTTAATACAGTATAAAAGCATGTGTAAGGATAGCAGTACTGATGTTTAGTGTTCCCTGGGACTTTACAAACAGAGACACATGGTTGTATTTGACCACTGCAGCCTCTTTATCAGTCATCTTTCATCTTCTGGCCTGTGCTATAGGCAGAGTGTGAGCAGCAGGCGGTGTAATTCTGTTCTAAAGCTCCTAGTTAGGCATGCATATATTCCTATTATAGTCAGCGCTCCCGGAACAAGACAACAGAGAGCAAACAGAATGACCTTGAAATATTTATCCCCAACCTCGCTTTGGAGAATTAAGTTTGGTGTCGGGGCAACTCGCAGCCATCCAGCTTCACTTTGTGTGGAGGCATGTATGCACGCACACACCCACGCGCAAAACGCACACGCGTCCTCCTTTTTCACGAGTTGTGTAGACGGAGACAAACGGCTCATGTACCATCTTGCAGTGTTGAATATTAAAGGCGGTCAGGGAGGCGAGGCTTTGATTGGGACAATAAAGGCTGATGAAGAGGATCTTAGAGCATGGGAGAGGAGAGGGTGTGTGTGTGTGTCACAGTGCAAGGGATGGAGCCAAAACCCTGAAGTGGAAGCCAGGAGCTGCCCAGCGCAGAATGGGGTGTGTGTGTGTGTGTGTGTGTGTGTGTGTGTGTGTGTGTGTGTGTGTGTGTGTGTGTGTGTGTGTGTGTGTGTGTGTGTGTGTGTGTGTGTGTGTGTGTGAGAGAGAGAGAAAGAAGGCTAAAAGTGACCCAATCCAAAGAAATGCAGGTCAAATTGTTAATAGGATTGAGGCAAATGTCAGTTGAAGTAAAGCGATTATAGTTTAAAGGATGATTTCAGTTTATTACAACATATCCTTTCAATCAGAAATATTAGTCGACTCTGTACTTTCAGAATATTATCTGACTCAGGTAAAAACATGGGAAAACATTTTTATGATAAAACGATAGAAGTCTGTACTGTTAGAGTTTCTTTTATAATTTAATAGCTATTTGAATATTTGGAAATCAAGGCCCATCTCTTGATGTGACAACATTGATAGGCAGGGTTCACCCTGGACAAGTCACCAGTTCATCACATAGAAAGACAAACAACCATTCTCACTCACATTCACACCTACAGTCAATTTAGAGTCACCAGTTCACCTCTACTGCATGTTTTTAGTGGCGGGAGGAAGCCGGAGGTACTAATTTGTCCACTTTTAATATATATGCATGGCTACAATGGAAGTTCTCCTCATCAATGTCCACCAATCAGGCAAGAATTTCCATGTGTAAATTAAACACCTACTTCTACCAACTTAGTTTGAGGTTTTCCATGAGAAAATGATTGTTCTTCAGAAACAGATATCACAGAGGATCACAAACAAGTTTATGATTTATTGGGTATATTCGAGCTAATGATCCATCACAGAGTATCTGAAGGGACGTCTGTGTGGCACACATGATTGAGGCTTCGCCAAAAGCCTCTTTGTTGTACTTATGTAATTGTCGTGTTCATAGGGAATTTTTATTGAAACAATAACAAAGCACATGTCCACAAATTAGCTTCACTTTCTCCCATTCAACGTCTCATTGTCTGCAATGCCTGTGAGGGCTGAGAATAATGGATGATTGGAGAGGAGAAAGGAGAAGCAATGGGCTGTGTTTGTGTGTGAAGGGGGGGGGGGGAAGCATGTTGGCAGTGTGGTAAAGGAAAGCCTGCTGGATTGTTGGAGCACAGTGGAAAGATGCCTGCCAGTTTCTATGCCACCGGGACTTTCTGACCTCCACTTGTGTCTGTGTGCGTGTTTCTGACTGCGTGTGTGCAACTGAACTCCACAACAGAAAAGCTCCGCCTGGTCCTGCACGCATTCTCACTGTGAACGTTGTCTCTGCTAATGTGTGTGAATCTACATTCATGTGCATCTGCCCTGCATTCAGTGTGGTTCTCTGTGTGCATGTGCACCTGTGTATTGTGTGTGTGTGTGTGTGTGTGTGTGTGTGTGTGTGTGTGTGTGTGTGTGTGTGTGTGTGTGTGTGTGTGGGAGGCTAGCAGATGAAGATGGTGCTTGCCTCATATTCGATGTGATCTGCAGCCTCACCTCTGTCATTATATTTAGCATACAATCCAGCTCTGTGTTTCATTATGCATTCCCGTCTACTGCTCTGTGGTGTGAATCTTACATCTCAATTAGCCTCTCTGTTCTGGACATAACAATCCTTAATGTGTGATGAGAAATGGAGCAGCAAAGCAACTCAAACGTGCAGCTAAAGTGCATATGACATGAACGACACCACGTATGCAGCAACAATACAGAGGTGTCTGATAGTGTGGACTATTTTGCTTATTGTCTATCTATTTTAAATCATGTGCTGAGGAAAAAAAAACCTAAGCATCCTGTGGAGACAGTCGTGTCTCTGTTGGACTGTGGCAATTTTATTTGTGCGCAAACTTTGCACACAATTTTTTAACCAAAATTGTGCTTGTAGATGTTTTCCAGTAGAATTGAACAGAGATTGGTGAAATGAAGGCTTTTCTATCTTTGGCTCAACTCAGATGCAATAAGTTGCCTCTAAGCTGCAGAAGTTAAAGATCTTATGTTGCTTTAAATTATATTTACAGCTGGTTTTATGACCTTCTTTATCCTTTATTGGAATGAAAAACTATTCTGATCAAAAACATTAATTCTGAGGCTGCTCTGTGAATAGTTTTCTAATAATCTATTAAAATAGACACTTCTAACTGACCAGATCAAGTTTAGGCGCCTGTCATGAAGACTTTATAGAGTGCAAGATGTTTTTGTTTTTGTTTTTATCTGTTAGAAATATTGTCACAACGTGGCTCTAAAGCGACAAAAGAGTGAGAGATGCAGACTGAAAGCAAATGATACATTTATTAACTAAACAAGTTCAAAACTGAAAACCAAAACAAATGAAGCCAAACTATCTACATGACTAGAAACCGCAGGGACATGTATGTAATATGATCCCCTGGTTATGTCACTGTGGTTTCAGTCTGGGGCAGAGAGCAGCTGCACTGGAACAGCAGTAGACTGACGTCTGGCTCAAGAGCACCTTGATAGTAATTGTTCAAGGAGGAAATGGCTTTAGTTAGTCACCCTCAGCTTAAAATGCTGCTCACATCATGTCAATATCATCATGCATCCTTACCCAGGGAGTCTTCCTTAATCTCACAATACTTTATCTGCTATATAGCAGAATCCTAGATACATGCAGAAATATCCACACATAGGCCTGCCTCTTAACATGTCAGTGTTGTCCATGCCTGGACAGGATTGGGATATTTTAATGTATCATTGATGCACATATGTCATCGCATTTTAAATGACAGGATGCACAGACTTCCCTACTGACCTCTGACACCTGACAGACCAGGTTAAAGAATCCCAGATGGACAGATCATTCCAAGAAGAATCTGGATAAAAAAAACAACTAAAAAAAACCCAGAAAAAAACCCCCAAAAAACAAGAACTGTGCAAAGCTGCGTGATAAACGTCTACGGTCTGGTCCAATCATATCCCTTTCAGAAGCTTCATCATCCTGCCTTTAACTGTTTTTTTTTTTTCAGAGACTTGTAAAATAAAATCAGAATCCAATCCAACACTGAATGTCTTCTGTCATTGTTTATCTATTCACTGTGTGGAAAACTGTTATTGTTAGCAATCCACCTCCAAGTTGAGTCTGTGGACCAATAGGAGGCAGTGTTCCTCTCTGATTCATCATTGGGCTATAGAATATGGCCCACCACTGGATTTGTCATCCATCCATCCATCCATCCATCCATTTTCTTACACTTATTCAGGGTCAGGTCACGGTGGCAACAGACCAAGAAGGGTATTCCAAATGTCCGTCTCGCCGGCAACATTTTCCAGAGGATTCTCCTCCCACTTGGACGTGTCCGGAAAACTCCAAAAGGAGGCGCCCTGGAGGCATCCTGATGAGATGCCTGAACCACCTCAACTGATCTTCTCATCGTTTCAAGTCCAGAGGAAAGGTCACAACCTGGACTCCTCGGCTCCCTTTCAACTAAACACCTGGAAAGACCTGCTACCTTATTATAATTCTAGTCGTTTCAACTGCAGTTAATTAGCTTCATTTAGTACCGACAGAGCTGGAGCTGCAGATTTCTCATTCCCTGCAAAGAAGTCGAGTAATCCTGCAGCAAATTTGAGAAGGAAATATACTTGAATTATACTTAATGTCTTTTTCACAATAGGATTGTATTGTTACTGTGGGAACATTGAGGTAAGGCCAGAATGAAAAAAAAAACAGTCCAGCTTACTATGAAATGAGAGGTTGTTGAAATCACATCAAGCTTAATATGGTTATTATAGTGGATCCTCACTATTGAGGTCCATCTGTTGGATTATTCTATGAATATTACTGATTACTTTTCATAGTATAGATGGATTTTACTGATACAGAAAGCGAGACCGGCCATGCTGAGAGGTCAGTTATTGATTTGCGTTGCCTGCATGTCGGTCCAGCCGAGATCTACCAAAAGCAGATGTGTGGATATAAAGGAGAGCCTTTCTGTGTGTGTTTTCATCAGGACAGTGGATGCATAACCAAGGCAGAACACTGTGGAAACTTAATCTGGCCTGTTTTCTGTCAGTGAAACTGTTGGTAACCTCTCCCATCAAAGTCCTTCAGGCCTGTACACCCAGTTCTGTGAAAAACATCCCAACTATGAGCTGCTTTAAATTGCTCTTTTTCTTCTCAAACTCTACAGTAGTTGTTTTGAGCTTTATGCAAAACATTTGATGAGACAACTGATGCAAGCACGATTTATTAATTACAACACATCGGGGGCGGATCCAGGGGCGGGGCCAGAGGGGCACTGGCACTATACGGGCACTATATTCAATTATGTGTGTCTTTACTAAAAGCTATGGAGCCAACAGCAAACAATGAATGACTGGTGAATTATTCTGTGTATACATCTGACTGAATAAGGAAAGTTGGCCCCTCTGTAAAAAATGTGGCCCCTCTATGGCCCCTGATTTAGAAAAAGTCTAGATCCGCCACTGCAACACATTAGAAAATGAAAACTCATCGCCTGTCTTTTCTGGGCTGTGCTAAAAACAAATCCATATTGAATGAAGTTTTGATAAAATATTCCGTTGAAAGGTCAGCACTGTAACCCTACCATTTTATTATTATTATTTTATGGGACTGAGAGGTAAACATGATCACAAGTTATGTTATTATTGTTTTCCCGGACAATCTTTAAAAATCCTGGAACATCGTTCAACACTTCTCTCTTATAGGTATTCCTACACTTCTCAAAGGCTCCTCTAGCCATCTAGAATAAAGATAATGGTAGCCTGTCCTCCGGCATGGCTCAAAGGATGACATTTATTGGCCAGTGCAGCACTTTGTTCCAGTACAGTCATGGTCTGTTCTCTTCTTTTCCTCTGTCGCCACTGGTGGGTCAAAGTTTAAGAAAATACTGAATGAAGTGGTCAAAGTTAGTTTCAGATGTTCACATTTCCCAGATAATGTATCCATCTGATGGTGGCCAGTGATCTGCTGTCTTTTCCTCGTCCACCACTAGGAGGTTGGTATTGTGGCTTTTAGTGAAGTATCTCAAATGTCGGACTGAGATATATCCATGGGCGACTGTTGTTTGCATGATTCTTTAGCATGACGTAACTGTTGGCTTGAGTCAGCTAGAAAGACAAGGCTACTAAACCATAACTTTGCCTCAAGGACGCGCTGTAGAGATTATATCTCTCGGCTGGCTTAGGAATGCCTCGGTGTACCCCCTCAGTAGAGCTGGAGGAGGTGGCTGAGGAGAGGGAGGTTTGGGGCTTCTCTGCTGAGACTGCTGCCCCCGCAACCCGGACCCAGATAAGCAGAAGAAAATGATGGATGGAACTTTGCCTCAATGGTCTTTACACCGTACAGCACACGAGACCCTCTAACATTGAACCCTTGATTTGCATAAAGAAAAAGTCCCCGAAAAAAAGAAGAAAAACGTTACAACTCACAAACTTAAATAACGTGCAAATGCAATACATTTAATGTTTCCATTCACCCTATAAAGCCTTTGGCTAGTTCACTGACCTGTCACATTCAGACCGCCTGGCCTTCTCCAACAGGGCCGGACCACAGACACTGGTTCTCACCTCCATCTCCCTTCCTAATGTGTCATCATGTCCACACCAAAAGGTGATGCTGGCAAGCAGAGGCGACGATAACATAGCATGTTAACATGCTAACATTAGCGACTGACAATGTGAAGAAAGGCCAAAGTCGGTGGATGACAGGAACCATTCCCATTGTTCTTCTGACACATGGTGACATGTAGTAGCCTTTAGCCACAGCGAGGATCAGTTGTCCTCATATTTTTCTAATTTGTGAGCTTGCCAGTCTGTAATATTGAACAGGCTTTGATATGAATAGTTATTGAGTTCAATGTGCATGCCTCTCCAAACCAAAAAACTGACCAAAAGCAGATGTGTGGATGCAGAGAAGAACTTTTCCTCCTGCTCACATGTCCATCAGACACAACAGGACGATAATCCTAGCATCCTTATCTTTGATGGCATTTCTGCACAAATCATTTCCACATGGAAGCCGTGGCCCTGATGCAAAGTTTACATCAACTGATTCTGAAGGCTTTCTCCTTTCTCTATAGGAGCTCAGCTACCGGTCTCTGCAGGGGCGTGTTTGTAAGTATGTGTGTGTGTGTGTGTGTTATGGAGTGTGTATGATGCTGGCATGTGCGTGTTGATCCCCCTGAGCTTAGACTGTAAGATGTCAATAGCCAACCTGTAAATGACAGGCACAGAGGGAGTGTGTTTAGCAGTTTGGGTAGAACTTAAAAAGGTCACACACACACACACACACACACACACACACACACACACACACACACACACACGCGCGCGCGCGCGCACACACACACACACATAAAGAATAGGACATTTGTATTTAAACACATGTGTCACCTCCATCTAGAGCTTAACACAGTTATCCAGGTAGGTTTTTGGTTTTGTAAGTGCGACTGTTACCTCAGATGTACCAAAAACAAATTCATGCATATTTCTATTGTAATCATCAAAATTACTCATGCATTGGAAAACATACTTCAAATTTCGGTGATTTAACAGTGATTGAAGGATTTAGATGGTTGCTCCACTAGTTGGGAAGAATCTACGAAAGCCTTTGAAAACACAGGATGAACTCCTGCTCAAGTAAAATAAAAGCCATTTTTTCTTTGGGCCTTTTCGTAGCATTGATGCTCAGCCAAATATCACATTTATCTCAATTTTTTGTTGCAAATCATGTAACTTTGATGCATGTATGACTTTGTGTTGATGAAATGGCAGCATGACTTTATGTTGTGTTTCTTTGTACACAGCAAATTGTTGTGTACTTGCCAAGATTCAAAATCTTAGATCTAGAAACATAGTTTAATTATCTTGTTTTAAAAGATATTTAATAGTTGTTGTTTTTTTAATCAGATGACTTATTTCTAGACTGAACCAACTTATTCTAAGATTTCTTGACATGTAAAATTATCTTGCAGCATGGACGGAGAAATCCACTAGTATTAAGCCGTTTCTCCTCAAATTCAGAGTTTATTTCTTGTCTGGTGGGAAGTGGGAAGGGTAAAAAACATCACTCCAGAGCCAACATGAGTACGTGAGAACATCTCATGAAAATCAATATGAACCAATGTCAAATACAAAAAGCCTCATATTCACTTGCACTTGTGGCATCTCCCACACAGACACCCTGACCGTCCAAACTTCACCGACACCACATTCTTCTTTTGGTCTCTTTTTTTTCCTTCTATCTCCCTCTTTCCCTCCACCATCCTCCCTCCATCTCTCCGGTGCCAGGCCTGAGCTTGGTGAAAGAAAAACTGAAAAAAGGACAGAGTGAGAAAAAGATGGGAGAGAAAAAAGGGAGATCGGATTTCCATTCCACGTTGGATCACTGGTGTGGAGTCTAAAACCACAAAGTGCGCTGGCACTGGACAAAGAGGCTGGATTCAATAAATATGTGGACTAAGCTCTCCTATTCAGACCCTGCAGTATTGAATTCCTTATTTAGGTCATTTAGACTGGGCAAAATTGATACAGTATGCAGCTCAAATCTATAGCTCCATTTCTCCTTCTCCTCTCTCTCCCTCCCTCTCTGTCTCCCTCTCTCTCTCTCTCTCTCTCTTGCTCTGTCTTTGCACTTCTAAATAAAAAGATGAGAGGGAAGCCAGTGTGTGTGGGTGTGCAGGAACGGCTGTGAGTGAAGGAGCGGCAAAAAAAAAAAAGGACAAAAAAAGAGGATTGTTTTTTCCATTCCATGCATGACGGTGAATGTTTGTGTATTTTGTTAATAATGACCAAAAAAAATAAAAGGGAAGCATGGAATTAGTCAGGGGGGCATAAAAAAGCAAAAAAACTAAAAAAAAATTTAAAAAAATGCATCAAATAGATTGAGAAACTGAGGGGATTAAGATTTGACGACTGTGTGTGTGTCTGTGTGTGTGTGTGTCTGTGTGTGTGTCTGTGTGTGTGTGTGTCTGTGTGTGTGTCTGTGTGTGTGTGTGTCTGTGTATGTGTGTCCCTGACAGAGAGAGAGAGAGAGAGAGAGAGAGAGGTGGTATTTTGACATTTTATTAGAGTCTCAATGAGGTCTGTACCAGACAATGCTCTCCTGCCTCTTCGCTTAGCCTGATCTTAATTGGCCATTAGATTGAAAAATAGCCTATACGTCCTCTCCTCCTCCTCCTCCTCCTCCTCTTCGTCTCCTCTTCTCCTCCTCTCTTCTGCAGCTTCAGAGCTGATTAGACCTTTGATTTACTAATAAACACAAAGAAACAGATTAGCGTCAGGGCTGAGGTGGAATCGGCCGTATACTACCGGCTGTGTCTCAAATAGGAAAATAAGAGCTTTGCCTTATATAACACTCACTGAATATTAGTTCAAATTATTCTATTTTTCATTTAAAGGTGCCTTAACACAAAATATTGCAGACAAAATATGCCTGTAATAGGGATAAAGTGCTCTTCACATCTTCTTGAAGCTCATTTGATTTTCATATTGAAGTTTTTTTTTTTTCCTCTTCAAAGTTTCCTGACTCTGTGGATTGTAATTGCATTAAAATTAAATCAATGTCACTTCAGTTGTGAGTTCCAGGCCCCCGAAACCAACTAATCCTGAGCTGAGACTGACCTCCTGTTTTTGTTTGGTAGCTCTTGTTTATTGAAGCTGGAGGCGACAACGCTTCACTCTATCTTTTTTTTTTTTTTCAAAACTCACTCCCGGGTCTTATAATAAATAAGACATTACCCACAATGAGAGGAACTCAATCAGTGCTCATGTTGGCTGAGAGTGAGAAAGACAGGGATAATTACTCACTAAATAGGCAATCACCGAGGTGGCGCCCACACAAATCACGGCTGCATGTGTATTTTGGGGGAGCTCCCACAGAAACAAAAAAAGCCGGTTCCGCCGCTGGTACCGCAGCCTGGGTCGCCAGGTAAGGTTTGGAAGGTGTCATTAAAGGGCTGCATTTCGAACTGACAGAGAAAGAAGAGCATCATGGGTAACTGTAGGTCGATGAGTTCTTTTTATTTACTCCAAGCAGAACTTGAGATTAGGCCATGTCTGGATTTTCTTTTAATTTTCTTCTGTGACAGTAAAGTTGTCAGTGAGCTGACATTTTAACGGCTAAAGAACCAAAACACAGAAAACGTAAAGGATACAGAATATTGGACTTTTATTCATCAGGTTGCTGTCAAACAAGAGTCCAAATGAATCCTTCCTTCATGTTTACCTCTTCTTATTAAAAGCCTCCCAGTGGCTTAAAGGGCAAAGTCTATTTATTGACAGTTACTTTAACTTGCATTGATATGTATTGATAATTATGGCAGCAGAAAAACAAACCTGTTCAACTAACTTTCAAAGAAACTTCAGGGAAAAAAAGCAGCGTTTTTTTTGTTTTTTTTAAGTCTGGTGCTCAATTACTTTGACTAAAATACGATCAATCAGACTCGATATCTGTCTGCAACAGATTTTTAAGTGCAAACAATTTAATGACTGTATCTCAGCAGAGGAATATTTGCATACTGTAATACACATTATTACTTAGACATTATTAACTGGCATCCAGCCAGAGGAGACAAGTTCGTCATGTTTTAAATGTAGTTAATTGAAGTCTGTACGGGACTCATCACATTTGGCAGCAGCATATCATCCACTAAATGGTTATTGATTTCACTGAAGCTGTATCAGCAACAAAATACCTTTCAGTTCACAGTGACGATGCCGATAAAGTTTTCTTTTTTGTCTTTGGACCTGCTGACACAGAAGAAAAACCTCAGTTCCAAAGTTTACATGTTCATTTGTATGTTAGGCAAAGCAAAAACAAAAATCTTGTTTTGGAAAACAAAATTTCCAGCAGATTCACAGCATTTAAATACTGAAATAAAGTTTTCCATACAGCAAGAATGTTGCTATTTATGTATTTTCTATGTTTCTTATTATAAGACGTGTTTTTTTCTGGAATGATTTGATGTAGCCCTAAGCAAGTGCATTTTCCCATTTGTTACACAACATATTGTATCTTTCTTTGTTTGTGTGTGTGTGTGTGTGTGTGTGTGTGTGTGTGTGTGTGTATGTGTGTGTGTGTGTGTGCGTGTGTGTGTGTGTGTGTGTGTGTGTGTGTGTATGTGTGTGTGTGTGTGTGTGTGCGTGTGTGTGTGTGTGTCAGTGCTAGAGGTTCCTATAAAGTTGCATCAGAGTTCAGCTTGTCTCACAGGTTGATAAACAGGTAATTAGTTCCACCAGGTAATGCCTTTTAAGCTGAAATAGGCCTAACTGAGAAATCCTTGACTTTCTGCATCGATATGACGTCATAGGTGTGTGAGTACATTTTATACGTGTTTAGATGATGTATTGTTGTTTCTGAAGCGCCACATCAATAGAGAGGCAAATGTTATGTCCCAAATCGCACACCTCCAGACTCAACCACCACTAAGTATGTCAAAATGCAGTATACTATAAGTACCCGGATGGCATACTCAAAAACGGTTGCTCATGGAACGATAGATACTTCTCACCTTCAATGGTTGCCATCTTGGCTATGTAGCGGAAAGGGGAGGGGCTTAAGAGACCTTTCAAGCTTGGGAAAATGGCGGCTGAGGAAGTGATGGTTACTGCGGGGAACAACAGCAACAATAAGTACATATGAGGTACAGTTTCACATGAAATATTGAGAGCATTAAACCTCAGATTTTTAGTCCTATGAAAAAGCTGGCAGATATTTTTGAAAGTGACGTGATGTCTGCGATCAAAAGCTGCAGGCGTCACTTCCTGTAGATGCACTGCACTACACACACTACACGGTTGAAATTCACACACTACTACAGTAAGTATCCTCACACTATAGTATGTGAGAATACTAATGGGAAGGTCATGATGTCAGAGCCTGGCCTCCGTTCATCTACCTCCTGCTGCTCAGCGCAGCCTCTCCTTCGTTTATTCTTGTTCTTGTTGCATTTTCTAAGACATAACTATTGAATAAACAACAATAATATATGTTTTCTTTATACATCGCATACGGTTGAGTAAAATTATATTTCAAGGTTTTTTCTCTCATGTTTATCTCTGGCTTCCTGTTGATCCTCAGAACAAAAACCATCAACTTCGTCTCAGTAATTAGTCAGAAAAATCCTCCTATAGATTAGTTCAC
This sequence comes from Chaunax sp. Z400, assembly GCA_037577475.1. Lineage (NCBI taxonomy): Eukaryota > Metazoa > Chordata > Actinopteri > Lophiiformes > Chaunacidae > Chaunax > Chaunax sp. Z400. Next base: position 2,286,721 of record CM075193.1, read on the forward strand.
GACGAAGCTCATTGATGAATGTTACTACAAGCAAACCCACTTGATGTTACATAACATATGTTTACACGTGTGTGCGTGTGCAAAGCTTAGCGTGTGCTTGAGAGCGGTACAGTTATTATTGAGGAGATCCTTCCTGAGAAGGAAAGGCCAGACCTTGGAATGGTTTAATCAATAGAGGAATGTTCTCTGTAATGAAGTGTGTCAGCCTCTTAACGGGACTAAAACCTTCATCAAGTCGATGACGATGGGAGGGTTAAACCGGAGGCCCATCTGAATAATCACACCGCCTTATTGACCGGGGAAAGCCAAACACTGGCACGGTCAATCACGCACACAAACAGAGACACACAAGCACATGTTAGAACTCACACCTCACTGAATACAGACACGTAGAAGTGGGTAAAACGTCACCATCAGGATAGGGATTTAAAACTAAATAAAACAGAACCTGGATGTTGTGGTGTGGTTGAGTTGGTACTATGCAGAGGAAACGGGGCTTTAGTCACATGCTATAACATGCATGGGTTCAGGCCCCACTAACGGTAGAATAAGCTGGTTTTGGAGCAACTTGTCTGATGGTATGATGTGGAGCTAACGTTAAACACATATTTATCGTGGGCCAATGAGGAAACTCCCATCAATCACAGTTGTTCGGACGAGCTCTCCCATTGGCCGATCTTGTCACTGAGTATGTAAAGTACAGACCGTCGGGATTACAGCGCTGGCTGTGGTCCAGCTAAAGACACAGAACATTGCCAATCTTATCCTTTTCATTTATAGGCTGTAGACAAGTTAGATTTTTCTACCAAATGGATTTATGATCCTAAGAAATATTTATATTTGTATTTAATACATAGTTTTATATGAATGCTGTTTTTCTCTTGCTACTAATCTGTCCTGTGCTCTTTGGGAATGAACGTCTATAAATGGAATTAAACCTTTATTTCTCTCAGGAGGTAACTGACCAGTTTGTGTGCTCCATTCATGCTTCTTTCTGCATATTGTTGTGGATGTTGCTGCTGGACATCAGTTCAAGCTCCAGGTGAGCTTTGTCATACATGCAGTTGTTGTTTGATTTTTAAGGGGGAAATTAGATTGCTGGTAGATGTTGAGCCACTCCCTGTTTAAGGCGGTGCAAATAATTTACCTGATTAAGGTCAAGGAGCAAAATGTTGCAGATAAATATAATTCTACAAGTTGCACAATATGCAAAGAATTCCTCGACTCATCCCAATCTCTATGCACCTGACTCAAAAATAGATGTGCAAATGATTCTTTTGCTAGTGTCCAGACATAAAACCAGTGACATATAGCATGCAAACAGATTTATAACCCTAATAAAATGTAAGGAACATGGACATTAACCAGTACCTCTTCAAAGAACCTTCATAAATGCAACCTGCCTGCTCAGGAGCGAGCTGCCAACATGGCTGCCAGACAGGGTGTTATGTTACACAAGAGCCCTGATCCAGAAGTGTGTATATTCACATAAATAAACATACACCACAGCTTGTGAACAGTGAATAATAACAGCAACTGATCTGCATATGAAAACAGCGCTACACATAAGCTGTGACTTTCTCAGCGCGCTACACAACCAACACAGAGACTCTCCGTCTTATCCACACATCCAGAGGAGCCAGTCCTCACTTCCCCCTGTCTTCACTCATCTTTCATCATCCTCCCTCTCTCCTCACTCTCCTCTCTCTCCCTGTCTTTCATTGATCCTCCTCTCATTGGACTCATCACTCTGCATTCTCTGCAGACAAAGAGCAACCGCAGGATGACAATCACATTAGAGCGCACAATCTATTTATGGTTTTGCCTCATATTTCAACTCCGCTCTCCCTCCTTCACACTCGCTCACTCGCTCACACACCTTCCCTCTCTCTCTCTCTTTTCTCATGTACTCAGTGATGATATAAATGTGGGGATTTTAGTGGTAATGAGTTTTTAATGAAAAATGAATTATTTACTGTGGCTGGAGGACAGGAGATAAAAATGAGAGAATAGCAGGTGATATCGAAAGCTGTGAAAATAATGCAGTAAAGTTTACTTTATATACACAGATGAGTGCATATAGAAAGATTACAGTAGATTTTAATTTTAATTGATATATAACAGATATTTGGTGGCCTTGGGTTCATTTTATTTTCAGTACAGCTACAGTTTGCAGCCCTTCATTTTGCCCAACAGCTTTTCAAAATTCCACTAGTTCACCATAGCATAACAAAACTTTCTTTTTTTGGCATGTTTAGCTGTAAATGTAACAGATAAGCATTTCCATTTATAATGTACAAAAAGACCCAACAGCAAAGTTCAGTCAATTCTAAAAATAAGATCTCAAAAAAAATGCTGTATTTTTGTCAAAATCTGCCTTTTGACTTAAGTTGGCAAAGCATTATTTCATCAACCATGAATGCAAAATGCTTGATTTCCACAGTCAGATCCAAGCATAACATCAAAAAAACAAGACATCAAAAGCTCTGAGGTTCTGGAGAAAAATAGCTGTTTGTGGGTCTCATTGACAGGCTGTCAAATACGATGACTTGGAAATGAAATTCAACAATTATCTTTCTCCAGAATGGTTCAGCCGCACCTTCAAGCAGAAGGAAAAATTCCTATCAATAAGAGAACAAGTCATTTATGATGTTTTTTGATGTTCTTTGCTGAAAGAACATCATGTTTCTTGACATTTAAGGGCAGAGCTAACCCTGATCTAACACTATATGTCATGGTCCTCCATGATATCTCATGTAACTCTGACATTCCGGTCACACTATGTTTTTTTTTTATATCTTTTCTTTCAGCCAACATCCTCCTCCATGGTCCCAGTTTTGCCAGTATAAGGGTCTGATTGCAATGAATGAGGCTTTTTTGTTTGATTTGCTGAGCCCTGTACTGAACAAGGCCTTACTAAAAAAAAAAAAAGAGTATTGACTTGTGGTTCCAACTGTGAAATAACTCCAAAACAAATTCCTTGCAAATATTTCCTTATAGACAAAGAAACATTAGTCCTGTAAACACGAGGTCAAGGGAAGAATTTTTGCATCTTAAAATTGCCTTTTTCCAAACATATCTTTCTTCTTCACTGTAGCTGTGCATCAAAGGTCTTGACCACTGATAATAGTGCTATTATAATGAGAATGAAGAACAAACTGTCAGGAGTTTCCCTTTGTTTGACCTTTGACTTTCAGGTCTCAAACTTGCAACCTCCCGTCTACATGGGCTCAGCTCCGCTAACCTGCTGCCTGTTCTGTGTCAGAGCTCAGCTTTGAACTGTAGTCAAGTTCACAGGCTCTGGTTCCTCAGCCCCGAGTTCAAAAGGGAGAACCACACGGGGGAGATGAGGGATGGAGGTGTAGAGGGGACTCAGAGTGTGGTCCTGGAGGCTGAATGGGACGGGGGTGGATGAATTTCTGGGCGTTTACAAAGTTCAATAGCATTTTCACACCACTCAGTCTTTTACAAACCGGAGCCCCAGTGTTCAATAGCTCAGGTCAGGTCAGACCCCTGACTGCACTACGCTGCTCTCATTGATGGTTATATGTGTTTGTTCTCTGGCATTCACACAAACAGGTTTTCTTCACTTAGCATGAACTCTTTCCAAGCAATGAAATATGTGTAGCTTCAGGATTGAATTAAACAACAGATGGTCTGGCAATAAATGACACAGTTGTACAAACAATGCTCCTCTGTATGCTCGTATTTTATACCTATTTTATATATTTTATATTTTAGACCTGCGGGATGAGAAAGCACAAAGACTCCGGGGAAGAAGTCGAGATAGTAACATGAATTAATGAGACATGAATGTGTAGAGAAGGAGGAGGAGAGAGGAGCTCAGTGCATCATGGGAAGTCCTTAAGCAGTCTAGGCCTATATAGCAGCATAGCTAAGTGTTAGCTTAATCCAGCCTTAATTCTAAGCTTTATCAAAAAGTAAAGTTTTAAGCCTATTCTTAAATGTAGAGAGGGTGGAAGCTGGTTCCACAGGAGAGGAGCCTGATAACTTAGGGGTTGGATTTTTTTCAGTTTGGATACTTTCCTTTAACAAAACCTTATATTTTAACACTTTTATGTATAGTTCTTATTGTAGTCAAATAATTGAAGAATGAAAAGTTTATTTCGACATCTCTGTAGATTTACATGAGGATATTACATTCTTATAATTTCAATGCTATATATATTCCACATTCCACATCGTTGTGTCACATATCTCGTTGTAACTTCACTCTCTCTGTGTGCGTGTGCCGGGCTGCATATATGTAATAGAGGCACCATCAGTTCCCTGCAGAAATGTCATGCCATGATAGTAATGGTAAGAGGAGAGAGTAATGAAGGAATTGATCTCCACTCAGCAGTAAGCGCTTGACATTTCAACCAAAGCCTTGAGCAGCTAACCTCTCCCTTCACACCTCCCACCCTTCTCCCTTCACTTAAATACCTCTCTCCCCTCCTCTTTCTTTCTTCCTTTGACCTGCTAACACTTAAGTTCGCTCCACTTTTCCTCCAAACAGTCGACTCTTTTTTTTGTCGTCTCAAACCTCAAATGCGTTTTCCGTCCGTCAGAACTTTACTGTGATCATTTCTTTGTCTCCTTTCAAGCAGTTTGTCTTCTTTCTCTCTCTCCATCTTTCACTATATCTCTTTCAGACAGACACAAACACACCCCCCCGAGCCACTGGTCCCATGGGTCAGCCCATATTAGCTTACTTGTTAATACTTGGATGACTCGGGATCAATACTTAATCAACAAGTAATGGGATTCCACAGTCATCCCATATGATCTTTCAATAAAGACTTGATTCTGTCTCGCCCAGACCTCCACACCACACCTCCTCCTCCCCTCCCTTCCCTCCCCTACTGGGGCATCACCATGGGTGGGGGAGGGTGAGAACGTGAGGGTGAGAGAGTCAGAGCGGTCTCGTTCTCACCAGACAGGTGGAAGAGGAGCTGGAGGCAAAAGCACACGCTGCAGGTGTGTCTCGAACTATGTGAGACATTTAACACGTTATTTCTGGAATTATCATCAACAGTGAACGCAGACTGTAACCTCGAGTAAATCTGGACTGTGTGCCATTTAAACCACAGCACAACTTTGTTCAGGGCCTGTAATGCTTGTTCATTTATCTGATAGAAAGCCTAAACAATAACCTGGTGATATAGTGAAAATTAAAGCTCTTTATTTGAATTTTGACATAACCTTAAGAGCTAATCCAGCATTTTTGGCAAAAAGAATCATCTATAGGCCAATATCACAAATGTAATCAGTACTTACTATGGAGAGAAAGAGAGAGAGAGAGAGAGAGAGAGAGAGAGATACATAGATAGATAGACAGATAGATACTTAATTGATCTCAAGGTAAAGGAAGTGAAATAAAAATTAAACAATTGTTAACATAATGGGAAAGAAATTAAAATAAAAGTTGAAAAAGAGGTAACTGGTAACGTCCATGCCAGATTAATAAAAACATTATATTGACTGATTGACATAATATGTGGAATAATGTGATTTTTTTTAACTACAAACTACAACCATTACAGACGTGCATTTTGACAAACATACTGTAATTATAAACTCTATAGCCACTAATGTGACCTTCCTCTTAGGAGAACTGTCTCTCATTATAGCAGATGGTATCAAACGTATTGTCACAGCAGGCTACAGTTTAGTTTTATGGAGGAGATATTTGGTTCAAAGTCCTCCTGAGAGGAAGACAGTTGAAACACAGAGAATATGGATAAATCCTGTCACTGAAAAAAAATCATGAATTCTCTGCAAAATGGCAAACAGTCGACTTAATTAAAGCATTCATTCCCTGTCTGCTTCCATTTGATTGCTGTTAGAAATTATAGACAGGCACACAGTCTGTGTGGGGCGATAGCTTGAAACTGGATTTTGAAAATCAACACCTAGAACAAGTGTAGCCTAAAGGTATATTGTGGAGACAAATTCAAAAAACCCATACTTGGCAGGATTTTCACCACAACAGGGCACTTAAAAAGCCACGCTAATGAAACAGTAGTTAAGCAAGGATCAAATGGAAACAGTCTCAGACATGTCTTGGACATGCTGGTGCTTTTAAAAAAAATAAAAATAATTAGAAGAAAGTCAAGTGAACATTTTTTTAAGACAGAGCCAGGTAGGAAAAATGAAAACATAATCTTCAGTCAACTCTAGTTACTCTTTTTGGTGTACAGTACTTTGATCCAAATACTGATATTCATTTTGCATCTGGTGCTGCTCTGTATGGATGGAAATGTTGGTCGGTCAGTGAGTCCTCCGGAAATATTTCAAAATAAATTGCCATGAAACTTTGCGCAGACATCCACGGTTGCCAGAGGATGTATTCTACGCACTGGGAATCTTTTGGTTTTGTCTAGAGACACCAGCGGGTTCATATATTGGGTATTGTAATAAAGGTTTCAACAGCTATTTTGATAGACAGTCATAAAATCTGGTGCAGATGTTCAAACTGAGCCAAAATGCATTCTGCAGTTTGAGGCCGGATCGCAAAGCTCTGCAAGCCCTTGTTGGGAAGCGTGATTAGCTTTTGGGCATGATTAACTTCATGCAGTGTTCATCGTTCACAAAGTTTTTCCAGAGACTGAGATTATTCACAGAGGTCCTCTCCTCTCCAAAACAAATGGACCTTGTAATTAAAACCAGTAAAAATGCTGAATAAAACTGTTTCATGTCAAGAATCAGTGTCTCGCCAAAGCTTTTTTTGCATCCACAGGATGTCCAAGGGGGGCTCTGAGCAGGATTGCTGCTAATATTAGTTCAGCTTGTTTCTCTGATAACTTAAGATCCAGATGTCTGATTGCTAAAATCCTTTATCCAGTGAAAAGATAAAGCATTACTTAACCAAGATCTAAAAAAGTGAAGGCGACGTGACTTAATACAGAAACGTTTTAAGGTTCAGCCGTCCGGACCACAGCCGGCACTTGTAGAAAATGCAGAGCTAGCTGGCTAACTTTGTTTCAAGGTTCATGGGCTCAACACAACGGAGTTTAAGACATGTGATGTCATAACCGCGGGGATGATGTGAGAGTTTATCTGGCTGCCTCCTTTCTCAGCTGAGAAAGCTGCGGTCTGAGTGACAGCTGTAAGCCGGTGAAGATGCTCCCTACTCGTCTGTTCCAGTCAGATTTTCTGCTCTGGGTCCGCCTTCCTGCTAAAGTGAAAACTTTGCAAACTACTCCTGACCTTGAGGATCAATACTATCGTCGGTAACGACGTTTCCCTACAGACATCACCATTCACAAATCCACATGATGTTCTTACTGGTGTGGTTATTGCAACACCAAGAACTAAAGGGACAATCTGAGCTTGAGGAAATAACCCGATGATGTCATCAGGGTTATCTTTGCTTAGACTTGGAAACTACATATTTACTACAAAAAACCCATGAAGATGTGGGTATTTACCAAAAAGGGAGGGTCTTACTTAAAGATGGTATTTTTTTTTGCATTATGGGAAATGAAGGATGTTTATCACGGTTGTATCAACTCTGATAAGTCAATACAACTGAACACATGACCCAGAGAGTGACTGCTTCCTTCCTGGTCTATATTATAGACACTTCAACATTAAGACCTCTGACCTTTGACCTCTCCTGTGTGCACTGTAGTCATTTAGGATTGATCCGGTGGTGCTTTCTGATGCCGTTCTCGCTCTAAGTTGTGCTGCATAAGCACGTCAGCTAAATGTAGAAGGTAAAATGTAAATGCACTGTACAAAAAGCTGTGTTGTTGTATTAAGTTGAGCAGCCTGCGACAAGGGTGCAGTGTGATAAATCCCAGCAGAGCCGCATGCTAAACAGCCTGAACCTGGCTGCAGCCAGCCAGCTCCCTGTAAACAAGCTTTGTGTCACCATTGTCATATCTCAGCGCCATTAATATACATGAGTCTGAGGCCTTTAAGACGCTTCAGCGAGAGAGAGAGAGAGAGAGAGAGAGAGAGGGAGGCTGGCAGGCTCTCCCCTCTTTGTTGCAATCTCTCTTTCTTTATCCCTCCTTTCCCCTCCCTCTTTTTCTCTCTCGTTCACTCCCCCAATTTTCTTTGGCACTTCAGCTCAGCCCCTTCCTACAATCATCCTCTTTCTTTGTACTATTTTTTCTTCTTCTTCTTCTCTTCTACTATCTTCCGTCTCCATTTTTCTGTTTTTTTTTGTTCTCTTCCCTGCTCGACCCTTTCAGCTGACAGAATATGGTTCTATTAAGTTAAATCAGTCGAGTCACATTTCCTGGTCAGTTCTCTCCTTCATCAACTTTTCACACTCATTTTCCTCTTTTTAGCCTGAATCCAGGTGTTTAGACGTCTCATCACTTGTAGAGTTTCAGATCTACTGGGGACATAACTCACGGTGTCCAAATCCACAATCCACATAAAGACCTTGACCGTACTGTACTTTGAGTATAGACTGAAGATTTCCTATAATTCAGAGCAGTATGGATGTGACAGTGTTTTATCATTATTCTGATTAGTAGTGGTAGTAATTGTTCTATCACCAGCAAAGATTTGAGTCAAATCACTTGAAATTGAGATTTCCCAGAGGGAACCCACACCGACACGGGGAGAACATACAAACTCCACACAGAAAAGTCCCAGGTCCTCCTGTGGATTTGAACCCAGGACCTTCTGTGAGGCAACAGCGCTACCCACTACACTACACTCTTCTTTCCTCACCTCTTGTCTCCTCTAATGTCCTTTTCTCCTCTCCTCTCCTCTCCTCTCTAGCTTTCTGTTTTCTCTGCATCCTCCACTTTCTCTGTGTTTCCTTTGGTTGTTTTCCACGTCTTATTTCTCTAGTTATTCCCTCTCTGCTGTTGTCTCTCTACTCACTTCAGTAGCTTCCTCTTTTTCACTCCTCTTCCCTTCTCCCTCACACACCATCTCTGATCCTCCATGTACTGTCTCCCTTCTCTCTCTCTCTCTCTCTCCCCCCTCTGTTTCTTCTTAATACTCTTTCAGATTGTTTTCTTGCAACTCTTCACCCCGAAATGTCTCAAAGCCAGGAAACTACACTTCTTGTGCATATTTATGCGTGTATACAATATATATATTTGTGAATTTGTGCGTGTGCAGAAAACACAGACAGTGAATACATGCTCGCCGTGGACATCCCCTGTGGCCTGTCAGTGTTGTGGATGCATAAATGCATAAATGTATGTGTGGCTGTATTTGTTACAGTGATTCCTACCAGTACCCAACAGTATGTTACATAACTCTGAATAATGTCAGGAAGAGATGCTCCCTATCACTTCATCTACTGCTCTCTATCTCTCTCTCACCCGCCCCCTCACCCTCACCCTGTCAAATAGAGTGATTTATACAGGGTGTGTTTCCCTCTCCTTATCTCTCCTCCCTCCTTCTTTCTCTCCTGCTTTCTTTCTGTCAGTTGCCTGTTGACACTGTGGTCGCCTCCACTTTGGTGTGTGTGTGTGTGTGTGTGTGTGTGTGTGTGTGTGTGTGTGTGTGTGTGTGTGTGGTAAATGGGGAAGTGTGTAGGGGCATCTAAGAGCCACAGAGGCGAGTTGCTGTTTTGCCAGTGGTTTCCTTTGCCTACGCCTTTCTGTGTATGTGTGATGCCTTCACTGCCACCGTTCTGTTATGATCTTCCTTTTTAGTGATTTGCCAATGATGGGAACGGATGTGTACTCAAACACACACGCACACACACACACACACACACACACAGACACACTGTGTTGGGTCGTATAACTTTAAAACATAGTCAGTAACTGAATACAATATACATCAGAACTAACTGCAGTTAGTTGCATAATCAATGATAATAATATAATAATATATTCCACAATCATTTTTTTTCACTTCATACCTCTTTTGCAAATGCAGCACATTTTTACAGTAAAATTACATGAGCCTTACAAAAACAGTACTGGCACAAACTGCATTTGCACTGCATGTATTAAACATAGTTTTTGTTTCATATTTCTTTTACTCAAAGGGGTCATGGAGGACTTAACTCTTATTGGGGATGAGGAGCATTCACTCAAACTTTTCATCTTTGTTATTCACTGCAAATAAAAAGGCATCAAAAGTCCATTATTGTGATTTAAAAAAATTCAGGTTAGTTAAATCACACCTGCAACCTGAGAGGAGTAAATTACTTTAATATACAGTAGAAAATAATTTATATAATTTACATATTCCTAATCATGATAAAAAGATTAATAATTTCAAAATGATCATAATTTAAAGATGAAATCAAAATGTAATCATCAACATTGTAACTTTATTGAACTCTAATTACAGATTTCTTAAATGTAATCGGATATGTAACCTGATACGTAGACTTATTTGAATACAGACAATATATTTCCAAACCTAACCAAGTAATTTTGATGCATGAATCTAAATAAACTGCATCCGAAGGTCATGTGACACATGTGACCTCACAAGAGACTTTCCTGCTCCTCCCACATTCATTTCTATCAGGAGAGATTAGTGATTGAAGTAAATATGATATGTAATATATATTACATCAAATGATGTGTGATAATTAGTCTGTCAGAAAGTCTTTGGTGTCAGAAAGATCGAAGGACATCAGTCCTGAGCAGCAGCAAGATGATTCCAGACACTGGTGGTGGTGGTGGCTGATGACCCTGATGAGGCTGTGAATGTTGGAGAGGGTGCAAAACGGCAGCATGAAAGAACCAGAGGATCGGAGAGAGTCATATTTAAAAAGACAGCAGCAAGACGATTGGCTGACGATGAAGGTGTGTCACTATGCTATTGGATAGATGCGACCGGCTGATGAGAATATGTGAATAAAATATAAAAGAAAAGCCAGAGTGTGCAAAGGTTTAGTCTTTAGTCTTTGCTAGAGCTTCATAAAAAATAGATTTATTAAATGCTTAAAATTTCAAAAAACAAAGAACAACACATTCTATGTGTTATTTTGTATGCACCTCTTGAGTGTATGCTTTTTACATCTACAAGAAGGACACAACTGTGCATGCAGTATATGTGTAAGTGCTAAGTATAGGTCCATCATGTATCCGTGCATCACTGACACACACATACAGTCTGTCTGTGTAAGTGCCTGAGGGTACTGGGACTATTAAGGCAAATAAACCAGAAATCAATATGGAAGTGTAAATGCATGTTTATATGTCAGGCTGCCTGTGTATGAGCCCACACAGTAATGTATGAGAAAATGTAGATTAAAACTGACCCCAGAGGTACTGCTTCATTATAATGTCTTTAAAGTTGAATGAAAATAAACACCAGCTGGCACTCAGGAAGAAGTTAACACTCGATGCCTCTTCACATGATCACATGAAATATCTCCTTTTGGCTTCAGGGATTCACCCTCAATCCTTTCCTAAATCCATTTGTTTGTTGGTTGTTTGTTTGCAGGATTATGCAGAAATGATTTCCAAGAAACTTGATGGGAGGATGAGGAGAGAAAACCTTTACATTTCGGTGTGGATCAGGGTAACGGGGCAGATCCAGATTTTTTTTAAAAACAGCATTTTAATCTTCAGGATATAATCCATAATTTATGATATAAAGAATCACAAATATTTATGGTGTGGATGAGGGTGAAGATTATGGTGTGGATCCGGATAATATCCCAGATCTGCTCCATCAAAAAATCTGTTTGAGAAGGAGGTGATCTTTATTTAGCCACTGTCCTCTAAGAGGTAGACAGACGTGTAGGAATGTGGACAAGGCCACAACACTTTGTACACTTACACACTTTCTTTCTTTCTTTCCTTTACAATCATTATGTGTTTGTTTTTCATTTCTTCGTCGGACCTCATCACTATCATACCTCATCCCTTCCTCTCCTCATGTGTTACCGTGGCTCATTTTTACCTCCACCAAGGAGGTCATGTGATCAGTTTGGTTTGATTGTTAGCAGGATTAGGCAAAAACTAATGGACAGATTTACATGAATTTCACCAAAGATGGACCCTGGCATATCCTAGAGGCGATTACATTTTAGTGCTGATCCAGGAATTTTTTTTAGAGGGCCTTGGCGGAGGTCTGTGCTCTCTGAGTGCTCTTGTTTATTTCTTCCTTCTTCCATTTATTTTTCTTCTTCTTTTGTTTATTGGTGATGGTAACCTGCTGTAACTTCCTGTAATTGGTCCAAAAATCCAAACCATCTAAAAAAAATTCCTTTCAAACTGTAAATGAGACCACCTCTTTCTGTCAGACCAAAGACCAGCTGTTTGATCCCTTAGAGTCCTCCTTAAGTCTCTACAGTTTCCTATTTAAAGTGCTGGAGAGCAACTTGTTTATAAGGAAAACTCCTCAGCGAATTGACCCTGCTGATTTTGCTGTGTGGGACTAGATATTGCAGGAGGAGGCCAGCATTTCAGACCAAATTAAATGTGTGTCTTGTGCAAACAAAACTCAAATCACAGGCAGCCCTCATCAAACATGAACCAAAAGTTTCTTCCTGCACAGTCTATTTCTCATCTGAATGTTCTCACATATTCCGGTGTACTGTTTAGCAATAATAGGAGAAAGAGTTTTTTGCCATGCTGAAAATAGATGCAGGGAGGACGGAGGACTCACATAAACATGCATACATTACCAAAACCAATCAGAAGCTCAGATTAAAAGACACTCAGAGGCAGGGAGACTCCATTCTCTGTTCAGGAGTTATTTTTTCACATTGTTTGCAGCTTTATTAATGTTAAATAAACATATATGTAATATTTAATGTCCACCTATTAACTCCTCTCAGGTGTGCGACAACCTTAAATCATCCACTCCAAGGTGTCTGAACTCTTGGGTCTGGATGGGGGGACGTATGAATAACTGAACTATAAACTGTTCCACAGCTTCTCTGTTAAAATAAATGCTACAGAATATTCTTCCCTCTATCTTGTAGAGATTTCTACACATCATTTGTTTTTTTTAAATAATATTTCATCACCTTTCCGCTCATTGTCGTTCTCCATCACATGATCGCCCTGGTGTTTGTCTCGGCTGTATCATCCTGTCAAGCCTTCACTGTTGTGACAGACTGCAGTTACTAATATAGTCCAGTAATTGTACCAGTAGTTATATTTAATTTGCAGAGCCACTTGATCAGCCTCTTTCCCTTCGCCTCCATCTCTCCATCCTGACTGGTGTCTAATGTAGCTTTAAAGACATATGCTGAGGTTAACACAGAGAGCAGTTGCATTCATGTTCCAGTATCCATGATTGATGTATGTGGAAGTGTTTGCATGCATGTAAAACGCTGACATGTGGGCATGCTTAGACAGCTGTCTTTATATTTGACAATCACTCATATATTTGTGGGGAAATAAATCAGTAGTATTTAGTCTTACATCACTGGATTCAGATAAAACCTGACATCCTGAAGAGCTGCTTTAAAAATACACGAATAGAAAATAGAAGACTTGTAGAACTTACAATGTTATAAGTATTGTTATAATATAATATAATATAATATCATATAATATAATATAATATAATATATGTATCAGTTTCAATATAAAATAACATGACTGGAAACAGCTGAGGAGTTGCATACAATGTATTGTTTGTTATCCTTTCTCTGCTTGCATTTGTAGTTTTCCTGGAGTGCCTCATTACAATGTGTATGTATGTATGTATGTATGTATGTGTGTGTGTGTGCGTGTGTGTGTGTGTGTGTGTGTGTGTGTGTGTGTGTGTGTGTGTGTGTGTGTGTGTGTGTGTGTGTGTGTGTGTGTGTGTTTTAACTTAATAATCACCCCGATGGATGTTGCAGAGGCATTTGTGTTTCTTTATTACCAACTATCACCAACTATCCATAGGAAGGTGTATAAATGAATAAGAAAGAGGCAGAAAAAGGATTTACAAAAAAACAAAAAACATTTAATCTCAAAAGATTCTTCTTTGTCTTCTTATATATATATATTTTCTTTCCATATTTTTTGCCAGTATTTAAAAAAATCCTGATCGCTACACTAGTAGAGAGAACAATTCTTCATGGGTGCCCCATGTAAAAAACAAACAAAAACAAAAACAAAAACAATAAACAACAACCACCGATCAGTGTTGTCTTTGTTACCGCAATGTTAGGTAAAACATAAATGCAAGAAAACCTGATGCGGTGTCCTCCAGGCTGTCCTTCCAATGGACATATATATATATATATATATATATATATATATATATATATATATATATATATATATATATATATATATATATATATATATATATATCACATATGGATCTGTTTCTGTTTATTTTAAAATTGTTATGGCCTGATTAAAATAATATTATAATTTAATATATCTGCAGTTAACCTAGCCTTAGCCATTTGCTCATTATAAAAAAATTTACATAACGATGGTTGTATGTTTTTCCACACACGTTTTTTGTTATGTTGTGTATATTTTCAGCGTGTTTGTCTAATTGTGTGGTTTATTTTGTCTACTTGTGTGTGTTTTCTTAAGCTACCATGCAGTGAGCCCTCTAAGCCACCATACTTCGGTTATCACTAACCCTGCACTCGTCTCTCTGTCTGTATCAGTGTCCTTTATCTGTGCTGTGTGTTGTGCAGTGTGTGTCTGCCATCTGTTATAATCAGCTATGAATATTGTAGGGGCCCCGACTCTTTAAACGGCTCCTGTGCTCTATGGATGACATGCATGGTAGAAGTCATGTGTGGCAGAGATGCACTCTGTGTGCATTTACATTAGGCCCATTGATTTATAATTAACGCTGGGGTTGCTGCTCCAACACACACACACACACACACACACACACACACACACAAGCAGCTGGCCTGCTCTCTCGGATCACAGCAGTGTGTGTGTGCACATGTGTGTTTTTGTACATGGTGTCCGAGAAGGACGTGTGGTGCAGAAGTTGAAATCTGATGTGTAGGTTGCTGTGTGTGTTTTTTACATATGAGTAGATAGATTTTGCCTTTGCTCACATATGTTCCTTTTCAAATTGTTTCCTTTGAGTGTTTGTTTGTATAAGTGAGTGTATTTGTAATAATGTTAACCCATTAAAGATTCCTGCAGACCAAAAATAGTTCAGTCTCCTAAAATATATTGATTACAGCGCCTGTGAGAAGTAGCAACTTGTTGCAACTAGTCATGTGTCTCTCAATCGATATTATATAACAGTCAGAGTAAATACTGTCGTACCAGAATGAATGGAAGCACAAATTCCAAAGGTTTAACAGGTTTTCACTTCTTTTTCTTTTGTTCAGAGCGATCAGACAAGAAATGTCTTGTTGAAAATACTGCTTTTCTCACTAAATGTGACTTGTTGCTGCTGAAGATGAGTAAATTCATAAGAGTCTTTTTCATCACAGAAGCCTCAGGATTAAAGAACATTTTGTGAGAATAAATTTAATAGTATTTGATATTGTATAAAATACTATGGAAAAAAATGAAAATACTATGAAAATGCTTTGGTTGGTCAGCGTGAAAAACATTTAAAATTTGCCTTGCCATGTATTTTACAGCATTTCCACATTTTAAGGTAAAATAAAGTCATACATTTGCCGTTACGTTTCCTTAACAATGTATTTTATTTTGCAGCACAGGGTGTCAAGGTTGTGGCTTTTAGTTTAGTTCCTGTTTTATTTTGTAAATTCTCTCCTCAGGTGTTTTGCTTGTCACTTCCTGTCTTGATTAGTTTCACCTGTGACCAATTAGCCTCCGTTTCTGTCTGTTTTCCTGGTGTTCTTGCTCTCTGGCTACATTTCGGACGTATTTCTTGTTTTATTGGATGATTCTCATTGGGATTATCATGGATTCACAGACACTTCTGGTTTTTTATTGTGCCTGCTGCTGTCGACACTTCCAGTAAGTTTATCAAAGTTTTCTTGTCTGTTTTGTCTGCATTTAGGTCTTTTACCTTGAACAAAATGTGACAGAGGATTGTTGTACTAGACTCTGAGTCCTTGTTTAAACCATGTCTTTCTTCTACAATGAAAGTTCTCCGGATATGATATGACATCATAGGAAATTTGCAGAGGCTGTGTTTAATAAAATGCTACAGGGGCTCCCCTATTCCACCCTGTCTCTGTTTTTTGTCCAATGGACATTTGATTACACACAAATAAATGTAGGGATTTACACAATCACACTGTCAGATGAGATATAGACTGTTGTAGATTATTTTGGGTCAGGTTTCCTTTTCAACAGAGGCCTTAGACACTAGATTGTAAAGCAGGATCTTAACAGGTCACTTATCATATAAATTAAAATTGTGCAGTACTAGGAAAAAAACAGTTACTATTAATCAAAGTATCAAACCAACTGCCAAATCTGTTTTTGTGGGACATCTGAGTCTTTTGCCTTGAAAGCCTGGAGTAAAATGTGGTTTATGTATGTTTATAATATAATTTATGTAGGTTTATAATGTTTTTTTAGTGAGCTCATAGTATATCTATCCTTTATTTAACCAAGTGAAATCCTCATTGAGATTAAAAGTCGTCTAAAACTCTGACTAAGAGTGACCTGGCCAAGAGAGCAGCATAGAAGTTGTTACAACACTAAGTAGATATCCCACCTTTCGTACACTAGAAATGACTAAATACAATACAAATACAGACATTTTAAAAATAATAAAATCAAGGACTAATTAGTTAAAAGTTTCATTATTTTTCCAGTGCAATTTTAAAAGCAGTCACATTGACCTGGAGCACAATTCTATTGATATTTTAAATGTAGTAATGATGTTTTGCTGAGACGATTTGGATGTTTCAAACTGAAATACACACAGAACCAGGGCGATATGACAAAAACAACAACAATAAATTCACTGAAAACAAATTGGTGACCCATATAAATGAAAACTGACGCACAAAATATGTGTACGTTTTATTTGTTGTTGTTTTGTTGTTGTTCTTGTGGGCAGACGTGCGTCCTGCCGTTCACTCTTCTTTTACCTCACACTATTATTCCAAATAATTTTTAGACGTGTTTTCCAGCTAAAAGGAGCCATAATAACAGCATGACTTTGACACCTTGACTGCATCACAGCCAATCCTTCCTCAAAGCCATGAAGAAACCTTGTGCCTCTGCTCTGCTGATAACACATCACCATACTGTACATTATGAAGTAGTGTGACCCATCTCCACCTCTGTGTCTGTTTATTTACCATAATCTGTCACAGGCGAGTAAATTCAATAGGCTGGTTCAAGGAAACCTGACATCTTCATATGAACAGAATCTCTCCAAGGCCATGATGCTTTGTCCACTATGTTTACCAGCACTGGCTTATACTGAGGCCTTATGGGTGCAAACCAAGCAGTCTGAGCTCCCTGAGATCTTTCAGGTGGTTTCCCTAGCACTTAGCATAGCACAGCCAAATGTGCCAAAATTTCAGGAAGCCTTTTTTTTTTATGTTAAATTGTGTTTTGTACTATCACCAGGCTCGTCATCATAAATCTGCTTCTATCCATGTTGTATCTGCTTGTAGACTAAACTGCTGTGGTGCAAGTTTGCAGGCAGATCGCTGAGGTTATCAAGAGGGAACCTTCTCAAATACGGGTTGGGCTTATCACACAGAACGTTCACCAGAACCTGCACCCGCACACTCAACCCACTGTCATCTTCACTATCAACAGCTAACAGCACGCTAGCACACCACAAAAGGTAACACCATGACAAAGTAGTCAGCAGCATCACTGGCAGCTAGATTGTGTTGTTAGCCAGTTACCTTGGAATGCAATCCTTTCTACTTCCATGTGCTGCACCGGAGAGATTCTAGTTCTTCCATGACCTGGAAACCCCTTAAGACTCCCCAGGAGTAGCTGGAGAAAGTGGCTGTGAACATGGTTGCATACCTTGTTTAACCTGCTGCCATAAGCATATAAATCCTGTTATAATAAATGCGATGCTGAGAGATAGTTATAGCATGTTTTTGCTTTGCACAACTAAAGAATTGTAGTTTAAACATGCAAACAAGTTAATCATTGTTTGTTTGTTCATTCAGCTCCTGCAAAGTTCATGAACTGCATTTGGTGATATCACAATAACCCTCATGTCGCCTCTATTGCTCAACTAGACACACATACAAACACATTGAAGCCCAGCATGACCACTTAATCCTCGGCCCCTGCTCTCCACACTACGATGCTCTGCACTCCCTCCGCTCCTCTTTCCCTGTCCTAATCTCTTTCTCTCTCCTTATTTTTCTCACCTCCTCTACTTCTTCTGACCCGTCATCCCACCATCTTATCTCCTTCTGCTACTTCTTATAAGGTCATCTTCTCCACTCTCCACTCTTGTATTTTCTCAAGGAGCGAGGGCAGTGAGAGGCCATTTTTTTCTTTGATTCATCTCTCCTTCAGGAGGTGAATGGTCTGGTGACACACTGGATTATATAGAGGGCTGCATTCAGTCTAGATGTGGGGGTCATCCACAGGGGTCCTCGGTGGCTGCTGTGTGGATTGCCGCCCACTGATCTGTCATGGCCGTCCCCAGAGCCCTTTTGATGCACCCCTACACTCCACAGGCAACACACTGATGGACGCCCCGTAATCATGTACAAAACACATTCATGCAACTTTTTAATAGGGTCAGCTGGAGTTCTGGAAGACGATGCCCGGACACCATTCAGACAGTCTACGCATTGTATTCTCTGAAAAGTGATTTAGGGCTTCGTAGGGCTCATACTGTACCTCCGTCAAGGCCTGACAGCCCCCTTTAATTCAATCCAGCCTCATCCAAAATCACACTCATAGCCAGGTAACCATAATTTAAGGATAGTAGTCGAGCATTTAAATCTGCTGGATCCAGATCTTTTTGGATGTGCACCAAATTGCACACATTCATAGATACCAACCCCCTAAATATGCCAGATTTTCTTTTTTCAAGATCCACGCACTATTCCCTGAGAAATTAAAGAAAATGTTGAAAAATGCCTTATTGTGTTTGTTTTAAAAAAGTGGTCTTGCATCTACTCCTTAATGGAGAGCCACACCAAAATTGAATGTGGTCTATTCTGGCCCAAGACTCATCCTCCCACCAAATTTCATGGAAATACGTTCAGTAGTTTAAGTGTAATCCTGCTGACAATCCAACAAACAGATGGGTGAAAACACCTTTACACCTACAGGAACTTTTATGGTGTCCCATTCTAAATACATAGGCATAAATATGGAGTTATTCCCCCCTTTTGCAGCTATAATAGCTTCTACTTTTGTTGGAAGGCTTTCTACAGATGTTGGAGTGTCTGTGGGAATTTTTGACCATTCATCCAGAAGAGCATTTGTGAGGTCAAGCACTGGAAGAAGGTCTGGCTCCCAATCTCCGTTCTGGTTCATCCCAAAGGGTTGAAATCAGGGTCCTGTGGAGGCCAGTTCAGTTCTTCCATGCCAAACTCACTTGCTTTGTGCACTGGGACACAGTCATGTTGGAACAGAAAAGGGTTTTCACCCAACTGGTCCCACAAAGCATAGAATTGTCCAAAATGTCTTGCCTAACCACAGAAAAACAACCTAATACCATTATCCCTCCTCCATATTAAGAGGGTGTCTGAATACTTTTGTATACTTATGTATGTCTAATAGAAAGTGTAAGTTCTGATCATCAGAGGCTCGCCTCAAAACGTGCAGCTGCTTTAGATGCACCTCAGAATAGCACATTATCAGTGGAGGATGGCTGTGTTCACAGCTGCAATTAAATGCAATTAATGAAAAGTGGCTTGGCTCCTGAGCTTTACACTAAAAATTTGATTATTTTACTTTCATGCTTGCCTTAAAAACCGCTAGAGAAATGCAACACATGGCAGAAGACGGGAGAGTACACCAGGTGTGTTCTAACAGTGTTTTTGCTGGTGACGCATTTCTAATGACGCATCTCTTTGTTCAGGCTAATTGAGAGCACTTGAGAGCTTTTCCCTCAGTCCCTCTTCCTGTCTCCTATCCCTGGCTGCTCAGGATGCTTGTGTCCAGGCAAGTGGACAGAGAGAGAGCTATGAAGGAGAAATCAGCCTTATGCAGCCTTATGCAGCCTTATGCATTTGTGTGTATACTTATACAATAGTGCATATTCATGTGTGGCAAATATGACCATGCTTAGCAGCCTTCTGGTGGACAATAAAAACATGTATGAGATGTAATCAGTGCCAGTGTGTATGCAGAAATGTGTGTTCCTAAATGCAGTGATTTAAATTTGGCCGTACAGTCGTACACATAACTTTGTTAATTTGTGTTTACATGGTGTGTGGTGTGTATTTTAAGCATGTCCATGCATGGTTATGTGTCCGTGTGTGCTTCTGGATATGTGTGTGTGTGTGTGTACGAGGATTCTGGCTTAAAAGGGCCCTGGTGTACTTAAAGGTTCATTACAGGTCTCAGGCTAATCCACAGTGATAGCTAAAGTGCTCTGTGTGGACCACAGGAGACTGTGTGTGTGTGTGTGTGTGTGTGTGTGTGTGTGTGTGTGTGTGTGTGTGTGTGTGTGTGTGTGTGTGTGTGTGTGTGTGTGTGTGTGAGATTTTGTTTTTTGGGGGGGCAGCACAGAGAAGACAACCTCTGATGTGACCACTGCACACATTACTCTGCATAAATTTTGTATTGGGCCACAACTCCTCCCGTCTTCACATGTGCAAAGACCCGAGCAATGGAGGCAAAGAAGACAGGGGAAGGAGGAGGGAATAGAAACGGATGGAAGAGTAGATGCAAATGTAAAAGGAAGGAAGAGAAAGTAGAGGATGCAGGATAAAGGAGAGGGATGAAGGACAGAAAGGTGGAGTCAGAGAGGTGGAGTCAGAGAGGTGGAGTCAGAGAGGTGGAGTCAGAGAGGTGTGGTCAGAGAGGTGGAGTCAGAGCGTGCAGAGGGGGAATGTCTGCTGCATTTCTTATGCAGATTCTCCTGCTTGTTTCTCTCCCTGCCTGTAAACACTGCCACGCCATCTGAGTGCATGTGTGTTTCTGCACAGATGATGTGTGTATGTATCTTATATTTGCTTATTATGTGTGCATTGTGTACTGTATCTATGATATTTCAATTTTTTTAAATCCTTTATTTCTATAGTTAATAGAGAAATACATGAAATTCATGCACATCTCAAAAGTGACATGTTAAAGAAAGCGGGGAAAAAACATTCCTGGATCTGCCCCCTTTTTATCCGGATCCACTCCAAAATGAAATGTGTTCCTTATACCTGTCTTTGCCAAACCCTCCCAAGATTCCTAAAGATCCACCAAGAGGTTTTAGTGGAATCCTGCTGACAGACAATATAACACCAGTAAAACTTTTACCTCCTGGGCAGAGGTAATCATCTGGTCATGATGGACATGGAGCTACACAACCTTACAGTGGCGCAGACGTCAACATACTTCAAATTTAGACGTAATCAGAATTCAGCATTTCAAATTTTTATTCACAGGAATGTGAATAAAAACACATGAATGTGTTGTGAAATAACATTATTTTCTCACAGATTTACAATTTATGAATGGAAATGCAAGTTTTAATGTCTGTAGCACTTAGGGATGTATTATATATGTATGTGTGTGCTGTGAATGCAAATACACACAGACCATGTGTGTACTATGTATGTTTGCCTACGTAAAGGTGCATATGAGAGCGCACCGTGTGTGTGTGTGTGTGTGTGTGTGTGTGTGTGTGTGTGTGTGTGTGTGTGTGTGTGTGTGTGTGTGTGTGTGTGTGTGTGTGTGTGTGTGTGTGTGTGTGTGTGTGTGTGTGTGTGTGTGTGTGTGTGTGTGTGTGTGTGTGTGTGTGTGTGTGTGTGTGTGTGTGTGTGTGTGTGAGTAGGTTAGCCTGGGCTGAAGTGCTAGTGGAGACCTATTTTAATTCTTAACTAGATGTCCATGATTTATTAATCTGTGTTTGAAATAACAATTACAGTGTCAGAAGGGATCAGGCCAAAGCCTTAATTGCAATGGAAAAATACACATAATATGGAACTTCGCTCCAACCAAAGTACAAGCGTGGCATCCCCCAACAGGCCTCTCTTTCTGCATCCGTGACTGTGCATTTTACGTAAAGCTGAGCATGAATGTCAGTGCTGTTCATGTATGAACTTGTGTGACTAATATATGCCACCATATGTGCATTATTCAGCAGGAGCTTCATCCTGGTGTTAACTGGTATCTCTCATTCAAACAGGGTTCGTTCCTTGGTTTACTTTAGCTGTTAGAAATGCCAGGATGAGACCAACGGGCACTATTAGATCAGGTGATTTTAACATCATGATTCTGGCCATAATTTGGCACAAAACAAGCTGGATGTTGTTATTAAAGATAATCGGAGAAGAGAGGCTAACTGACAGCACCAATAACACAATCCCATTTTTTTGTGTTCATGGAATAGTCCTGCAGTGCAATTGGTAAACATCTTGAAACATATTGTTGCCAGATAAATATACATTCTACTCTTATGTTGGGATGTCGTGACATCTTGATGCGTCACACACTGTAAAAAAAAAAATCCAAATTTTTATGGAAAATAACTTAATTTTCACCGTAGTTTTCTGTCTGTTTATTTCATATAAAACTGTGTAACAGTTGTGCGTTACACTGTTTAAAGAAGCTGTCCTACACAATGCTATTTTTACCTGATGCCCATTGGTTGTAATCAGCTGGTATTGTTTAGACTGATTGGTATTACACACACTGTATTACACACACTGTTACACACACACTATAAAACACTTCTGTGCTAATATTGATGATGTAATTTGTTTATGTTTACTTGCGACTCATCACATCCTATCCTGAAAAAGTTCTTCTTCTTCTTCTTCTCCATGTGACACCACCAGACCAAAGAACCGTCTCATTGGGGCGGTTTTGTCAGGATTCACAAGGAACAAGGAACACCCACCATCACTTATCGGCCTGTTACCAAACTGTTTCCTTTTTACAGTCGTAGTGCATGGTTGCTAATGGCATGTGTAATGAGGCTGACCCGTAGGCCTTGTCTAATTTAAAGAGCCTGTTAAATGATTTTAAAGGTAATCTGTAAAAGCACCGTAAAGCTTTAGGAAGGGTTGGTGGGAGGTGTGTGAGAGTGTGGAGCAGAAAAAGAAGCTGCAGAGACTTTTCAATGACTTAATGATGTATCATAGGTTTGTATAATCCACACTACTATTATATTATCTATACTATTATCCTGACATGCATAGTGCTTATATAATCCATACCATTATCCATATTGTCAAAGAGGGAGCAGAAAGGAATGTTTCCACATGCAAAGAGAGAGTGTGTGTCTCTGCTTGCTTTACTGTCACTTGTTCACGCACGCACGCACGCACACGCGCACTCGCACACACACACACACACACACACACACACACACACACACACACACACACACACACACACACACACACACACACACACAGAAACACTCAAATATCCCCTTTCCTTTTCTCATGACTCTCTTTTCTGTCTCTCCGTCTGTATTTCTGAAGGAATTCTCCATCCATCTAATTCCCCTCCTGGTTCTTTTATATTGAGGCTGGGCCCCACTCATATTCCATGTCAAAGGCTTTCTCTTTTATTGAACATCAAATCCTCTGTGTCTCGCCTGGCTCTCTTCTTCTCCCCTGCTCGGCACCATGCATATTCAGGAGCCGGCGGCCGTGCTATGAGGCAGGCTAGCCCTCCAAAATCCGCGATTGCAGGCATTAGTGTTGCAATAACACTACATGAATAGCCGGCATGCTCTATATTTAGGTGTTAAGTCGACCATGCTGAAGCCAAGATTGCGGCTGCTGGGTGGAAGTGTGTGGGGAGAAGCAGACTTTTTACTCTCTGATAATATTCTCTGTTTCTTTCTCTTTTTTTTGTAAATTAGTTTCAGAGGCCTTTCCTCCTTGTTCTGGCGCTTTGTGTCCAAAAGTTACAGCAGAGCTCAGAATGTTTTGCGCAAGGAGCCGCCCCAGTCTGACACTTTGCATACTTTTTATTCTTCCTTTTCAGCTTTAACTTGAAGGTAGAATAAAGAGGAAACACCTGACTGCTGTGGTCTCATGTGCTTGACTTACGATTAACATTTAGTCCAAATTCTACCTGTGGTGTTACTCATGCAGTCAAAGGCGGTTTATCTGGGCCTTTTTTTACCATCATTATTATATCACACCAGAGTCAAAATCAGCTGCAACAAGACCATGGTCATTTTCATCGGCATGGAGGAGACTGACAATAGCATAATCATCTGCAGCTTTTAAAACATATGATGCGATGCTGGTGATTTTCATGCATCTTTGCTCCCATTCAGAGGGTATATGGTCTTTCCACATCTCCTCAAAAACAGCACAGATGAGTTTTTCCAGTTTCAGGGCATCTGTGTCCTTGGACTCAAATGTTGTAGCTATAAAGTTACACATTACAACAACAGCTTTGAATAGAAAAATTAGCCTACCTTGCTGCATTCACACTGTCTGCTTACTCCGAAAGTGGCCCTTGCCTTGTCTTGCACAAGGTTCCTGCTGAAAACATAAAGCTTATGTCCAAAATAAATACAATTGAATGCATGAGGAGGATTTCGGTCTATTCTGGTTCATTGTGCAGGTGCATATGTTAGAATAACACAATGTCCTAATTCGTTTTGCTCTCTAATGCTGCAACCTTCAAGTATCAGAATATTTGACAGGAAGTGAGACACATATAGACTGTTATGTGTAAAATGATGATCATGAAAGGACAGGAAGACCTGAAGGATGTTATGAAGCTGTGAAGGAAAGTAAATTAGATAAGTAAGGCCATTAGCAGAAGAGGAATAATCCAAAGACGTAAAAACAGAGGATGTAAAGTGGAAGAAAGAAAGGAGTAATGACAAAATGTAAGGAAATAGAGGAAAAATGAAATGAGCATGGTGGTACATGGGAAAGAAAAGAAGAAAGGAAGATATAAGATAGATAAAATGAGGGGGGAAATAACGTGGGAGAAGAATTTATATAGGAAAACATAGAAAGGTTTCAGAAAGGATGGAAGGAATAAATGATAAATCACACAGAAACAGATCAGAGGTGGAGAGAAGACAGGATGTAGTGAGGGATGCATGGACAGACGGATGAGTGGATGAATACTTGCATGAATTGTGGGGAATGAGTTAAGAAACAAGGACGGGCTGCAGAAGATGACGAGGATGAGACGAGGAAGACGGCCAGGAGGTCAGACGAAGGGAAGAAACAAAAGAAAGAGAGAATATGTGCACATTTTAGTGGCTCTTCCTGCTAAATCTCCCTCTCTGTGTGTGTCGTGATGTTGTGAGGGCATCTAGCAACCTGGCATGCCTTTTTAATTCTACTGAGTAAATAATGCATCCAACACAGTCCATAATTTATGTAAGTGGACATGCAATCACTTCAGATTAACGTGCACGGTGCCCCCGTCAGTGTGTGTGTGGTAAAGGGATAGCTAAAACATGACAGATCACTGACTTTCTCCTCATGGAGCTTTTTTTTTCCTCCCTTTGTCTCTCCTGGCCCCTTCGCTCTCCTCCTCCAGCGTTCTCTCAAGTTTAAGGACCAAGCTGCGATGTTGAGAGAGATTCTGTCCTGGTGCTGGAATCTAACCAGGAATCATGTTCTGACAGACCTGCGCTAAAGGTCCGGTGAGGTTTAGGCAGAAAAAACATGTCGTCGTCTCTCTCTCTCTATCTCCATCTCTATCCATATCCATCTCTATCTATCTCCATCTCCATCTCTCTCTGTCTCCATCTCTATCTCTCTTTCTATCGATCTATCGATCTATCTAATCTATCTATCTATCGTGGAGTCTTCCTGTTTCCTTCAGATGAAAGGAAGGTTTTTGTGAGTATATAAGCTGTGCATGTAAAAACCTTCCACTTGTATTGGTGTATAGTTGTGTGCAGGATGTGAAGGCTTGGTTTCATGTGAGAGTAAAAATGGAGCTACATGCAGGCGTATTCTGAATACTGTCTCTAGTGGTCCCTCGTAAAACTATCACACTTCAAAGAAATGAACCACTTCCAAACCGGCACCGACGACGATACTCACTACATGTCCAGTCTTCTCCCCCAACACCAGCTCCAACTGCTCCACTCCTACCACCACCCATTCCAGGGCTGTTCCAGAGATAGCTCTCCACTGGGCGTTTGATTTAATCCCGACCAAATGCTAATAGGGCTGTTTGGTTGCTGGCCATCTGCCTGGGCTGCTGGTCAACTATGGCAAGCTGTGCTGAGCTGTGTGCTGCTGGGCCTCTCTGCCAAAGTCTGAGCTGCCCAGAGACCACTTCATAACCAGAGGACACTTCAGCGCCAATCGTCCACACTCACACCCCGGAGGCTGTAATCATCAAATTGATCTTTTCATGATTTCAGGGGCAACTTGTCCATCTCTCACTCCCACATCATGAAAATCCATATCAGAGGATGTCTTCTAGAAAACTGAGCACTTGGCTATCACTAATGCATTTAGCTCAGTCCATTTACTTAACCAAGGAGCGTCAATAGATGGGATCAGCCCAGTGCTGCACAACTGGCCACTGATGGCTCCACTGGGGTCTAATTCCACCTGAAGGGATAGAACAGAACATGTCGGCCATTCTTGTGTGCAGATGTGAATATTTATTTTTTATAGCTGATAAAGATGTAAGATGTTAACGGTATGAGATGTGATCTATTTATATTTTACACTTGAGTATTTCCAGTTTATATTACTTTTCATTTCTCCAAATTATTGATATAATTTATAATGATCATATAAGTTTTGGTGTAATCTAATGACATTTATAAGAATATAATATGGCCATTCTGCATCATGAGTACTTTGCCTTTTATACTTCAAGTACATTTTACAGACAGTACTTACAAATTATCATGTTTTACAAGTGCAAGCACACTGTTTTCTTCTTCAGTGGTGGATTTATACATTATATTATTTATACAGATGGGTGCCTTCACTTTTACTTCCAAATAAAGTGTTTTAAATAATCTGTTGGCTTGTTTACAACCTGTTTGTCTGATGACTAAAAGGAGACTTAAGACTTCAGTGCATCGCCTTTAATCTTGAATTATATTGAACAGCTGTTTAAACGTGTCTCACTTTTTGTGTATCGGATTATAAAGTTAAATGATACCACAATAATTATATGCATACTGCATATTTTTCCATGTTATGTTGAATTTATAGCCAAAATTTTATAAAGGGAAAAAAATCAGGTGAGGATAAAAATGTAAATTTCTCCTTTGTTTAATTAAAGTTTGCTCAGACATGGTAACAATGATAATGTTAATTCTTTTAGGTTGTATCTATCCATAGACACCATGATTGAGGATGGGTTAGCCTTTACAGCATTTATTGTTTGTTAAGACTTTACAAGTTTGCATTACTACTCAAAGGATTAGGCTAGTTGGACCAGTTTGCTAATCTAAGCACAGATGACACATTGGATATCCTGTATGATGGTACTGATATCTGCATCTCCTTCCATTCAACCCCCCCGCCCTACACACAGGTGAAGGTGGGAGTTTGCTTTAATCTAATTTTTTTTTTCCAACCAACTCTTACCTTAACCTTAGAGTAAAGGCTCCAGTACTGCAGCCACCCAGCAATGCTGTGGTGAAAGCAAAAGAAAAAAACACTGAGTGTTGCTCTGAAAATAGATCTCCAACTAGTCTTGTTTCATTCAATATGCAGAACACTGAGTCCGTCCTCAGAGAGAAGAAGAACTGTGCGTCTTTTGTTTGTGTTATGTTGGGGTGGGGGGGGCTGGATGGACTCCACCAGATTTACGTGCTCACATCAGCCCATCTTTGGTGTATTTGTTTTATTTTTTTCCTCAGAGCTCTGTCTCTCAACCCTGTCCTCATTATCCGTTCTCCTCCAGGATAACGGTGCAGGGGTTGTTAAACTTCTTCAGCCCAGGAACTAAATTTAGAAAATCAAGTCTTACTCCAGGACCTGGTCTAATGACTAGTAGTACTTTGTGGAGAAACTAGTATGTGGTATTCCTGGCACGCTGGGACTCAGAAACTGACTCCTGAGCCATTTCAGGCCCTGACCCGTGGTATATCTGAAGAAGAACTCGTTTAAAGACACGCAATCATGATGAAAGTGTAGGCATGTAGCTGTGTGCTAATGTTGTGTTTGTGTGTGTGTGTGTGTTCCTACATAGGCTCCTCCTGCACATATGTGTGGGAGTGGGTCTCTGACATCGTGCATATGGGGGCATCCCCCCCTGAACAAAGTGCTGCATTAATTGCTCTTAAGAGAAATCCATGTGAGGACATCATTAACTAAAACCTGGCTTGCATTTATAATTGATATATAATGGTGCGCTCTCGGGGTCTGGGCAGCCTTATTGCTGGAGGCATCCCTGTGCGAGGATGCCGCTCTGACGCCCACTCCAGCTCCAGTGACCTCTGACCCTGAGAGGGTGAGGGTCACAAGCACAGGTGTGTTGCAGGGATTGAAGCTCAACACGGCCTGCATCTCGGATAGGTCAGATGGGAGGTGTTATTTTCCCCTATCAGTTGTCTTGTTTTAACTGTATTACCTATTCTGCTAATTACCAGACATGCGGTTGAACCTTTGAACGTAACAATGGCTGGCTTCACTTCAACTACGCTATGAATATTTATAGGGAGCCTCTAACACATTATTATTACAGCATTCTTTCATACAGCTGAGGCAAAGAAGTTTCTTTGTTTGACGCCGGTGATCAAATGTGGCTCTTTGTGTAACTGTGAGGATTAAGGGGGGGGCAGGATTACAGACCAGAATAAACAAGCAGGGAGGGAGGATAAAAAACATGGGGCTGTATGTGTTACAGTTTCATGGTGGCTGCGACACAATCCTACCTTTTAATGCCTCCATGGAACTCATTACCAAAGACACCTTTGGGAAATTCATTTTCATATATCTACACAATCTCAATTATGCTGCTTAATTGATATATTTATTTGCTTAATTGGTGGCTTTATTCCTCGCAGGGAAAAGGAGAAGCTTTTGCTCGGGAACAACTTCAAAGGCTGATTTCTATCATTCTTTCATCGCCTGGTTATTTTCCCGCGTGTCACGCGATGCAGCTTTAATGAGGAGTGACTGACGTGCTTTCTCTCCGTTTGGCTTTCTTCAGTCAGAAAAAGGTGAACTGATATTTGTTCGCTCTGTGACCAAATTATCATCATATTCAAGCATCATAAACACATCCCCACATTTGTTTTTTTATGCAGACATTAGACTTTTAAAGACGTAATTTTGTGGCCTGCAGTGATGGGAAGCGGTTTTTCTTTGGTTTTTGTTCAGAGGTCACGGTGAGTGAATGGGAATCGTTCAGAGTGAGCGTGCCGTTGCATTGAACAGGAAATGTATTTAGCATTTTTGATTAATAGGTGGAAACACAGCTCCGTGTCTCACGTTTCTTTCTCTCTGCTGCCGAGTTAGAAAGCAGCTTTAGTGCAATTAAAGCGCTGCAGCTTTGCCCGTTAAGTGTTGCACAGTAACCTCTGGACTAGTTTCCTTTTCTGTCAGTGCCAGAGCCTCCGCTACAAAATGCACCAGCCAAGGCCTACTCCACTGTCTTTTATCCTCGGCGTGTTTCACCCACTCCTATTGATTCTTTATTGACCTGAGGAGTTCTCCAATGCCACCGCTCCTCATCCTCCCTCCTATCCACCACCACCTCCTCACCTCCCCCCCCACACCCGCGGCCCTCCTTCTAAAAGTGCGAGGTGAAAAGGAAGACCGAGCTTGACATTGATTTCTCCGCCAACTTTTCTCTCCTCCTTCCTCTATTTCTGTTCCGGTGTCGACCCTGCCCACCTCGCTCGTACGGCCAACCCCTCTGAAAAGGCTGCAATGCGGTGGGTGCCTCGCCGTGGCAAGGGAAAGGTGCCGAGGCAGCGTCTGAATAGCAGCTCCAGCATATGAAAAGAGACGTAATGCAGACGTTTGATCTGCAACTAGGAGCCATAATAGTGCAGGTTCAAAAGTATAAGAAAAACTTGAGAAAGAAAAAACAGTTTTGTCCGCTGGAAATAACCTTTCAGAAAGAGCAAGAATATACATAGGGTTCTGCCATACCGCCTGTAATACTGCAGTAAAGACAGATGCATTCATGCATGTGGTGTACAACTTAAAGTTGAGTCTGAATAGGAGGAAGACATTATAATAATCATATAAATAAAAGAATAATCAAACATTACTCACATTGTCTAGCCAATTATAGCTCAGCCTATTTCCTCTATGGGAATTTGGGGGAATATAATTACACAAACAAGGACACACACACACACACAACAATAATAATAAGTCAACCCCCTGGAAGGCTACCCCCCCTCCCCCCAATCCCGCCCCTTTGTACAACTCATGAGAAACCAAATCTCTCAAATGGAGAAATAAACAAAACAAACAAAAATACACAAGATGAAAGAAGAAGAGAGACAATAAAGGAGAAGTGTCCCTGGTGGATCATCCTCTCCTCCCTCTTTGCTGTGTTTTCGCTCCTCTTATTATTTTATTCGTTTGTTGCCTGGCCATTCATTACATTTTCTCTTACTTATTGTTGTTATTGTTTGTTTCTTCTGGATCTTTGTAATTCTTAAATGGTTTCGACTTTCGCTTTGATCTCATTTAGAAAGTGAAAGAAGCCAAAGCTTTGGAAGTTATTTTGATTGGACTTTTATTAACTTCTGTCTGTGTTCTTAATACCATCTCACTGGAAATGCTGCGATACTGAGGAGAGAGAGGCAAACTAATAGAGCCATAATTTCTACTAGTGTGTGTGTGTGTGTGTTTGTGTGTGTGTGTGTGTGTGTGTGTGTGTGTGTGTGTGTGTGTGTGTGTGTGTGTGTGTGTGTGTGTGTGTGTGTGTGTGTGTGTGTGTGTGTGTGTGTGTGTGTGTGTGTGTGTGTGTGTTTGCACTTCGTCCAAATAGTTCTATGAGCTCTGACACTAAACTTAAACTCAAACTTTAGTGCTTAAATCAGGGCACAATGCTGCTTTTAACACACTTTAAAACTATATATATATATATATATATATATATATATATATATATATAATTTTCATGTGAGGAAGATGAAAAATAAACATATAAACTGCATTACTTACAACATTTCTATGTTGCAGTGCACTTTAAGTCTTTCCACATCTTCAACATGTGTTTCAACCAAATATTCACCACAACTGTGGCACAAAACTGCTGTAAAAGAGAGAGAAATTAATACGAGCCTTAAGTGAATCAGTCTAAGAGCTCATAGAAGTTTTACACACTGCTCTACCTTGTAGTTCTTAAACTGGAATGAAATAATAAAGACATTATATTAATAAGAATTCACATTCTTCTGCTGTAAAAAAAAAATAAAAAATCCAGTCCAACTGAAACCTCTTTCATTAATTTTATGTGCAGTGAGCAACAGCAACAGTGCAGCACAAACACCCCCCTTTTAAACTGTGATGAGTCTTTGCTCCTCAGTGGATATTTATGAGGGTCTAAATGGCCGGGGCTGCCTATTAAAGCACCTTATTTGAACTAGATAATGTGATTACGATAAGATCAATTAACGTCCTGCAATAATGGCAACTGCAGGCCCATTGTCGTTTTGATGACATTTGCGTTTGGTCTGGTAATGTATGTCCTGTGGTGATAATTAAGACGGCTGCTTCAGAGGCAGGCACACTGAATGGGGGGGGGCATTACACCCGGACCTTTTGCCGATTAGCATCTCCGCTCCGCCTCGCCCGCTTCCAGCTTCAAGTGGGGCTTTTGAAGGAGCCAAAATTGATTCGCATCCCACCACCGCCGCCGTGCTCGACGATAACGTCTTGATGTGTGTAATGTTTACAGAGCGTTGGAAAGGGAAAGCCTTGAGCCGTAGACCGCTGTAGAGACGGTGTCCTTTGAGTAATAAATGTACACACCCTCATCAGAAGAGCTATACAGTATCAGAGCATGGAGTGACATCATGGCCCAGGTTCTACAAAGTGCTGTTTAAAGGATTCCAGGTTGAGAATCCTTCACAAAACCATTTCTTCTGCATTTTTTGGATATTTTAAAGTAGTTTTTTTTTGTCAAGTTGGAAGTAATCAATAAAAGCCTCCATTACTTTGGAAGCTGATTAAAAGGCAATGACTGAAGAGGGAAAGGAAAACAGGAAAGGTGGAAGGACAGGCTGCTGGAAATGTAAGAAACAAAGGAAAAAAAATGTTTAAAAAAAACGGTGGTGAATATGATATTTAGTATTTTGAGTTTTTCATTCTTTAAGTAACAGAGTGGTCACAGAAGATAAGATGTTGTTCAGGAAGGAAGGAAGGAGGTTTAAAACTGACTGGTTCTGACCCCACAGGGTCATCATCAAGATGTAAATAGTAAACACAGATTTCTTAGATGTTGTACTCATCAATATCAGAAACATATCAGGTTACATTAATGCAATTATAGCTAATTCTATGATTCAGATGGCGTCTTTCCTTTTCTATGACCTCTACCCTCAGAGATCATGATGATATATTATTTACATATTTAATTCAGTTACATAATCAATTAACATATTCATAGACATTTCATTTAATGGAGTTCATTTTTTTGTTGTTCTTCCTTTTTAATTTGTTGTAATGTACGTTTAGAAATACAAAAAAATGCACATTTTCTGCAGGGACCTGCAAATAGATAAGATAGATAATAAGATAAAGAAGTTGGTTTGTTTTTTAAACTGCTGTGTGAGTTGGGTTAAATGTCTTCTTCAGCCGCCCAACACCTGCTTTCCGGCAGACAAGATCAACTTCCTGTGAAAAAACAAAACAGCTGTGTGGATTAATTTGATTTGACAGTAGATTCTACAGAGGGGATTAAATTAGTCTCTCAGTTCCATTTAGCTTCTACTTTCTTTCTCAGTGATGATCATAAAGCTACAAATATCGGAGGAAAATTAAAAAAAATAATTCTACACTGAAAACCAGTGATTTATGAATTTCTCCTTGTAGCCTCTGAGTTCTTCATCTTTCAGATATTACATCTTATACAGGTAACAAAAGAATGCTTTGCACATCATTTTTTAAAATCGGGTGCAGAGCAGAGGGACGAGTCGTTCTAATCTCATAAAAGGAATTCCTGCACCAACTAACTTGCAGAATTACATTTATGTGCGATGTTTCGATACTAGACCTTAATCAGTTAATTTCTTTTTTTTTTTTGCCTGATGACATTGTGGTAACATGCCCTCCCTATACTAGGAAAATATCTTTCGCTCATGCATCAAAGTACAGCAAAATATAGCAATATAAAAATACCCAAAACGCTCTAATAATGTTCAGAAACTCATGATAGGAGTTATTTTTGAGTTTGCATCTAAAGATCATGTCTGGTATTAATCCTTTCTTATATTTTAATAATTTCCACATTTTGGTCCCTCTTTTTCTTCCTCCTGACAATCCTGGTAGTTCAAACACCTGTAAGGCTACAAATCAGTTTTGACAGTGGATGCAGGAATGTGAAGGCTGTCCGTCACCTGTAATGATGAAACCACCTGACTCTGCTGTTCCCCGTAGCTCTATGGAGTTTTACTATTGTTCTGCTCATTGCTTTGGCTTTTATGGTGCCAGCTTGACTGTTTTTGCTCACTCTCCCATCAGCATGTCATCCAGTAGCAGAAGACGGCTGGTTTAAGTGGAGAAGCTCAAATAAACCCACAGTGCACTACTTGCTCAGCACAGTTGGTGACCGAGTATCTAAACAGCCAGATATTTTTCTCAGACGTTGGTCAGAATACCAATATTTCCTGTTAGACTGTGCAAAAATATAAATTATTATAGTTTTAAAGAATGAGGAAAAAGCATCTTAAATCCTTATTCCATAAGAAAAAACATTCCAAAGTTTAACCGAAGCTAAAATTAGCCATCAGTAATCTGAAGATTAAGTTTTTGCAAAATTGTGCTGATACAGTGTTTGATACATTTGTTTGACTTAGAAAACTGAGGCAGTTTTTGGCTATATTCTCACTAGAAACTTGTAATTTCACTGCTAATATGGACACAAGGATTAAGATTAGCCCAACCAATAATACAACATATATCAAGCTATTAAGTTCTGAATTAAGATGGACATTAATGAGCTATTTTCTATGTCCGTTTTTCCATTTAATCCTCTGACTCTGATAATAAAGGCAACATTGCATCATCATTAAGGCACCGATCACTGTCCACTAAACACTCATTCTGAGCTCTCCTCGTTGTGTTGAGGCTACATTCCTGATTGGTAACATCACATCAATTGTAGTTTTCATCTCAGTAGGTCAACGTTGTCGCACATATTCAGCGTCTTCTGCAGTCTTAATGAATATCTGAGCATCTTCAGATTGATCTCCGCTGTCCCTGGGGGGAATCTCCATGGGGCAGGTTGAGGGAGAAGAGATGCCATGTAGAAAAAAGAAAATGAGACAAACGGGGGAGGGAAAAAAAAGTTTGATTGACATCCACAGACTGCAATTAGCGTGTTTTCTCAAAGCATCTGTGTATTGGCGGTTTAGGTGATGTGTATGTGTGTTAATTTTTGGTGATGTTTGTGCAGCGATCTGGATCCGTGATCCGGCGGTTCTGATCCGACACACAGGGACGGGTACTGCTGGGTGCTAGGCACTGCTGCCAGATGGCATCTTGTATACCCAACCCTGTCTCTCATGCTCACACACACACACACACACACACACACACACACACACACACACACACACACACACACACACACACACACACACACACACACATATCTGACCGCACCAGCAGTCTGATTGAATGGTCTTGATTCTGTCAACCTGCCAATTTCACATCAACACATGCTGTGAAACCACTGTAAAATTAATTACTCTTTGTTTATTTGAGGGCTGTGAAATGATGCTGGATTTTAAGTGTTAATGGATTATCCTGGATCAGGTTCTGCTCCACGTACTACAGAAAGAAACATGTCATCAATACTCACTTTTCATTTTGTTATCTGTCTGGTCTGAATATACTCCTCCTACTGTGGAAACTTCAGTTTCCCACGCTGTGCAATCTTTCCAATGGTAGCTCTAACATTAGGAAATTATTCAGTGCGTAGTAATCTTCCTTTTTATTCTATATCTCGACTATCTTTTTATTCTATATCTTGAATATCTTTTGATTCTATATCTTGAATATCTTTGTATTCAACATCTTGAATATCTTTGTATTCTACATCTTGAATATCTTTGTATTCTATATCTTGAATATCTTTGTATTCAACATCTTAAATATCTTTGTATTCTATATCTTGAATATCTTTTGATTCTATATCTTGAATATCTTTTGATTCTATATCTTGAATATCTTTGTATTCTACATCTTGAATATCTTTGTATTCTACATCTTGAATATCTTTGTATTTTATATCTTGAATATCTTTGTATTCAACATCTTGAATATCTTTGTATTCTACATCTTGAATATCTTTGTATTCTACATCTTGAATATCTTTGTATTCTACATCTTGAATATCTTTGTATTCTACATCTTGAATATCTTTGTATTCTATATCTTGAATATCTTTGTATTCAACATCTTGAATATCTTTGTATTCTATATCTTGAATATCTTTGTATTCAACATCTTGAATATCTTTGTATTCTACATCTTGAATATCTTTGATTCTATATCTTCTTTTAATTCTATATCTTGAATATCTTTTGATTCTATATCTTGAAGGCCTCCTTAAGCTGTCTGTTTGTGTTTGTTGCTGCTTTGGTTTTAATTTATTGTTTTACACTCGGCTATGTTGTAAATGAGGTCTCTACCTCAATGTATTTCCGAGTTAAAATAAAGGTTGAAAGAATGAATGAATCTGTGTTTTACTTTTAGGATTTCATGAGAGCATTTATTTTCACACTAGAGGCTGAAATCGAAATTATATCTCAGCAACTAATTAAACTTTTCTTTCATACATTGATGATTCACAAAGGTTGAATGCAAACATTTTCCATCCTCTGATCACCATCTCCAAATTCTTTGGTGATCGTCTCCCTCTAGCGCCACCATAAGGCTCACATTTGCGGTTTTGAGTGACATGTTTCACCAATTATTGGATGGATTCTTCAAGATCAGTTGATGCAGCCTTTGTGAATTAAGTACTGTCCTGAGATTTCATGATCCAGTACTAGAATCGGAAGCGTTGGCGAAAACCTCTATGATGCTTTCAGACAGCGAATGCATACCTCTGTCTCTACCAATCAACAATGTCAGTTTTCTGGATTTTGATTGGCCACAACCAGTGCTGATAGCATAAGCTACAAGACGATGCTACATGTACTTATTCAAACGGCTGACCTCGGCAGTACCGCTGACTTTGTGTCTTCATTTAAAAAACAACGGAGGTATTATCAGAGGGTATGTCAGAAGAAGGTTAAAAGAAAAAATCATGTAAATCCGCTGTTCCCTTGTGCTTCCCTTTAACTCTGAATCACACTCTAGAACAGATCATACATATGTACAGGACTCCTTACTCCCAGACGCATGCAGCAGGTCTATCACTGCAAATGAATGCGGCCCTTGATATAATTCTCATCAAGGTTCAATCAATTTTCTCTTCCTTTGCCTGCAGCGTTGTATCAAAAGGGTTCTTCATCAATCTCTTCCCCTCCATCCGCCTCCCCAAACCCCCTGCCACTCCTCTTCAGATTGAGACTGGGGACTTCGGGGGGGGTGTAGAAGTAGTGGGGAGGGGGGGCTGTGGAAGTTATAGGTGGTTGAAAATGTTTCTACAATAATCCTTTGGGGTGAAGCCCACGCAACATGGCAGAGGCATAGGAACGCAGACGCTGTGGCGTGATTGGTGGTTTTTACCGATGGCGGCTTCATGCATGCATGTGCGCCCACACAAAAGGCAGAGGAGGAGCCACTGGGAGAGGCTCTCCGGCTCACAGGTTGGCTGGTCGGTGCAGGAGGCTGCTAACAGGAGGGATTACTTTGTTGCACAGGATAAAAAGTGGATCAGAGGTCACCTCTGCCCGGGTTAGACCTCGATGGGGATCGCTGACCCTCCGCCGTACACACATACAACCCGGTCCAGTACTGTGGGAGATGATGGTTAAATGTTTTGGCAGCCAGGTCAAAAGACGGTCATCCTCTGACTCTCTGGTGAAGGCTGGAGTTATCTGGAGCTCGCCTAGTGATGAATGACCACTTAGTGCAAGGAGCTACAGCCTTGCACCGGCTTGTCGGCCTGGGGACGAACTCACTGCAGTCATGCACACACATATACACACAAGACACACAAAACACACAGAATCAGGCTTCCACATACCTACTATTATTATAGATTAAATGGTCGAAATCAGATTCACAAATTAAATTCTGAACATTCAAAGAATTGTTCAAAAAACGAGTCACATTTAAAACTTAAATCTTTTGTAATTTCACCATGTATTTAAAGAATACCTTCCCTTTCATACCTCTCCTAAAAAATCTAGTCAAACAATCACAACCACTTTGTTTTGTGCAGAGACACGCAGAGGGATGAGATTAAATTAAATTAGGGGATAATCTTTTTGATCTTGTGAAAGAAAAAGTTCCTTTATTTCTGGTTCTTCTCTCAAAGGAATGTTGGAAATGGACTGATGGTTATCCTTAGTGGAGGTCACATGCTTATATATTCTTGTGCCATAGAAGGAAGTA
Source organism: Chaunax sp. Z400 (assembly GCA_037577475.1). Taxonomy (NCBI): domain Eukaryota; kingdom Metazoa; phylum Chordata; class Actinopteri; order Lophiiformes; family Chaunacidae; genus Chaunax; species Chaunax sp. Z400. The sequence goes on from CM075193.1 coordinate 2,324,303, forward strand.
GAAAACACGCTATATATATATATACAATAAGTATTCAGACGCAGCTCTTAATATGGAGGGATAGTGTAGCTGCTGTTCAGGGGTTGGTCGAGGCCCCTTGGCTCCAGTGAAGACAAATCTTAATGCTTAAGCAGACCAAGACGTTTTGGACAATTCTATGCTTCCAACTTTGTGGGACCAGTTTGGGGAAGACCCTTTTCTGTTCCAGCATGACTGTGTCCCATTGCACAAAAGCAAGGTCCATAAAGACCTGGTTTGGTGAGTTTGGTGTGGAAGAACTGGACTGTCCTGCAAAAGAGACCTGACCTCAACCCCATCCAACAACTTTGGGATGAACTGGAACGGGGATTAGGAGCCAGGCCCTCCGTCTGCCTGACCTCACAAATGAATGAACATTCCCACAGACACTCCAACATCTGTAGAAAGCCTTCCCAGAAGAGTGGAAGCTGTTTTAGCAGCAGAGGGGGATCAGCTCCATATTAATGTCTATGCATTTAGAATGATATGTCATAACAGTTCCTGTAGGTGTAAAGGTCTGGTGTCCCAATACTTTGGTCCATAGAGTGTATCCTAGATGCATTTGTCCACTCACTCAAACTTATGGTCAGTGTGTAAATGACTGGTCTCCATCCCATTGGATGATATGTTTAGCCATTAGTGAAACTAGCCAATTGAAGCTAAGTCATGGAACCACGATAAAACTTCACTTGTTTTTCAAGATAAACTGTATGTATATCTTATGTGTAGATATAGCACTTTAATGATTGAGAGATTCAGATACAAACCCAGTACGCCTCTTTTGTTTATGGTGCATTTAGTCATCTGTGAGCGCTGGAGACCGAGACAACCTGTTACGCTGCGTCCCGATCTGTTGGGACCCAGACGGGAATACGAGTCTGAGGGAGCCCAGAGAGGCTCGCTGACCTTCTGTACCTCCTCTTCCCCATCTTCCTGTTCTCCAATCGCCCCATCCCATTCACTCAGCCAACCCAAAAAGCAATACCAAACACAGTAATACCTCTGTTAGTCCCTGCTGCGTGTGGTGTTGCTGAGGTTAGCCACTCAGAAGCCTGAAACAGTGTGTCGGAGATGGAGATAGAGAGTGTTAGATTGAAGGAAGAGAGAGAAGGGAAATCGAATCGGGAGTCCCAGGGTGACTGTGTTGTGTCCATCTGCTGACTCCTGATGTGACTTCATTTAGATTTATATCAGCTGCTAAATTAGAATAATCACTTCTAGAGCACTCCGGCCTTTACCTTATTTCTTTCTATTTGTTTTCCTCTCATTGTTAATTAGCTCTTTCTTAAAGACGTCTTTGTCTTGTCATCTACGTTTATTCCTCTCTACATCGTCTCATGGCCTTCTCTCTACAAACACACCTTTCTTTAATCTTAAATTACTGAATTCAATGATTTATTTCCTTTTTGTTTATCACGTCATAACTTTCTCTTTTTGAAAAGAAGGCTGTGCAAAAAAGTCATTTCCTGTAAATAGACTTTAGCTGCACTGTTAGCTGAGCCATGTAGTTTAACCACAGAACAAAGAGCTAGAACAAATATAATCATCCATCGTGAGTCGTTGAGTTGCTCCCCCGGAGCAGGTGGGGTTAAGTACTTCGCTCAAATGCACATTAACAGGCATTTTTAAAGGAGAGGAGGAAATACCTCCTCACATATTGTCCCATGAGCCTCAGACACACTGACTGGTATCAGAGAATGCGTCTGGGATAAGTAGTTCAGATAATGCACAGACGTTCTGAGCCTGCATTAATGATCTGAACTGTCTGTACCAGCAGGTAGCAGTTGAGTTTTTTCATCACTCAAAAGAGGAAACCGGGAGACAGGACTGTCTATTTACTATTATTTACTTATTTACTATTTTCAAGCCGCTCTTGATCACTACTTAGATGATTCCATCTTCATTTGCCTCAGTTGTTAAAACGTTTTGGCAATGAAATGAATTGTGCACTGATTTGCTGAGCTGAAGAGCCAATCAGAGTAATGTGTCTCATTGACTTGCTACATGCTAATTTGGCTGAAAAGCTGCTGAGTGAAGCCAACTGTGGAGGAAACAATGCAAAACTAGGGTGACAGAGGACCTGAAATTGACTGCAAGTCGGCCTGGAGTGTCAGGACCAATAAACTTCAGTAAATCTCAAACAACTTATCAATAAATCAATTAAACAAGCCACAGAAAATAATCATTCTCAATGTCATCATTCCCAATTTTGTAATTCTTCAAGCAAAAAGGATTTTGTTTAACCATCAGCTGGTTACCATCCAACTCTCTTTACTTCTATATCTTTTGACTTGAAGATCGACCAGTAATTGTTAATTTATCGACATGAATATTGTGTGTCTATAAAGACACACAACACGTCAGTGTACAAATGACATTCCTCTTGAATAGTGTATCTGACATGAACACACCATTAGCCGTTATTTGCACCACCATTGATCCTCCACCAGGTCCTCCGACGTGGTGCCAGATCACCTCAGACTGGATGGGCTGTGGCTAAAACATGCAGGATTCCCACTGAGGTGACAGCAGGGCAGCCCAGATTTAACAACTGGGTCATTCCCAAAAGGAGCCCAGTGGATGTTTGTTTCATGACTTATGAGGTTTGGCTCTTGTGTGTTTGTGCAGACAATAAGGCACAAACTGACACCGGCAAACATTCATTCTTAAATACATAAGAAAAATAAATAAAACAACACACATCTGCTTCATTTAAAGTCATTCTGAGACATGCATCATTTTAAATAAACACACACATATCAATATAATGGGAAATCTCCACAACGAGCTGAAACACACATACATGCTTGGGTACACACATAAAAATGTGGACAACCCTCCCTTGTAAGCACTCTCGCCACACACACACACACACACACACACACACACACACATGCACGCAGAAGAATCCTCAATAGTGCTACTAGTCCTAATAATGCTGGAGTGTTGTGGCAACAAGGCTTTAAGCTACAAATTGACTGCTAGCCGCGGGTGGGCTCCTGTAGCTGCTTACTACTGCTACTCCACCACTGTCCATTCAGCCAGAGGAGACTGTTAGACAGATATATGGCCACTTAATTGGCCCATGATGGCAGTGTGGCGGAGTGGTGATCGCCAGCGGAGTGCTAGACACTAGGATGATTAGGGGCCTGTGTGTTTTTGTGAGAGAAACTGTGTGTGCATGAAGCCAAGCTCAGGGTCTGAGCTCTTTCTTTGTGTATGTGTGAGTTTATATATATATAACTATATCTATCTGTGTGTGTGTGTGTATAAAGAGACTGCTCAGCCCAGCAGGACAGCGCCAGGCCTGGACTTATTAGGCACTCGTCTCAAGCTGTCAACCCACACAAAAGGCATCAGACGATTAAAAAAATGAACAGTCGCAAACATACACTGCACACTGCTAGTCTTCTGCTATGTGTCAGGTGTGTGTGGGTGTGAGGTTTATCGTTGTCTTTCTGTGTGTGTGTGTGTGTGTGTGTGTGTGTGTGTGTGTGTGTGTGTGTGTGTGTGTGTGTGTGTGTGTGTGTGTGTGTGTGTGTGTGTGTGTGTGTGTGTGTGTGTGTGTGTGGACAGTGGGGAAATGTGTATCTGAGCGTTTTGATGGAGGCCTATTTACCCTCCTCCTCCAAAGTGGGGAAATCAATGCAAATAAGGGAAGCAGGGAGGACTGGAGAGAAGAGGATGGCGAAAGAGGATGAAAAAATGAAAAACAAAGAAAGACGTGGATTTAAGATGAGAAAAAAGACGGGGGAGAAGAAGTGAGGGGGGGGAGAGAAAGCCCATTAAGGTGGGAAATTGTTAAGCATTCTGTGCGTGCACATATTTCCCTGATGGTGGTGCGAGATTTGCCGGGTCCTGAGTTATCCAGATGAGACCGGCAAGAATTAAAATGCCATATGTTCAGGACGGCACCTTGCTGCAAATCAAACGCTCCTGTAATTTCTCTCAATACAAAAGGGGCCCCAAACATTAGGCTCTCTCCGCTTTGCTGGCTTGTTTATTTCCACCCTCTTTGTGTCATGTTGATGTGGCCATTTATTCTAACTTAGTGCCGGCTTCTGCTGCTCTGTACAGTTTTTGCATAAATACGTGACGGCCTGTTTGGTTGTAGGTTCTGACATCATTCTGTGGCCCCGTGACCTTTTAATAGTCACTTTTTCCACACTAGAAATCTCCTATAGCCGGACACTTTTCTTCTTCTGTGGTTTTTGTTCATGTCACTAAATAAAAGGGAAATTCTAACGGCTACTTTTAGTTTGCTTTTTGTGTTTTATTTTTGAAACAACAAGAGGAGCACATTTTAGGAACATTCCTTCATATTGCCTGAGAACCCACAATAAAAATATATTTATATATTTTATTATTATTTTGTTATTTTTAGTAACAAAGTTAAGATGTGTTTTAGTCCTTTAGGGCTCAATAAAAGCTAAATATCTCATAAATTCCAATGGGCTCTGTGTCTCTGTGCTTTTTTTATTGGCATCATTTCTTACAAAAAAATTGTTGTTCTTGTTTTATCTGAACAAGTCTGATTCTAAACGATTAAAGATGCAGATATATTTAATGGTTTTTACTAACATGCCTCTGTGAGACTCTGCCTCATTTTGTATTTTAGATTTTTTTCATGTAGACATTTTTAGAACTAACAGCAATTAATTCAACTTAATTATAAATGTGGTCTGAATATTCTCCCACTTTTCCTTATGGTTAATTACATAGTAACCAGAAACACCTTCTATTTACAGATAAATATTTACTGGAACCTCTGATATGAAGTGCTCTTCAAAATTCTTCTTCAAAATTCAGAGCTTTTGGGGAAAAAAAAGGTCAAATGTTAGTGGATGTTTTTTTTTCCACTTCAAAGCAAGCTTATGTATCTTTTTCTTCGCAGCCATCAGGATATTATGAATGCCAAAACACAGTGTGACGCTGCAGAAGTAGCCTGATGTCATGTGATCAGTGAACGGATTAAATGTCAGTTACACAGCAGTGTCTAAGTTAACATTAGCTAACATTTGCCACCAAAAGGAAAGGTCCATATCAGACCGAGGCTGTAGCATCGTCAGGCCTGAGTCCTTATTTTAATTTCAAGCAGGAAAATGTTTTCCTAAAACTAAGCTGTGTGTAAACAGTTTGATTCATCAAACCTAAACGGAACATTTCCGTCTCGTTTTTTTTGGAAGTGTTTGTCGTTCATAAACGAGGCTGTGGATGGAAGTCACCTCTGACGGCACCTTCTTCAACACCTTTCAAACCTGCGTGTCCCCCTCCCCCTCCCCCACTGTCCATCATCACCTTTCCAATAACATCTCTATCTATGGCTGGCTATCTTTTTTTTAAATGTTGCCCCTGCCTCACCAATCCCTAGTGGCCTGGCTCGCACCAATAATTGTGTGCTTTCAACCTCTGCTGCCTTCGGCTAATTTAACCACAGATTGAAATGGAATGCCCCACCACCACCACCACCGCGCCCCACTACCTCACACACACACACACGCACAGACACACACACATGCACACACACACCGTGCCGGGTGGCAATCAGAAGTCTGAATGGACTGTGTTTCCTCTGCAGACACGAGGCTGATTCCAAAGCTAATAGTCATTGTTTGAAGTGACACCGCTGCCCTGGCATTTGCTTAACCTTCTGTCTTATGCACAAGGCAGAGTCAATGCAGAATCCCTGCTTAATTAATATCTTCTCCCTCTTTCCGCTCTCCCACTTCTCCCTTCACACCCCCCCCCCCCCTTTCATCCCTATACAACCAGACCGAGGAGGAGATGCATATAGTCTAATCTCTACTGCCAAACAGATGTTTATTTAAATGCTCCTCTTTCTTGTCTTACAGATCAACAATCAGCGATCCTGTACCGGGACAATCTGCAAACATTTGTAAGTGATATTTTATACATATGCAGCCTATTAAAAGATAACATCTTTTGCAGATATAACCTTTGATCTGATGCCTGCAAACCCAGTTTTTAAATGATTTATGGCTGCTTTTTGTCTGTAATTCCTATTTATTGCACCAACATTCCTTTATTGCCTCTTTCTTAAGTCTAGTTTTCATTTTTGATGGAGTCTCCCTTCTTACGTGTGGCATTCAAATTCACATAAAAAAAGAGGGACTCACAAACTGCGCGCCGTGCAGGAGACAACAGCTGGTGTCGAACGTTTGAAAGGATACTTATTTTTGATTGTGTCTTTTCCGAACCAATCGCAACATTTGGTGTCAATTTCAATTTTTTCCTGCGAGTGACAGATGTTAGAACACACAGATTTCTCCCACACGCTGGACTGATGGAGTCGGTGCGATTTACCTCTTCCAGTGATGTTAGAACCTCCATCAACAGCAAACGTTCATCCATCTGCTTAGGAATCATATAAGACCGTCTTCATGTCCTCATAAACCCATAACGTAGACATTACTTAAGTGTATCTAGATATGCATGTCTGTATATCTATGGTTACTGCACATCCAAAAACTGCCAATAACTAATTTTTATGGTGTAAATTTAATGACAAAAAAAAATAATAATTCGGTATCCTCTGCTAACACATGAACCAAACACATCCATGCTATTTAAAAAGTCATTGGCCTCTATTGTTTTTCTATTATACTTTAGTACATATGTTATGTATGAACATAAACAGATATTATGCATGTTTTGAGCGAAGTCCATCAACATCATTATATATGTGTATATTTGTTGCGTGTGAAAAACCACTTAAGAAGCAAAGAATTTCAAATTTCGATAAAACCTTTTTTTTCATTACAAAACTGTCCTAAGTCACTTTTAGTACTCCTGATTTCCTAATTAATGCCATTTCTGAGGAACCCCAAAATAATAATAATAAATAAATATAAATAAAGCATGCTTTTAGTTTATGTTCTTACTTTCCTCTGTAAGGCAGTCTCAGGTACCTTGAACGGCGCTATACATGTCATGTCAAGTCATGTTATTATTTTTTAATTATTTTTATTTTTATTATCATTTTTTTAATTATATAAATAAATAACTTGAGTAGAGATGCATTGATGGACAATCTGCTCGTCCTTTTTATGTGTTTATCCCACAGTAGCGCCTGCAGTTACCACTAAATCAATTAGGATTGAAATATTGAGGATTTTCCTTAAAAGCCCAACAAAGAAAAAGAAAGAGAGGAGGAGGATGACGGGGAAAAATATAGTCTAACACACGCATGAACATAAATAAATATAAAAATATATATATACACACATACATTCAGGAACATTACATCACTGCACATTTTTAAACATATAGGCCAGTTCAGGTGGCCTCTGTGTTAAATCCACTTTTTTTTCTCTCCACACTCCTAAATAAGAATCAATGCCTAGTTAAAAAAAAAATGAAGCCTTGCCAATAAGCCTGAGCATAAAGTAGGAGGTAAACAATGCCTCGACTGCTCTTTGTCTCCTAATCCCTCTGCTCTGAAGCTTTCTTCTCTCTCACTTCATTCAGTCCCATTCTTTCTTTCTTCTCTTGTGATGTTTTATGAATGTTCCATCAGACCAAAGAGCAAATGTAACGTACACAGTTAGCATAGAGAGAGCAAAAACAATGACGAATTGACTAATCAAAGGGAGGAACAGCTGACTTTAAACTGCGTTATAAACATATCACAAACACATTAGATGCATTATTTTGAAGTTACTCATTCACACAGCCTGTGTTGTATCAAGAATGTGCTGTGATTATATACTGTTGCCATTTGCCAGCTTTCAACCCTTGGAGTTGTATTAATATTATTACCGTGTCTTATTGCATTTTGTCCTGATTATAGGGTTTATAATGCAGCAATGCTAGAATGACTTCTCTCAGGCTTTGGCTGTTTGGATGCATGCAGTCGCCTTGTTTGTGATCGTTTGTCTCGATGGCTGCAGAGTTCAGATGGCGATGATTCGTCTCATGTACATGAAGCTATTCTGTCTTTTGCTGAGTTGCTGTACAGTCAGAATGGACCCTTCTGGAAAGAGGGGGTCAGCTGTTTGCATTTCCTGCTGTCTGTGTGGTAGTAGTCTCTCTCTCTCTCTCTCTCCAGGGGTTTCCGATGAAGTGGTCAGCAGTTGACAGGTGCTGCCATGGCTGACAGGCCAAACAGTGTGTGTGTGTGTGTGTGTGTGTGTGTGTGTGTGTGTGTGTGTGTGTGTGTGTGTGTGTGTGTGTGTGTGTGTGTGTGTGTGTGTGTGTGTGTGTGTGTGTGTGTGTGTGTGTGTGTGTGTGTGTGTGTGTGAATGAGATGCTGCTCGAGGGCAAATCGGACCTGTGCTGCGGAGCATGGCGGCAACAAAGCCACAGGGGCACAGAGTCAATGACATCTCTCTCTCTCTCCTTCTCCCTCTGCCGGTTCCCCCTTCTCTCTTTCTCTCACCAGCGTTCCTTGACTCACCCTCTCTCACCCCCACAGACAGAAGAAGGGGCTGAACCCTCCATGTTTTCTTGTAATAGAACTGGCAATTATGGGTGTGTTTGTGGTGTAACTTCCAGCAGTGTGTGAGGACTGAGCTATTACTGGGTGGGCCTGACACTCATGACACGGGGAAACTCTCAAGAGACCACAAAGTTGTACATGGTGACGGTCATGTGACTGATGGAGGCAGCTGAAGGCGCAGGTGGGCTGCTTTTTGGTCGCTTTGCTCGTCCTACAGCCGCAGCAGCGCTTTAAGTAAAATGCTAACAGCAAACATGAAAGATGCTCAAAATGACAAACTTAAGCCGACTTATAAATTTTGATTGTTCAAATGTCTGCTGGTAGCACTTTCAGGAAATTCAGCAGAAAATGAACAGCATGCAACAAAAAAGCAGCTTTTGCACAACCTGGAGACCAAACAATCAATAATCTATATGGAAAAAGTTCTGGTCCGTGTATCTTTTGGTTAATTAGATTTTAGTTTCAGAAATAGATACCAAAAAATGACAAACGAGTAATTATTTGATTTTTCATTTAAAATACAATAAAACAAAATTGAAATACAAGCCATTTTCCTTTTTATGGCCGAAAAGGAAGGAGTGTAATTCCAGAAAAGGTTGCTGCATTTGAAGCTCCTGCTGTGTAGCCAGATGACAAAAAGACAACCTTTTTTCATTCCTGTTTTCTATTCCTGTTTTTTTTTTTATCTTTTCTTATTCAATGCAGAAAATGAAAATCATATATTTTGGACCATTTCTGTACCCAAAACAGTGCATCAAGATCATAAACCCCAACAAAAGGGAAAAACAACATGCATTTGAAACAAAAGTCTTATTCACCTCTGCAATACACAAAATATAGTTACAACAAATGTTTATATTAATGTTCCAGAATAGGAAATGTTCTCCCCCAAATGTGTTGAAAATAACAGACAAATTAATTTAAAGAAAAAACAGCCATGTTTATTTTATTATGTTTTATAGCATATATGTATATTTTCTTATGTGCTTTTGCATCATATGCTTTTAGTCCCTTTATTACATACATTTTTCTACATTACAGTATTAATTTATCTTTCACTGATGGTCAGTCAAGGCATCGACTATCTCTCTCCAAAATGCTTGGTGGAGCATCAGATAATGAGGAAAAAGTGGAGGAACAAAGTAAAAGGACAACAAGCATTATTCAATCATTTAAATGATTAGTTCCCACACAGGTCACATGACCCTCCTCATAGACCTCCTCCCTTCAACTCAGCTCCACCAGGTTCTGCTGTCGCCCGTTGCACCTCCATGAGGCTGCAGCTCTCGACTCTGAGCAGGCTTGACCAGAGGAGTGTGTGTCTGTGCTGCTCCTCCCCATGTTGGTATCTAAATTAAATTGTCTTTATCTCCTCCAGGAAGAAAAAAAAAGAAAGAGGGAGGATGGGGAGGATGGGGAGTGGGTGTGAAAATTAATTTGTTAGATCAAAAAATATTTAATTTTGCTGCACATCAAACAAACTTTGTCTTCAGACAGGGTGTACTGAGGCGGGCCTGCCTTTTTCTTCTTCTTCTTCTTCTTCCTCTTTCTTCATCTGCCTTCCCTTTTTTCTTTAATTAAAAAAGCATTCTATTATTACAGCAGATGAAAAGGAAACATCTATTCAAACAGTACAGTCATACTGGACTACCACTAATCTTTTGGTAATTATTTTTTAATTGAATCTTTTGAGCACAAAAGCCCTGAGCAGATGCTTGCATTACCGCAGTCCCACATCGCGCCGCACGCCATGTATACGAGATGATGCCTGGCTCGCCACAAGTGAATGGCAGGACAACACGGGAATGGAAGAGGGAAGGTGGGAAAGAGGGAAACAAATTAAGGAGGGATGAGATTGAGTGGAAGGAGGGGGAGACATAAGTCTGCAGAGATGGAAAGTTCTGCAGATGAACAGCTCAGCAGGTCTTTAGATGTCTGCATGTGTACATAAGAATCCTCTCTGCTGATGCACATGTTTTGATGAAACCTGACAGGTCAAGAAACCGGGATCTAAACGGTGCCGTCTTACCTCCGCGACTGCTCCCCCAATCCCTCTTTTGCTTGGACGTCTCGAAACTTCTTCAGCATCCGCAGAAAGATGATTACAAGCACATAATGATCGGTCTTAAGGGAATGGAGAGGGGTGCTTTACTTTAAAAAAAGCTCCAATAGATGAACCCAGTCCAAACTTTCCAGCTTTTTGCCTCCCAGAAAGGACCTTAAAAACACCTCATTACTACAGAGATCCCCATTTCACTGACATTTGATATGCTTCCACGTCTGAACGAGGGATCCTGGATGATGTGTGTGTAAAGTTCTCCCTCCGAGATGCCTCAGAAGTGCTTAAAAGACGTGTGGAGGGAGATGCAAAGAGGGGCTTAAGGAGCAGGCAAATAGGAGCGGCTCTGAAAAAGAGAGACATCTCTAGCTTGGCTGTATGCAACAGCATATTGGCTCTTAATCATGTCGAGCACCCGTCAGAGCTCGCCAAAGCCGGTTAAATCACATTACTCAAGCATTGTGCGCGTATGTGTGAATGTGAAGTAGTGTGGGACCACGCTTTCATCTGTGTGTGTGTGTTTGCATAGATGGACGTACATGACGGTGAGTGTGTGAAGGTGTTAGCCTAAACTGTACGTCGACTCGGTTCTCTCATGATTTAAGCTTTTAGGGCTGGTTTTCATCTCAACATCTCAGAGTAAAAAATCAGTCCTGACTGACCAGACATTCTTTAACTGACATATATTAAACTCTACTTTCAAGAGAAATATTATATCGACTAAATTAACATCAGAAATGAGTCGTGCTTATATTTTAGGAGAACTCTGGCACTGTCCTGACCCGTCACGTTGGTTTCTCCTCTGTGCAGACCCACCTGGTCTCTATCGTGTTTAAGGAAGTGTACAGGTTTACTGTTAGTCCATGGTTCTGAGGCCATGGTTCTGAGGCCATGGTTCTCTGCCGGACATTTGCCTCACCGATTCACCTCAAGCGCAGGAGTTTAAGTATCTTGGGGTTTTGTTGAAGTGGGAGGAGACCCCGGGGTAGACCCAGAGCTCGCTGGAGGGATTACGTATCTCATCTGGCCTCGGAACGCCTCGGGATCCCCCAGGAGGAACTGGAAAATGTTTGGAATACCCGTCTTCATCTGTTGTCACCGCGACCCGACCTCGGATAAGCAGTAGAAGATGGATGGATGATGGATGGATGGAAACTGTTAGTTCTCATCCTAAAAGTCTTTTCTGTTGTGTTGTTCTGTTGTAAACATGTTATGGTCTGATGTTACTGTTTTACTACCTTCCTTATCACACATAACATCATTATAATAATAGGACTATCTGGCTCTACACTGTGGCGTAAGAACAATACTCCTCTATTTCCATATTTTCTACATAAATAATAAACTGTTCCAGGATTATTTGTGGGATATGCAGCTTTAGTCTTAATGTCTTTAGTACAATATCGTGAATCTAGTGTTGTGTGGGGCTTTTTAAATGGCGAGAAGGTGGAGGAGGAGACTGCAGGTTCTCCTCAGGGATGTGCACCATAGTGAGTTTGGAACACCTTTGCTGTAATTGTAATACGGCACAACGTAGGCTACCGCAAATCCCACTGCCTACCATAGAAGAAGAACCAGACAGTGACAATGAGAATGTCTGGAAGGACACTCAGAGAACGCACAACTCCGCCAAGACCAAAAAGTCCAATTTTCTATGCAAATCTGTAAGCACATTCACGATGCGTCTGGATTAGTGTGGAGTTCATCCTTATCTGCATGCGCACATAATCATCCACCCTCCACCCGCCAGAGCGGATTATTTTCTCCTTGTTCTCTTTAGAGATCCACATCAGGACGTTTCAGTGCACCTCCACCGGTCCTTTTAAATTATGTTCAACAGTGTGAGCCTTTCAGGTGATTTCTTACTGTCCTGTAATGATGGAGTATTTTCTCTAACAATTTATTTCAGGAATTTAATCCTTTCCATCAGTGCAGCAAATATCGTGGAACAGTTAAAGTGCGAAGCTAAAACTTGACAGGACAGACTAAACTCTTCAGCAGAAACGGAGTTATTATTTTTAGACACCTGGTGGAGTTCAGGAGTTATCAGGAGGACGGCTGCTTTACAGTTTCACTGTGTGAACCATGTGCAGAAGAACACAAGACATTAATTAACAGTGGATCCTGATTGATCCTGTCTGGAGTGTCAGGAGATATAAATAATCGATGAAGTTAAGCTTGCTGCGCCTTATCATAAATGTGCACAGCGTTACTTAATGGGGAGAAGCTTCACCCCCGTTTCATTCACCCACAACCCATCCACTATTAATCAGGAAGTTAAATTTAATGACCTGCCCGATCTGCAGCTTAACTACACAATGCGCACTGATGCAACAACGATGCATGCATCACTAGTCGGGGTATATTTCCAAATGTATCAGAATGTTATGTAAAAATATGGTATGTGTGTATCAGCATCACCTCTCAGTCACAGAGACGCTGTGTGTGTCTGTATTCTCCTCTTTCACATTGGCTAAACATGCAGAGACCAGGTTGCATTGCTGTCTCTCCCTCTCTCTTCATCTACTCGGCCTGCATAATGGATGCATAAAGATCTGCAGGTGTGTGTGTGTGTGTGTGTGTGTGTGTGTGTGTGTGTGTGTGTGTGTGTGTGTGCATTTGTCTGAATTCACACAAAATTCAGCAATGTGGCACCTGCCTGCGGAGTTGTGTGGAGGTGTGGGATTGATTCACCGCTTTGTTGTCGCTATCGTAGCTCCCTCTCCTCATTCACTGTCTAGCTCGCTCCATCAACTTTTGCTCTCTCAAGTCGAGGAGGAGGGTGGAGGAAGAGTGAAAAGTAATTTTAGTAATCCTTTTATTTGGATCAAACAGTTAAAGAAACATAACATATTTAGTTATCTGGGGCTACTTTGCAGGACACAAATAAAATATGACACGATTTTCTGCACGTTTAACTTTTATGTCATCATATTTCCTACTTCCTTCCTCTCTTTCAGACAACTTCAGCCTTTTTATCCATACTCTCTATGTGTGTCTGAGGAATGACTCTGAGATGCCTGATGAAAACCCAACATGAACTCCTCAATCATCAATATTCATACCGATCAAATACCGGCTCGTGAAAACATGACCTGACAATGTGGAGACAGATAAATGGTGAGAAAAAGAGAGACGTTCTGCTGGATGTGCGACGGCGAGGGGTGGGGGGGGATCGGGCGACGAAGAGGACCAACTCTGAGAATGAGAGATCAACAATGCCATAAATAACCTTGGGAGAAGTCACCTCTCCTCCCGCAGGCGACAGCTCGTCAGGGGAAATGAATGGGTTGTCGCTGTTGTCTTTGTGCCCATGGCTGAGGGCACTGAAGCTGGCACCGGCGCACTCGTACACAAATAGAAAATAAAGCTTTTCTCTCCTTCATTTAATGTCTTTGCAGCGCGCCCCCCCCCCCCCCCCCCCCCCCGCTGCTGCGACTCACACACACACACACACACACACACACACACACACACACCTAGGTTCACAAACACTCAGTGTGCATCCACTTAAGCAAAAATGACATGCCAAAGTGAGCCGAGGAGTCGCTGGTTGTGTGCATGTGAAAAAAGGAACGCACAAACAACATCCACACACCTCTCCATCTCTCCATCTATCTTTCTCACTCTCCTCATCTCCATTTGTCTTTCTGGACTCCAGGTGTGCTGCTTGGGTTTCGTCCCCGCAGCATTTGATTCTCGTTCGACACACTATTTACCCACAGTTCAATAGGCTCCGGTGTACTGAACAATGTGTGCTCATGTGTGCTTCTGAGCTATGTGTTGATCAAATTACTATAATGCAGAAATTCATTCAAACATGTTGTGAAAATAGTGCTTTTTTTCTGACCTGATATGTTTTATTCATAACAATAAGGGTGTAATCTCTGCTGGGGGCGGGGCCACATGTCGTTTTACTTCTGGTTAAATTACTCTTTTATAATCAGGCCAGAGAGGCTCTGAGTTTATACAACTGTAAATATGTTCATCCACCTTCAGTATGTGCATTCAGCAGGCTGTCGGTGCTGCAGTGACGACTTCTTTGCCCTGGGTTACAGCCTTCAGGCTAAAAGCTGCATTCATGGTCACTTGTCTGGATGCCACAGATGCTTCAGGAGAGGAGAGAGACTCAAGTCTTTTAAACATAAAGTTGCTTTATAACATGAACCTTTATCTGTAATTCTATGCCAACAGGTCTGCTTCATCTCTGTCCGCTTGCATGCAGATTGTTTTTTTTCAGGTGGAATTTAGATCTGTCCTCCAGAATATGATCATTTTTATTTTCAAGACATTTTAAAAAATCTAATAAAAGATGTCTTAATTAATACACAGTTAAATAAATAATTGCTGTAGTACTAACAACACCTGTAGGTCAGGTAAGTAGGATTAATGTATTGATAAAGCACAAATCCTCACCAGATTTCACATCCTTTTCATAACTATTATTATTATGGGCTTCATAATAACCAATGATGTGTTAGTAGAGTGATGAACTTTATAAAAAAGTCTCCTTTACTCCTTTTTTATGGGTTTAATAATTCAAATCCCAAGAGAACCTCAGTGTGGAAACCAAAACCTGCCGCACAAATGCAGCAATCTTTGTTTCAAAGTCCACATAGCTAAACTTCAGGCTGAGTGTACTGCCATGTGTGCGTGTGTGAAATTGCTGCTTTGTCAATGAACGAGCTGACATGTCAAAAAGACATGACTCCAGTAATATTACACATATTCACGTCTCAGAGAGAGAAAAAAAAGGCTCCTTTTTAAACAGAGAATAGCTTCACAATTCATTTCAATTTCCTGCAGGGCCCGAGTGACTTCAGAGAGCGACTAATCTGACGAAGAACTCCATTTAGTCTCGCACTTTTACATCTTAACCCCACAATCCGATATATCACAAACGTGACCTTATTGCGTGTGAAGAACGCTGCCTGTCAATTTAGTTTAATTTGAGAAAGGCCTGGGCGTAACGTTATTGCGACCCCTCCCTCTTTGACATCAAACGCTCGCCTATAAAGTCGCCTCCACACAAGTAACGGGGCTACTTACATCACAAAATGGACTCTAAATGCAAACAGGCATAACCAGGGACAGCCAACCCCCCCCTCCTCCCTTCTTTTCTGTTTCATCTGGAACAGGGTTCGGGGGGGCTTTTTTTTCTTCAAATTTCACACTGTGGAGTATTACGCTCCGATAAAAACGAAGCAGAGAATGATGAGGAAAAGGACAGAGTGAGTGAGAGGCCATGAAGGAAGGGAGAGAGAAAAATCAATAGTGAGGACATAGCTGGGGGGTTTCCATATTACATTTTGCATAGACGTTGGCTGTAATTTGCCTTTGATCTGGGTCCCAAGATGACTCACTGAAGCCATCTTCCACAGCCAATTGGGGGTGGGGGGTGGTGGAGGAGAGGGCAGGGGAGGGAGGGAGGGGGAGGGATGGAAGGAGTGGGTGGTGGGTTAAGGATGGAGAGAGACGAAGAGAGGGGGGGGGGTGTTGACCACAGAGTCTGGATACCAGGCCAGGCCTTCATCTCCACTTCATACATTCTGCTGAGATGTCTGTTTCGCTGCAGACTGGATGTAATGCAGACTCTCCTGGCTGAGCACAGAGGGCCAGCTGTAAGTCCAGTATGTCCAATTTTGCCCAGATAGACCGATGCACTGGGCCAGGCATTCAAGGGGGGGGGGGGCCTTCATCTGTTAATGTAGGATCACAGAATGGTTCTTTTTATGATGCTTTCCTTTCGTGTTCTGTGATAAATCAGCAGATCCTGACAATATCTGGTTGTAAACTATAAACTACATCCCCCATGTTAAGAGGTGGATCATCAGCAAAAGTAGATGAAAGAGTTTAAACGTATACAGTCACGACTAAACAAGTGTTTTCTCAGTTTGGAGATATAAAACCTGGGTGGTCAAAGCCCACTGTGTTTGGACGTCCAGTGAGAAAAGTCTTGTCGTTGTACATCTGCACGTGATTTAAAGGCTCATTTCACCATAACTGCAAAAACGTACACTTCGTCAGCCACACGAAGGTTACTGCATCTTATGCACGAGGCCACCATGAACACCCTGTAAAGAGTCCTTTGTCTGCAGTGACATCTTTGGATTATCAGGAGTGACTTTTGTTCATGTTACAAATAATAAGTGCACAAATGAATCTTTTATTTGAGGACCTGATTTGTGAGCTTAGCCAGCTAATTACTTAAAAACTACCACCACAAATAAATGATTAGATTAGAGTAGATTCAACTTTATTCTCATCTCCCAGTACAAGTACTTAACAACGAAGATCCTCAGATGAACTAAATAAATGAATAAATAAATACATATGTACATATAAACACAAGATGTTATCAGCTATTTATTTAAGAAGATTTATTTTTAAAAAACAACCCATAATTTAACTGAAGAAAATAAATGATATCCAAATAAATCATCAGATTTAGATGAATGGTCTATAATGGTCTAGATCTAGACGAACGTGAATGCAGTATAACAGATGCTGAATTTATTTTCCTTTTGCTTCTTTCTATAAAATGTAAGATTTTCACCAGTTAAAAGGAAACAACCACAAACAACTTCCAAAGTTGGACAGACAGACACACAATCCTCTCATCCTTTAAGACACTTAAAAAAATATCAATGCCACATGTAAAAATCTTCCATTACAAGTAAAACGGAGATAAAACTAAATCTCCTAAATTCAAATTGTAAACGTTTTTAAATGATATTATGCAATTATTTATTATGCAAACACTTTCTGAGTGTTGTTAATGTTATAAGGTACAGCCTGTTTTAACTACTTTCCACACTGTTTGGTTCTTTATAGCTGTAAACTCATCAGATATATTGTATGTAAGTGATTAGAAACTACTGCTGTCAGATAAATAGAGTAAAAAGTGTTTTAGTCCTGAAGTGCAGTAGAAGTAAAAAAAGAAAGAAAAAAAAGGCATAAAATAAATTATTATAGTTAAGAAAATGTACCAGTTTCAGCCAGTGGTGACTGTAAACAGACCGGTGACCATATGAGACAAAGTTACTGCATTGATAACAGTGTATTAAACCTGACGGGTGAACTGTATTTAAAAATCACTCTGAGCGTTGGAATGGTATCAAATAATAATGAATGAAGGCATAACATTAATTAATAGATAGAGCTGTCAGAGAGAAAAAAGAGAGGAGGATTTGTCATTTCTTCTCCACACAATGCCATTGTTCTCCGCGACATTCACTACTCGCTGCTTTATTAATGATCCTTCCTTGCAGAACATCCATTTTTCTCTTTTGGCTTGCTCACCATCTTGAGATACTTTTTTTTTCTTTTTTTTTTGTGGGGGGGAGCTTTTTGTCCCTCCTCCCCCACCACCAGAACCCTGTCCTCCTTTTTTTTTTCTTTTTTTTTTTGCATGTGAAGTTGTGCATGCTTTGTGTCACTGTGCTGTATGTGCTCTCCAGAGAGGTGTGCAGGCTCAGAGGTACTGTTGTGTGAGGAGAGGCTGGGGGGGGGATTTTCAGACACCAACACAGATGAAAAACGTCTGTCTTTTCTATATAGCCGCGGTGTTTGGCAAGTGTATATCAGCTGTCAAATATTCCAGTCGAACTATGTGACTAAAATGATGCTCCTGAATGTGATGAAGTTCACGGCGTTTTAACAGCGCCATGCAAACAGCAAAAGAAAGTCATGCAAGCGCTGGTCTTTGTTAAGAAAGTGCATTCAAAGTTAAATTGGAAAGTAATGATGTTCCAGTAAGTTTCCACCTATGCTGCATTTCTGTCATAATTTGGCACCCACTGTCAAGCTCACTGGAGGGTGTTTTTGTTCTCATGCTTGCACCGTTTCTTGGTGTGGATAGCAGAATTTGATATTATTTCAGGCTTATTCCTAATCGTCCAGACGGTAAATATTGCACACTGCTTCTGCGGTGGCCTAATGGGCATGTAACTTTATAGGCAAACATGTGAAGTGGTATTCCTCCAGTGACTGAGAGCTTAGAGAGAGTGCCAGGCACTCCCTGAAGATGAAAGACTTGTCAGATGGCACCGTCTAGCTCTGCACAGACACTTATGAGAAACAGACCTTCAGGAGAGGCTAAGTGTCCAATCTCTCGCGACTAAGAACAGTAATAGAGCACAATCGCCAGTAAATGGAGGACTATTTCAAAGCCAGGAGCGCAGCTCTCCTTGTGTTTTGGCGTTGTCCCCCTGTTGAAACGTACACCCTCGCCATCCCTCACCAGGAGTGCTCGGTGGATTATTGCTATTATTACACTTCATAAATCCCCTCCGTTCACATGATTGATGATTTTCCACTCCGCTCGTTGCACGGTGCCATGGATCTATTTAAGAATTTTGGTATCTCGTTCTGAAGTTAGGTCTCTCTGTGATATTTTTCAGCCGAAGTCCATTTGGCTGTCCGTCTCCCGTGCTGGGGCCGTATTAGCATGCAGTCTGGATAATCTACCCCCTTGTCCCTCCTGGCTCCGTCCGCAATCCCTCATGATGAAATGAATTACACCGTCTATTGTCAGAGTGCTTTAATCATATTAGCTTCAGCTAAAATGACGGAGCATTGTTCAGGGCCCCAGACAAAAGGAGACACATCTAAGGTACAATGGACCTCGGATCTCTCTCAGTGAATTACATTAATTCTAAATAACGTCACGTTAAGCTGCCTGTCTGATAGAGGCAGAGAAAGAGGTTTGACTGGAATGGCATTTGCACCTTCATCATTGCTCCTAATGAGACAGTCGAATACTGATAGATGTGCTCTGACATGAGGGACGTCTTTTTCACTTAGGAATGAGTTCATTACATCTCTTGTGTCTTATTTCAGGGTTGATTATTGCTGCCGTTATGCTATGTCTGTTTTTACATTGTTTTGCATCCAAGATCTAAAGTGTATGAGATTTATAGTAATTTAGCTAAGGGGAAAAGCAAACACACGCTGTGGCCAAGAGAATGTGAACAACCCTTTCCACACATTTGTGTACGTTTCATATGGAGCCGTTTTATGGTCCGAGCTCGGCTCATCTGAAAGGAAACCTTTGGAAACTCAGCTGACACCAAACATTCATAAAGTTTAACCATTTCAGACCGTCTTTAAGGCCTTTTCTAATTCTGCACACCTTTGTGTTTGGCCTTTTAAAGTTGTAATTTTTTACAGTATCATCAACTACTACACATATTCAGTTTCAGCACAACCTCAGCTAACTATATATGTCACTCAATCAACACTTCTATACACTATTATAGGAGATATTAGACCAGAAAACAAAAAAGAAACAAAAAAACAAAACAGAAAGCTGCACATATTTGTTTTTGTTGAGCTAGAAGTGAAGTTTTTACATATTTTTCTAGGAACTCATTTCTTTCCTACCAAATCTCTAAACATCATATACATATATATGATAGTATATATATATCATAGTAGTTCTTGTCTGTAATTTCACACATGAGCATCTGGCATGTCTGACTTCTAGCATGTCTGACTTCTCTACTTTGAGCTCCGTATTTCTCCAATTCTCCCATATTCAAAGCGACGACAGCTAAACTTCTGAATCAGACACTCTGATTGGCTGTCATGGCATCCACTAGAGCCAATAGGAGTGTCCAATTCAGACACGTGACTCTAGACATCACCAGCAAACGTGACGACTTGAGAACTGATGGATATATAAGCACTTTTGATTGATACTACACAAAGGCAGAAGATGAGACGATGCAAATCTTTTACAACTTTTTCACATCTCGTTTATCGATGGAAGTAAACGACACACAGACACAAACGGGACTCATTCAAATGCGCTGATTGGCTCATTCATGAGGACAGAAACACCCTTAGTCACCCCCATAGAGAGCTGTATCAGGCTATGAGCTCACACCTCACAGTTCACACCAAGTTCTTCTGTTCTTATGATGCACCACAGCTGATAAGAGCTGATTATACATTCATATGTTTCTCTGTTTATGCTCCAGAGTAGAAAGAGCCGACATTGGAAAAGTGAAAATGTTGTTAAAGAAAACTGTAGGTTTGCCTGAAGTGGAAAAGTTGGTGTATCAATAAAAGCAGGATTCTATTGGAGAATAGACAGTGAATAATTGATCTCAGACAGGAGGCCTGTTCCTTAAACATCTATCCTGAGGATTCTGCCCTACTTAACAGATGATCGATAAGATGAAGAAATCAGACTGCTCAGTGTTTTGCTCAGTTCTCATCAGGGTGATGAGAACATTCCTCAAATTGTTGCGTGGACCAAACATTAAGATCATATTTTCATCTCATTCTCTACATGATTTTCTTCTGTTTGAGGTTTGACTCTTTTAATTACATCATCTTATTGCTGTAAATCCTGATCCAGATGGCTTTTAGACAAACCGACACACAAAACAGAGTCTGGTGGTGACGCATCACAGGGAAGCTATGCAGACCCAGACCAGGGTGAACGGTAGCAGAATCTGGACCTTGCAAGGAAGGAGCCTCATGGTCCCATGAAGACGTCTAGAGCATAAAATATAGTCTTGTGTGTTTCTTGTTTAAGAAAATGAAAATTCCACCAAGACAACTTATAAAGGAATGGTTTTACTGGTTTTACTGGTTTGGTGTAACTGGTGGCTTTGTCAGCCAACATCAGTGGTAGACCTCACTTACGGAAACAAAGGTGTAATGTCCAGGTGTCCACATACTTTTGGCCATTAGGATATATTTCTAGTCAATATCCTCATATTTTCATTCTTCCCTGACTTATTATATATTTTAACTCCATTTAGCTCGATGCTATAAATACTAACTCACAGTCCACTGAAAGACACTCTCATGAATGCAGGCAGGCAGCAGCTCCGGCTGTGGGGGGATTGTTAAACGATTGGCCGAGTCCTTAATTCAATAATTTCTACTGGGTACTGGCCCACCCCCGTCACTGCTCATTGATGAAGGCACTTAAAGGAGAGCAATATTTAGCATATCTGACTAAACGGTCCTAACAAGTCCCAGCCTGCACCGAGTTAAAAATTAATAAATAATAAAAGAAGGAGGAAGTGTAATGTTTCCAAGGAAATAATTTGCCTCTCTTGAACCAATGATGGCATGCATATGTAAATTGGTGTCTGGGGACAACGAAATCCCTCTTAATACATATGCAGGCTTCAAAAAAGAGAGGAAGACCTGGCTAATAAGGGGGGGAGATGAGGAGGGAGAGAGAGAGAGAGAGAGAGAAAGAGAGAAAGAGAGAAAGAGAGAAGGTAGGAGGCAGAAACCAGAGGAGAAACAAGTCGGCACAAAATCGAATGTGTGAATTTCATGGCCATAAAATCAATGTAAACGTCTAATTCTTCTGATAGAAACATTTTAGGCTTTGTTTGTGCATCAAGCCTGCAGAGCTTCGACAATATGATGTGTTTAATAACTCCGATAACTGTAGGAATTTGGACTGATGAAACTGCATTTTGACATTTTACAGTCTCATACACAGGCCATCAGGACAGACAGGGGAAACTGACAGGCCTGCATTAAAAGCGCTGTGTTAAACATGCTGTATGAAAACCTTCATGCTTTTACCTATGATCTCCATGTGACATGCAATTGGTCACACATATACATCAAATCTCTTAAGATTTAAAAAAAAAATGATATCTTTAATCATCTGAATAATTCAAATTCTTCAATTATTATTTTGCAATTTCACATAAACCAATAAATAAATTGTAGTCTAGTTTCAGATTTATATCAAAATGCAAACATTCATTTAATTATGCAGAATCTTCCATTAATAAAAAAAGTTATTATTTTTTGTTTTGTTTTGTTTTGCTGAATGATATTATGTCACATTTAGTTTCCATGAGTGTGGGTTATTTCCATTCATATTAAATGTGTGTAGTTACATTTTTCATATGACATACTGAATTATGTATATAATAAAGCTGTAAAGCTGTTTATTTAGCTATTTATTCTTGACTCTGAATAAACATTTTAACTCAACTAATATTGAACACTTTATCAAAGAGAGAGAGCTTATGAAGACATTCTCCATTCAGTGTCACTGCAATGAAATGTATAAATGTTACAACATACAGATGGCAGCTTACAGTGAATGAGCCCAGATGAAAAACTACTTGATTAGGTTTAGAAAGAAAGAAATCATGATTTGGGTGAAAATAAATGATGTTTGTGATGTAGATTAAAACATTAAAGGAGTTAACTTATGGATGTAAATGGGTTGAATCTTATTTTCAGTATCCCACAGGACATGAACTGGGTTTCAGTACTGTTCAGTGTTTGTTTGACCCATCCACCACCATCACCACCACCTCCTCCATGTTGGGACTTTGTCGCTCTCTATTAACTGTCACCTGACATTTTGTTCTTTATTAAATTCACATCTAAAATGACTGAAGACTTTGGTGTATTATTCATAAATCATTTGGTGAGACTACAGCTACAGCACTTACAGTCTACTGTATCTGAGTGCATCACATTCATTCACAACAAAAAACACGTTTATTAATTAAAAATGCAATTTTTAACAGTTTTAGGAGAGTTTGTCCATAATTAATGAGTGAAGGTGACAAAACCAGGAACTCTTCTGTAGAGGAAAACTTTCTTTGTGTAATGAATACGGTGTTAATGATCGATAATCAATCTTTGAAAGTAAAGTAAGGCTGCAGATAGAGGTAAGAGTTAAAAATGATAGTGTATAGATTAATATGGAAGGCCAGTGTAGACTGAGCAAACAGTAGATAACACAAATTGTCTGCATGCAAATACACACACACACACTTGCCCCCAGCTACCCACCGCGCCCCACTCACTCTCTCTGAGGAAGTTTTGAATCCTGTCATTCTGCCTATGAGTTCAGCATTTCTTTCATGTGTGCCTAGACAGCGGGCCTCTCCTCCTTTTGTATTGTTTTATTATTTATGCACGGGGAGGGGCTGGTGGTTGGTGGTGGGGGTTGGGGGACAGAGCATCTTAGGCATAAGTAGCAGCAGCATTGGGACAGATGGGGAGGGAGGGGGGGGGGACTAATTCATATTCTGTTTCAGCAACATCTTAGCGAGCCAAAGAGTTCAAACATTTTCCAAGCAAATGCAGAGAGAGAGGGAATGAAAGGGTAAGGCAAGTAGAGAGGGAGGACATGACACTAGGGGTAGTGTGTGTGTGTGTGTGTGTGTGTGTGTGTGTGTGTGTGTGTGTGTGTGTGTGTGTGTGTGTGTGTGTGTGTGTGTGTGTGTGTGTGTGTGTGTGTGTGTGTGAGAGAGGGTGTGATTTTGCATGCACTTGTCCATATGCATGTGTCTGTATATACAGGATATGCAATATGTGTTAGTCTTCAAGAACAGATGGAGATAATAGGGAGTGTGTGTGTGTGTGTGGGGGGGGGGGGGGGGGGGGGTGTGCAAGAAAGCAAGGGATGAAAAACATGAGTGGATAGAGGGAAGGAAAAAAAGAGAGACAAACTCAATGGAAAGTGAAAAATAAAATAGAGATTGCACTCTGTGGGCTGTTGCTCTGTGGATGTGTCTGTCTTTATGTGGCTGTGAGAAGACATGGATGACATCATCACAAACCTCCAATCAGTCACTGAGGTGGATTTCATCAAGTCAGAACAGGATCTGTGGTAGACATAGAAACATGGAACCTGTGGTCACAGTATATCTCATATAGGTAATGCTGCATTTCCCAAACTATATAAGAAATACAGCTTAAAAAAGAAGCATTGAAGTGTCGAATCTGAGCATCAAGTAGCAGCGAGACAAGTTTTAGTAAAAGTGGTAGAATAAATTCACCTGCATTCTTTCTAATGGCCAGAAGGGGGCAACTCTGCTGGTTTCAAAGCAAAGATTGTGTGTGAGCTTATGAGAAAATGACCCTACTTCCCATTTACTTTATTACTTTCGTCAACAATTTCCTAAGGAGTTTATGGTTTCAATTGCTAGAGCAGCATAATGTTTTATAAATCATCGCCACATTTAGATTAATTTAGACAATAAGGCAGAGTTTGTTTTAGGGACGACGACTTTCTGATGATTTAGTCCTTGAGGTTGATGTAAGCAGGAAAACTCGGTAAGCATAAGGATCAGAGGGAAGGCTAGCTCCTGTTGTCTGATCCCACAGCTCTGTTGTCAGAACACGTGACATGAACATGAGGCTGTGTCGCCACAGACCGGTCTGAACCCCCATATCTGACCCCTGTCCACACCTGAACACACCTACAACGGGCACATGGGCCTAAGAACTGGACCACAGAGCAACGGGAGAAGGTGACCTCGTCTGATGAATCACTTTTTTTTTTCCATCATATGGAGAGTCAGGTGTGTGTGCATCGCTTAACCTGGGGAAGGGATGGCACCAGGATGCATTATGGGATGGAAGGCAAGCCAGTGGAGGCAGTTTGATGCTTTGGGTTATGAAGACCATGTGATACCATCAACAGAAAGTCATTTGAGAACACAGTACTGTACTGTGATATCAGCAGTCCTTTATAAATCTGAGATATTTCCAATTAATGGTTTTCATTTTATAAAAAAAAAATAGTTCTAGACCTTTACCACATGCAGCAGCCCTTCACACCTCACCACTGTGCAGTCATCAGTTAAAACCAGCGTGTAGCTTGTGCTGAACCTTGTCACTCTTCATATGTTAGCTGTTCTCTGGCCACTTTAGGCTGCACTTAACTAAAGCTGAAGCCTGCTTTGGCCTCAGGGCTCCCCTGTCTGTGCCAGCCATATCAATAGTCACCACAGCTGAGCTCAGTTCTGACACTGTGCTGGAGACTATTGCACCACCGCCTTAACACCCAAACCATCCAGGCCAATCACAATCAGCGGAAAGTTGAAGTGTGGGTGTATGTATGTGTGTATGTGTGTGTGTGTGTGTGTGTGTGTGTGTGTGTGTGTGTGTGTGTGTGTGTGTGTGTGTGTGTTTGTGTGTGTGAGAGAGTGTGTGTGTGTGTGTGTGTGTGTGTGTGTGTGTGTGTGTGTGTGTGTGTGTGTGTGTGTGTGTCGGGTGTTGGTTTTCCCACTGTTCCTCCACATATTCAGCACACGCCCTTGAGCATGTGCAAAATGGCTCAGTATCAAAGAGTGATGATTGAACCGAAAAGATACTCCACTCAGAGAAAAAACAGCTTTTCATGTGTGTGTGTGTGTGTGTGTGTGTGTGTCTGCATGTTTGTGTGTATTTTAAACGGTGTATAATTGTGCTTCATGGATTAATTTACGTGTTTATGACTGTCCACTGTAAAAACAAAAGAGAAGCAGAGAGGCTGGGAGATGTATTGGATTTCAATAAAAGTATGAGGCCTGGGCGATTTTTCAATCTCTCATTGCTCCGTCTTGAATTAGTCGTGGTACACTCCATTTTCACCAGGCCCAGCTTAATCAGATCTCCTCCTGTCCCCTGGGTCTCCCCTCATTTGGTACGTCCCATGAGCCATGTGACAATCAGAATGCTCATCAATGTCTGCCTGCGTCTCCTTCTGCCCTCCTCTTTTAAAACACTTCATTAAACTGTGCCATAAAAAAAACGTTATTGAAGCTGAGGAGCCGTGTTATGGTGGGAGTCATGTAATCCAATCACGGTGACCTGTTTGAGAAGAAGAACCCACAACCTATCAGGCTTGTTTGTTTGAAAACATTTCAAATCTACTGGATCAAACTCTAAATGCATCTTGTCAGGTCAGTGCTTAAATTGGAATGAAAAAAATTTTAAAAAGTCCAAGTGCTCTAAAACAGTAAAACCTGCTTGCACATGCAGTTTGGGGCCATAAATCATGCAGAGGACTTTAAGTAATTCATAACATAAAATGTAACATCTTATCCAACATCTTTCCAGCTGAAATAGAACTCATATTGTGCCTCACATACACTGATGAAATGTAACCAAGTGAGTTTTACTTAAAAGAGCAGCAAATATTTAAAGTCACAACACTTTTCTGGAGCTTCACAGCAAAACTGCAGCCTTCTAGTGAAAAAAACAGATATGTTTAGTCTATGCAGCTCAAACAGCATCATCCAAAAGCCCCAAAATGCAACACTGATGAGTAAAGATGTTATTTAAAACCTTTTAAAGGTGAAATCTTCTCCGGAGCCTCTAACAGTTACCGTGGACGTCGTCATGAGTGGCATCTATCTGTGATAACTAACTTTACAGCAGTACTGTTACATGTATGTACTTATATATATGTGTTTATGGGGACGGTCAGTCACTGACCTCGTAAAACATTTCACTCTATCTCTATTTTTAACACGACAACCTCCCAAAGTTTCCCATTGACATCGACTTTACTCTTAAAAAAAGGTGTTGATATTTTGGTGTGGCTTGATTAAAACATCACCTCTTCCTCTGTTCCAATAGATTAATTCCTGGTCTCTTATAATTTCCTGAATAAAGACAAAAAAAATGGTTCTTTCTCTACAATTATCCTGTTGGAGGGAACAATGTCCCATTTGGGATTTTAAGCCATTTACACAGATGATTCCAGTAATACCATGCAAATAGAATTTAATTCAAAGTTAATTCACCCGCATTACTTTTTAATAAAGAAATGATAAATTATAATCTCCTCTGCAATTTAATCTATTTATGCTGCTTCCATCGCTGGAAAGTATCCACTGCTCGTGTTTCCATTAATTGGAAGAAAGAAGGGAGAAAAGAGAGAGAAAGAATGAAAGAAGTGTGAAAATCAGAGGTAGTGAGTGAATGTGTTGTCTCAGTGGCGGACAGAGAGAGAAATAAAGGGTGTAATGAATTGATTTCATATTTAGTCTCAGGCGTGTTGATACACACAGATCTCCAGTTGTCTTTCAGCGCCTGTAGCCTGCAGTATTTTCTTCCTTTCATTAAGGTTGAGATTCTGCCCTTCGATAGCGTTATCGATTCTGCCTCCCAACACTGTGGCACCCCTGTGAAGCTGCTCTTCAGGTAGAAAAAAAAGAGAGAAAGAAGAAGCTATTATCTCTGGTGTTATCGTGTAGCAGCGAGCTGCTGATTCACAAAACGGCTTTAACTTACCAGTGAAACGTTTTCCTCTCTCTCTTTGTTCTTCCCTGCTTTTATTGAATTCAAAGGATAATTACAGATTCTGTCGCCGTCGCTGCTGTTCGGCAGACTGAAAATATATGACTTAAATCATTTTGATTCTCTTCTCTCCGTCTCTCTGTTTAAATTCAATCGCTCCTTCAATCTGTTCTTCCAAATGCGAGCAGAGAGGTGCAGAACTTCAGCACTTCAGCTTAAGTCCAAATTTGACCTTGTACTTTTTTTTATCATTATAATGGAGAGCAAATATCAAGTGAACATTGTTCCATCTAATCTGATACTTTGGTGACCTACATCTGATAATTCATCACCTTCACCAAATAATATCCTCTCTGTCCTCAGGCGAGGCTCCACTTTGTCTTGAGAGAGAAGCTGCTTGTGGATGTTGAATGGGAGGAGATGTGGGAAACATCCCTGTCATTCCTGGTTCCACCATGTGATTCCAAGTCAAACATGTTTTCAGAGATGATTGATTTAAAACCCATGAGATAAATAGTATCAAAAAAACAACACTTTTTTATCACGTATGACTCTCCAATACTGTTTCAAATAGAGCTGAATCAATTGGCCTGATTACGACAGATATATTGGTATTAATTTCTATACATGATAACACTGTCACCTTTTTGTAATCACTAGAATTAACAAGAAAGGAAGTAGAATCATTACCAATATATTATAATCACATATCAATATTGGTTCAAGCCTCCAGAGAGAGGAAAAGCAGGTGTGACTGGTTAGCAGCATGACGGTGTGACAGAGAGACACACATTACATACACAATAACACAAACAGAAGCATCAGCTGTTTCTCACTTTAATACTAACATTATTGCTTTTTCTACTTTATTAGTGTTACTAGTCATAAAAGTACAGTAACAAACACATCATGTGTAATTAAATACTGTTTTATTGCCACAGTAAGTGCAGTGAATTAATTTATTTTTACTGATGGTATAACACTACACTAAACTATTACTATTATATGATACACTAACATGGAACATAGATTTAAAGCTCTTCATGGTGGAGCCACATTTGAGCTACTTTACATACAGTTAGTTGTTCAATCAAGGGATGTACATAATATTTTTATCTGGTTCTCAAAGGCGCTCCTGAAGGTGTTTCTGACCTTCTGCTCTGCATGAAGCAGACATGTTTTAGGTCTCTGTCATCACTTGTAGACACTTGAATTTGAATGGCAGGTAACAGCCTCCATATTTCCAACAGTCTCTTGTCTCCATCAGACCATCTAATAATACCATCTATTCTCACCTCATACCTTCTTTAACTGTTCGGATCTTTTTGCCTCCTTTCTGTAAATAAAAGCGTAGTAACTTTACAATGGAGCCAGTAAATGTCTGGCATTACGGGACCATGTGATCAGCTGAACAAGGGAATGCCTGAACGCCATCGTCTCAGGGAATTTGGGAACAACCCCGTCGTAAAATCCAATATCTCCGTCTGTGCAGACCGAAAGCAACTTCATCTTCCAATCATTCCATAAACCACAACCATGGAAGAGTTGCAGAAGCCCTTTTAGTATGTTCAGAATCAGAATGGTCTTTATCGTCATCATATACAAGTACAATGAAGTTTCACATGGCTTCTCTTCAGTGCAGATAGAAGAATAGAACAATAGAAGAATAATACAGTACTACTGTACATTGCTGTACAGAATGCTCAATTAAATAAACCCTCACACCTTAATTAATACATTTATTAAACTCTCCGTTGTACACAATGTACACAATGGTGGTACACAAAAGCGTTTCTTGTCGTACATCGTTTATTTTGACTTTGCATGCACACCTGCACACAACGCCGCTGTCTATAACAATGTGTTACACTTTGAGAGCCGATCATTTTTTTATACAACTATAGCAGATTGCAATATTTCCCTTATTTATCATGACATTGAAAAACTCAAGGAAGTTGAGTTACTTGTCACCTTCCACTGCTGTTTTACAGATTAGTCAAAATCTATTGAACATATTTATGTTAAACCAAAGCACCAAAACCTGGAGGTTAACAGGGGGCCGACACCTATTCTGAGCCTCAGTGCCTTTAGTTAATATGACTGAAGAAAAGCAATGTTAACATTTAACATTCATGGAGTAATGGAAACTGAGACTGAATGAGCAGCAGCAGAGAGTAAAGGTGAATTTTAACATTTGAATGTTGGCATTAATGGAGAGTCTGTGCAAGGAGTGACGACGTCCCTCCTCTTTCTGCTCATGTTTTCCTCCCCTGTTATCTCTTGGCTGATAATTAACACCCAGTCGCCTGCACATATTACAGTACAATACAGTACAATACAGAACAATACAGTACAATAGGTTTTTTATTTCATCATTATTTATTTAGCCTTTATTTAACCAGGTATGTCTCATTGAGATCAAACATCTCTTTTACATGTGGAGGCCTGGCCAAGAGGAGCAGCAACACACAGATCAAAAATAACAATGACTAAATCACATAAAACATCGACTCATTGACTGGATTCAATGGATTTCACCAAAGTCTTAAACTCATTTAGAGTAACCAAACTTTCAAGTCTAAGATCAGACTGCAAATTGTTCCAAGAAGCAGGAGCAGAACACCTGAAAGTCTTTTTGTACAAGGTCTGTTCAGGGACCATGAAATATTAAAAAGTGCAGAGAATTTCCAGATTTCTGGGTAACAAGAGAAGATAAATAAGAAGGTATGTTGCCAGTAATGACAATGGGAACAGAGTGAAAATCTTACACACAGCTCTGCATCCTTAAAACCTGTCATTGAGACTTAAAAAGAAACGTGTTCATCCTGTAGGACGAGCAGGTGATTTGGAATCTGGAATGAAAAAAACAAAGCTTTAGATTTAGTGAATTTTTTGTGACATTTTTTTCCCATATGGCCCAATTATCCCAAGAATAGAAAAAACCCTGTCACAACTAAATGTGTACCTTGTGAATCATTGTGACAGCATTTCACAAAATAAACAAATTAGCATGGCTGCTAATCGTAGCACCAGAAACTGTGACAGAACTACAGAATTGAGACATTTGGCTGATGTATCCCTTTTTTTTTTTAAAAGGGAAAGAAGAAATTAGACACGGCAGCCAAACCAAGGACATAAGATCAAACGTGATAATGTAGCAAAGCTCATTTTCCTCAAAGATCCTAATTGATTGGTTTATTATGCTTTCTCTGTTCCTCCACCTCGGTGGGTCTTTTTTAATAGCTCCATAATGACGCTACTGAACTGGACATGTAAGACTCAGCCAATTAGAATAGTAATAGGCTCTAATTAACTAAAAAAAGGATTTTCAATAAAAAAGGAGGAGATAGTGAATTTGATTACTCATATTCATTAACTTCTTTCTCCCCCCCCCCCCCCCCCCCCCCCCCCGCCCCGCTGCCATCGCTGGAACTTTGCTCCCTTCAGTTTTATGAATATTTTATCTTGTGTGAAACATCACAATACATCTTGTCCCTGGCAAAGGCCAAAGACATACCAGCAAAAAAAAAAGAAGCCTTTCTTCTGCTCTCAAAGAGCCTTCCTTTGTTTCTGCATAATGAACAAGTTGCTGATGGCGGCAGAATAAATTTAAATTAGAGGTTTTTTTTTCCTTTCTGGAGGAGACGTGTAAGGGATGATAGGTCGTTGTAAATCAAAACTAGGCAGCGTGAAGACTTTTTAAGAATAAACCAAAGTTACTCAGTGAAATGTGTTTGTAGGTGTGCGACAGAGACAGTCGCGTCGCGCCAGCAGGTATCTGTAACAGTGCATCAATAATTTGCAACGATTTTAAACAAGTCCCTCCTCGCCTCTGCCTCTTTCTTCTCCTCGTTCCCTCTCTGTCTGTCTTGCCTCAGGTCAAGTTAGCACAACTTAAGGACTACAATGCTGTGCCCAATCACCATATGTTGTCTGTTTATGTGTGAATGTGTGTGTGTGTATGTGTGTGTTTGTGTGTGTAGGGGGATACCTGCTTCGCTTGTTCCCATACCTGATGCTTTCCGTCGCTTGCAGCCAAAGCATGTCAGCTTTTGAGAGACAAAAACAAAAAGAGAGAGAACACCAGGTATACCAGTGTGTGTGTGTGTGTGTGTGTGTGTGTGTGTGTGTGTGTGTGTGTGTGTGTGTGTGTGTGTGTGCATCCTGCAGGCTGGTTCGCCATGAGACAGGGCCAGATGGTCACCTCAGGCAAAGCAGGTTGGGCCTGTTTACCTGCTCCACTCTGGGTCATGTCAGCTTCGTTTTCAGAGTAGCTGCAACACGGATCAGACCTCGGTGCCAGAAAATGGAACGTTTAACTCCTTTTCTCTTCTCCACCTCAGCGTCTTTAGATGAAGAAATGTGTTTCTAGACGTTAAGATGTGACTCAAAACAGAAACACAATGTGCCGTCATGTTTAGGGATCACAGAGGAATCGGATATTATGGATTTAAATTTTTTTTTAACTTGATAATATTAATATATTTATTATTTAGCCAAAAAAGGGGGATTTTATTATTATTATTTTTTTCATTTTGATTTAATTTGATTTTTTCTAGCAGTTAACCTGCCATCAATAAACACCCCACATGCACAGATAGCTCTGGAATTAATCAGTGTATTTTCTTTTCCTTGTGACCCTGCTGTGAGGGAAGTTTCTCCATTTTTAAATTCACCTTTTGAATATGACATAAGTGTTTTAAATCAAATATTACAGCACAATCTCAGTTTTTTGGAACATGAAGCTCCTGGTTGTCATGGATCGATGAGATCATTTTGATCCAGAGCAGTTAAATCTCTTGTGAAAACACAGCTTTACTCTTGTGGATGAATAGTTTGGTCTTGGGTTCACAGATCTGCCGGAATATTTGGATAAAATAGATACATGTATAATAAATGTGACATTATTACATGATGCAATATTGCTTCTTTAGAGGACGTGTTGTCTGTCTGTCACTCTCACCAAATGTTAAAGGGCCTTAGAATAAATTGGAAATAATCATAACTTCATACTGCATAAGAAGGTTCATGGTATGTGTGCAAATGAAAAAAATATAAGATAATAATAACATAATAACTGATTTTATTCAGTCAATCTGCACTACATAAACAAAAAAAAACCAAAGAAGAATCCACCAATCAACGAACGAGTAGGCAGATGATACGAGTGTCATGTTCTGTGTGTGTCCTGTAGGTCGCTGTGACTCACATAGGGTCTGCAAAGAGTGAGGAGAGTCTAAGGATTTTGACATTTAATCATAAATATATTAATGGAAACAGCAAAAACACGTCCTGAGCATCCATAGAACTCAGAGGGTTAAAGTTAGCTCCCACCAATAAACACTCCTGAGGATTCTTCACATTAAAAGCCATCTGGATTGTTCTCATTGGAGCAGGTGGAAGGCTTTTAATGTGAAATGTCAAAGCATGGTATACTGCAGGTATACATGTAGTGTACTGTAGTTATACATGTGGTATACTGCAGGTATACATGTGTTTTTCTCCACCGTGACCGTCGCTTCATTAGCCATCATTTCCACGAGCTTGAAAAGTATTTTAAGCCCCTCCCCTTTCCGCTACGTAGCCAAGAGGGCGACCACTGAGGGTGAGAAGTGTTTATTGTTCCACACTGTTGGGCCGTTTTGAGTATGGCATCCAGGTACTCCTAGTATTATATAAGTATCTTATGTACTCAAAGGTTGAGTATGGAACTATGTGATTTGGAACAAAGCACTAGAGTCTGTTTGATTGCAACAGGATCAAAAGCACAACTGTAAATAGAAATAAGTCATGATAATATGACAAATTCACACTCGAATATTACACATTTTATAAATACAAACACACAAAATAAAACACAAATTGAACTTTCTACTTTAAAAAAAATATGCTATTGTCCTCTTATTTCTGGCAGCATAAATGTTATTTTTATTGCTTAAATAAATCCATATATTCCACCAGTAGTGATCCGGTGATGTACCAGGCTCTCTCCACCAGACCAGAACAGCCTTGTCTCTGTCTGCCCGTTAACCCCCCGCTGTAGCAGCAGTTGTTGGCACCGTGGAAAGGTATGATGTCCGACTGCAGCAGTAACAGGTGCCTACATGTTGCCTGCTGGCATCATGCCACCACACCGCAGCAGCCATCTTGGCAGCACATTGAGGCTTCGCTCTCTCCGGCTGTAACCTGCCTATTCTCAACCTGTCAGTCAGTCAGGGAGGGAGGGGCCCTATGAGGGGCACCAATGATGCCTGTGCATCAAAATAATGCTTGTGTAAAAGTTCAGTATTTAAGATATAGAGTCAGGTCCTCTCTGCTGTCATTTTGCACATGCACACATTTTGGAATCTGCCTCCCCTTTAACGTCAAACCCATCAGACACACAGCACCACCCGCTACAACCCCCCTCTTTCCTACCACACCACTGCCCCTCAAGCTTACTGTCACCCTTTGCACCCAACATCCCCTGCCCCCCTCTCTCCTGCCTCCCACACACACACACACACACACACACACACACACACACACACACACACACACACACACACACACACACATGCCCTCCACCCTTTTTCCATTTCAGATGCAAAGCTGGGGCCGAGGCGAGCCATGCATATAGTCACAGCGGCAATCTCATCTATGTCCAATCTGTCATGCCACTGCCTTTCATTATTCTCCTGCGTGGGGGGAGAGATAACGCCAAGGCATATTTTATGGACAGTAGAGAGAGAGTGGGAGAGAGAGAAAGAGAGGGAATGATAGGAAAATAAAGGGAGAAAAAGCTGCCAATAAGGTGGGGTAATGGTTGCAAGATATGAGGGGTCTCGCTCTGGCCAGGGGAGAAGTGTCACCCCTACTTCATTGGTATGTAGGTCAAGGCAACGGAGCGGAAGAGGAAAAGGCAAATGAAGTGATGAAATTATTGAAATGGAGGTTCCGGGGATGAAGGATGGAAGGATGGAGAGCGAGTGCTGGTCAGTGCCATTTCGCCTCCATTAAAAATGGACAGCCTGGGGGCCCGGAGTGCGGGTATAAAGAGGCGGCGGCCATTCTTCACGGCCACTCGATGGCCTCATAAAGCCGGAGTCCGTTTGAGTGCGTGCATGTTGCTGAATGTTGAATGCTGAGAAGTGAGGGAATGCGAGGAGGACGGCAGATGAAGGAGGAGAGCGGGATGGATGGATGGAGGAACGGGTGAATGCACCGGGGGTCAGGTATTCTCTTCTGTCACCTCTGTTGCCAGGCTGACTGGCTGACTGGTTGTCTCTGCTCAGCGCGCTGGAATGATTGGGTCCTGGCCTGCAGAGAATGGGCTGGCCAGTTTTACATATATACATATATCATAGCCATTGTCACGCTGTGTGTGTGTGTGTGTGTGTGTGTGTGTGTGTGTGTGTGTGTGTCGCATGTGCATTGTGTGTTTGAATATGCAAATGATGCTCAGCAATGGCTTTGATTTTGTGCATGTGTTTAGTGTCCATGCATGTGTATGTATGTGTCCCTGCAACTGTGGAACATTCAGATGTCAGCGCAGCCTCACTGGGTGTCTGTCATTGAGACAGCGGGGGTGGGTTTAAGGTGACCTGTTTTAAATATAGACAGTGTCACGACAACATGCCCGGCTCGACTTATAAAACCCATTTACATAACGTTTCTCCCTTATCCCTTTCTTTCTGCCTCATTTTTCCCTCTCTTCCTCCTGGGAGATGGGCAGCACACACGTGTCGTGTTTTGCCTTTGTCCCCGGCCGTTCAAATGCAAAAAGATGTCATGTCAAGGCTTTTTTTGACACAAAAGACACAACTGTATGTCTACGTCACACGGCGGTGAATGGGACGGAATACAAACACTGTACATGAAGCCAATGAAGTGCGGCATGTAAATACAAAACAGCGTTTGTGTGACATTATGTCAAATCACAAAGACCCAGTGAAGGTACAGTATGTCCCCCATCAAGACGTGACAAGGCTGAAACTCAAAGGACCCCCAGATTCACACATCTTTACACGTCTCTCGGCATATTTTAACTCTTTTTCTCCAAGGCACAGGAGGTGTTATTGCTCTGCTGCTAAACAACCCGAGAGCTTTGAAAAAAAGTATTTGGAAAAAGGTTTCCGTGATGACACTGAAGGCGTGTTTTTAAACGGACCGTATCGACCTTGGACTTTGATTTCTGCTTAACTTTTATTGCACACCTTGTCCTTCTTGAGCATTTGTGTGTGCAAGCCTTGTCAGCCTGCCCTTCAATTTGAATGCACACTTCACTCTGGCAAACTAATTAATTATTCCCCTCTTCACCCTCCTTTATACATCCATTTGTTGTTTTTTTCCCTCTGTGAAGAATACATGCCACATTCCTTCAATACATTTCCTTCTCTCAGTCTTAGTGCTTATTCATTAGGAATTCAAATTAATCAGTATTTACTGTAGCACTCGCCAGCTCTGCTCTCAAGTGCAATTTCTATCAACAAGGTTGAGTGGGCTTTTGTTTCTCGTAGCCAATTGGAATAAAGCTCGCTCTGTCTTTGTCCCTCTTTTTTTTAGATGTTCAATTCAACGCATCAACTAGTTTGGCACATAAAGTGGAAATGACATTCTCTTACAATACAATGCTACAAGGACTTTTCATGAATGAACTCTGAAATTAATGTGCTGCAACAGTTGAAAAATTAATCCATGTTAATTATGTTTTTTTATTTATATGTGGTTTGTGGTAACAGAAGTATTCACACAACATTAAAACAAAGAAGCCTGGAATTTGTTTAAGCTTTAAACTTAACCTTCAAAAGGTGTTACTGGTTTAATACAACTTAAGTCCCAAATGATCGGTGTTTTGGTCATGGTTTTTAGAATATTTGTAACGTTCTACTCCCCTGATTAATGCTCTTGGAGCAGAATAGTGGTCAGATGATCAGTCAGGTTCTGTAAACCAATATATCTATAAAAAAAAGAAGCAAAATCAATGCAACTAAACTCACTGCACTTTACTTAAAGTCATTTTGTCCCTTATCTAGAAAGCTTTTAAGCATTTAACATCTGTTTGGGTCTCTTCTGTTGGGAAAAGTGCAATCCTGATTTGCATTTCCTTTATAAAAATAAATGCACAGAGTTTTGCAAAGTGCTTCTGACCACCTCTAAGTGGGTTGTGCAGTAAACTGACTGCAGCCAAGCCGTGACGAACCGCCTCCTCTTCCTCAAACAAGTCTATGTTATGAGACTCAATTCACGTCTGTGCAGGAGATGGGAGAGGAAGACGTTTTTAAAAGTTGGTATTTTTTCTTGCATCCCTGTTTGTTCTTTAAAATATGAGCTTTATTTTGCTGTCATGATGTTTCCTTTCAGCTGTATCCTGTTAACTTGGCCTATTGCAGATTAAATCCCAACGTTTCCTCATCTTGCTGCCTCATTGTAGTAGATTTTAAATAGCAAAGTAGCAGGAGACGTTTATTGCAGACAAGTTATTTAGCTATAAACAGCACAGTGTGATCGTAGACGAAGAGCTGCATCAAGCTCAGTTACTGCAGCTCTGCAAACAGCTCACCTCCAATAGGTAATCAACGTCTTTTACCTGCCGTGTTATGTGATGGAAAAACAATCCCAGCAGAAATAACCGGGAGGCTTTTATTGTGAGAAACTTATAGAAAATTAAATGTTTTTATCCATCATTTTACAGCAGCTCATTTGACCACTTTTTAAGCCTGCTGCTTTTAAACGTCATCGACTCAAGACAAGAGCGTCGTCAGTTAAAGACACACCTTCAAGGGGCAAAGCAAATGTCCACCAGCTGATGCACGGAGCCAGAAAGTGTACATGGAAAAGAGCTATGAGAGTCATTAAGGTCACAAATGACAGTTCAGGTGTGAATGGATCCGTTTGTAAGACATTTAGTTGCAGCTGCTCCGGATAGCCTCAGACAAAAGATGTTACAGTCTGTTGTAGAGACACATGAGGCAAAATGTTTAACTGGAGATAAGGGAGTACAGTTTGAAACAAAAACTCTTCCTCTGACACATTTACAGTTTAACACTCGTTTGTTTGGAAAGTGACTGTGACGTAATTGTGTGAAGGATGAAAGAGGTTGACAAAGAAGTTTGCATCTCCACAAAACTCTACATAAAGGATATGGTTGCCAAAATAGTTAGATTCAACTCTCTCATTATCACAAACATGTGGTTTGAAGGCCATTCAGATGCTTTTTGAACATCTGATAAACATCTGTCTGTCAATGGATGGCAGAACCGATGGTTACGTTGTAACTGTTGCTCTCTGAATGAGAGTTGATCCCTTGTCTGTTGTGTGCGTCGTCTGTTCTTGCTGACCTTGGCAGTGTGGCAAGGATTACAATAAGACAAGTCAAGTGTTTTTACTCCTCCAGTGGTCCCTTTGCCCTCGCCACACTGAGGGGGCATGCGCTTTCAGGTTTTGTGATGTAAACATTAGTTCTTTGTTTTGTTTTGTTTTTTTCTTTACTGCACGCTCTGCAGTTTTCCCAACACACAGTTCTGACTGCAGATCTGCACTGGACACATGTGAACTGAGACAGTAATATGCTTCCAGTGCATGCAGCAGCAGACAATGACATCACAGAGGTGTGGTGTCACAGAGATTATGGCGTCAGCATGACCTCTGGCTTCCCCAACCACACTTATCACCAGAGATCTACACTGAAGGTGCCTAAACTGACTGTGCTTTACACTTTCAGTGCACTTTTTGCCCTGCTTGGAACCAACAAAGGACTACAAGGAGCAAGACATAATCACACAGCTGTATCTATAAATGTGTGTGTGTGTGTGTGTCTGTGTGTGTCATGGGGGATAAACTTCCTCCATTGTGCAGTCACTGTGTTAAACACAGCTCTAACAGTGGAGCCTGTGTGCTTCACAGTGAAATTGTGCTGACCTATAGCATCATGTTTAAACAGCCTTATATAATACCACATTAATTTCAATAACACATTAATTTTTACCTGAAGACATTGAAGCTGATAAATAAAACGTCGGTGGCTCTGAGTGTCCATGAGTCCTAAAACGGGTCATTATTTTAAACAGTCCTTGACTAAACCATGTGGCCATGTCTCTTCCCAGAGGAGGGACTGTATTTTTTTTTTACCTTACCACATTATGAGTTGCACAATTTATCCAAATGCCATTTTGGGTCAGAGCCAAGGTTATGACTATAGAGAAAGTTACAGATTTCTATTTAAGTCATCGACCTCTGGTTGGAACCAGCCTTTTTGGCCTTTGCAATCTTCCCCTTTCCACAACTTCTTACTTAACAAGGCCAGGCTGAAAAGCCCACAGATCTAATTGAATATTGATATGTGTGTGTGTGTGTGTGTGTGTGTGTGTGTGTGTGTGTGTGTGTGTGTGTGTGTGTGTGTGTGTGTGTGTGTGTGTGTGTGTGTGTGTGTGTGTAGAAGGCCAGAGCGAGGCCCACCCATGTTAAGCCATTCAGTGCATCCTCTTGATTGAAATTCCATTAGCTTGTTAGTGGAGGATCGTGGAGAGTCAGTGAATACTTAGCCTTGTTAGCAGAGGCGCGGGCTAAATGAGTGTGCACAGGGTCATTGTCCACTTAAAACTCACTCTAACTGCCGGCCAGCTTGAATAATTCATGGAGCATGACCCGCGCTGACTGCTTTAAACAAGTGCAGCTTCTCTTTCTGTCTGTTTGGATAATATCTGCACTCCGGAGTTAATTAGGTTTTCACTTTTTTAAATTTCAGCCAGCTGTGTGCTCAGCGGTCAGGGACTTGTCCCAGCGGACACACTGAGAGACAAATGAAAGTCTCCAGTAATCTCCAGTCAGTGATCATTGGTAAAAATGCTATTAATCCAAACTGCTCTTCATGTTGGTGACAGGAGCTCCATGATGACCCCAAACTTCTTACTGTTTGTTACTCGGATGAATAAATATTATGGGATACATTTCTGACAGCCACAGAATAGCCACAAATGTCACGCTGCTGTGTGACGGTGTATTTTCACACGGTGTATTATTTTCCTTGCACTTCAAATTGTCTCATAATTTGTGTAAACTTTTAATTAATGTTGAGTGGCACCTCTTAACAGGTGTTTATTTTTCTTGCTGTCAGTTTTTTTTCTACTTAATTATATTTGCAGAACTTGAAGAACTGCTTCAGTTCTATTTATTCCAATTTTTTTATCCGATTGATATTATATGTTTTTCTGCTAATTTGGTCTTTATGTTCAACACATGTGACACTTTGCTAACAATACACTAATCTTGATCAGTAACACCAGCATATGCATGTGTGAAATAATAGTTATTGAAATACTATATCACTAATTGGATTACTGCATATGACCAGAGTTATGTAATTATAATAATTAATGTTATTACTAATGAAGGAGAATTTAATAGCATAACTTACATGATAGAAGTGGTAAAAAGGCCATCAGCTGATCTGTGCATGTTTTGCTAAAATCTTTGCAAACTTTAAGTATTTTCAACATATTGCAAGGTATTTAATTTACTCTTTTATCATTTTCATCATGCAGATGATATCATGCAGATTCTATCATGCAGATGATAAAATACGGTATTACATTTCAAACTGTATATTTTCATATTCGGAGGTACTTTTTGAACTTGAACCTCAATAAAACAAACGACAGGAAAAATCAAAGCAAACAGTGTGAAAAACTTCATTCAAACCAATAAAGCTCAATAAAGCTTGTCAGGTTTGAATAATCAACACAGTGAGTTTTGAATCAGGATCAGTTGAGCTAAAACCAGACCCTGACTCAATCTCAACGTATCCAATCAGAATCTGCCACGATGAGGAAGGCTTTCTACATCCTGTCCGTTAGCACCAGCCCTCTTAACTCGAACAACCCCTACTGTCTCCCCCTCCTCCTCCACTGTCCTAGACATCGCCTCACCCCCTTTCTCTTCCTCCTTCTCACCCTTCCATTCTGGTAGCTGTCATCAATCTTGCTAAAATGACAGGCGACAGATGTTAGCCTTTGCAAAGATCAAATCTGCTGCTTCAGGGCGGCCTAGTCACATGCACACAAACACACACACAAGTATGTGTGACTGTATATGCACACATGCATATGCAGTCACACATGCTCCAACATGCATTCACACAAATACACAGACACACACACACACTGGTCATAACCACAGGTCACATAGCACATGCAGATATTCACTAAACCCTCCTTTCTCTTCCTCCCTCTCTCTCTCCCTCTCTCTCTCTCTCTCCCTCTCTCTCTCCCTCTCTCTCTCTCTCTCCCTCTCCTTCTGCCAATTGCTAAATCTGTTCTGACATCAGAGAGAAATAGAGGGATAGAATGGCAGGACTGTCACCATGCATGTGCATATGCCCCCCCCCCCAACACACACACACACACACACACACACACACACACACTAATGCACACACACACACACTTGTTTGTGCATTTAATTACCGTTTGTTTATTTATTTGTCTTCACATTTTGCATCACTGTTGAAATCAGTCCAGACATGCTCTGGCTTTCACTATGCTGTAATTTGGCTCATTGAATTCTGGGTAGAGGACATAATTCAATATTTAAAAAAAGGTAAGTTGAGGGATAGTGGGAAGTGCAAAAGTAGTAAATCCCAACACTGCATCACAAAGTTTGTCTAGGAATCATCTGAACTCACAATAAGCCCCATAACAACAAAATGAACTTGTAAGCATTTCAGAGAAATCACCACCTGCTGATTTCCTCTCAAGGGGAAAGGAAATGAGCAGAAACATCACTCTGACCTTCAACCGGCCAGTAGTAAACTATCTTGACAACAACAACTGGTTTGCAGACAGCTGTGAGGGGGGGAGTCCAAGTTGTAAATATGTCTCTTTTGAAACTGTGTGAACTTATTGTTAGCAACCCTTCTTGCTAGCTCGCTAACTGTCATAAGTTTCCGGTCAGTTTATCAGGCCTCAAGACTAGATTGGGTTTAGTTTAGTTCAGTTCTCATCCAGACGTATAAAGGGACAATGATTGAGGCTACCCTAAAGTTAATCTTGTCCCTGCCTGCAGAGCTCTGATTGGTGGACTCTTTCTGACTGATTCAGAAGAACGTAGCTGAACCCATTCACTCAGTCAGACTCTTAAAAAAAATAATATGCACACACAGTACAGGTGAGACTTCCTACTGGTATTAGGGCGGCTGTGGCTCAAGGACGCAGAGCGTTCAGGTTCACGGAACAAAAGGTCGGTGGTTCCATCCCCATCCCCTGCAAGTCTACAAGTCGAAGTATCCTTGAGCAAAGATACTGAACCCCAATTTGCTCCCCGGGCGCCGTAAAGGCAGCTCACTGCTCCTCAGGGATGGGTCCAATGCAGAGAAAGAATTTCCCCCTGTGGGGTGAATACAGTATCTCAAAAACATAGAAAATAAAAATAAAATAAACATCCTCATGTGAAGCAAAAAACTGCTCAAACCCGCTATTAGCATTAAGGTGGATGATGGTGATCATTTAAGGGTACAGGTGCAGTGCATCCAAAGCGACGGCTTCATTTATCTCTGGTTACACACAGCAGAAACACCTGCAGGTCAGTTAAAGTGGAGACTTCACTGCGACCCAGATGGAAAGAAACAAGAGGGCCTCAGATGACTGGAGTGTAAAACACACTGAAGCTGAGTGAAAGGGTCAAGAGCCAAAAACAATATCATATCCACTAGAATCTCGTAACTGTTCATAAAACATGTTTCAAGGGAAGCTATTTTAATCCAAACAAACACACCCAAACAATGAGAGCGATGTAAACTAGTCCCACACTGCAGCATTTACAGCTTCATAAGCAACCACTGTAGTAAAATCACATTAGGCTCACATAACAGGAGCTTTTTTAATAACACAACTTTATTGCCACCAGCTCTGTGTGCGCTTCAGTACTGATGCAGCGCATTGAATACACACGTGCATAAATCGACTATACATGTACCAACATGTCCAATAACAGAGCTACACAGCAGGAATAGAGCTGTGTGTACTTTACACATACTCTGGCATGGTAACACACAACCACACACACTTTGAATCGGAAAAGCATGACTCCCCCCCCATATGTAATATATGTCTTGTTTTGCACAAATATAACAGTTCATTCACACAGTAACACCAACAATACGTAGGCATTCTCACAGTAAACAGACATTATATATGGCTCAGAATATGTGCAGCAGTTTTCATCCTTTTTTTAAACTTAGATTTCAGTCCAGTTTGATTTGGTGACACCTGCGGTTACCGTTCAGTTTAACACACATCTCTTTGTGGAGTGATTGAACCACAGGGGGCAGCAAACATGCATTAAGTGGCTGAACTGTCATAAACAAAAATAGAGCAACTTGTGGCCTCAGAGGATTCATCATGTCATACTGTTTTAAAAATAAAAAAGGAGG
Organism: Chaunax sp. Z400; assembly: GCA_037577475.1. Taxonomy (NCBI): domain Eukaryota; kingdom Metazoa; phylum Chordata; class Actinopteri; order Lophiiformes; family Chaunacidae; genus Chaunax; species Chaunax sp. Z400. The sequence continues at coordinate 2,367,266 of CM075193.1, forward strand.
AAGACCGTCCATTTTCATCCGACACCACGAGACTGAACTCGTGATCAAATAACACAAAAGCTGCTCCCATCAGATTTCTATGAAATGCTTTTATTATTTTGACTGACATTTATGGGAATTTATTCCCCTTTGTGTAGCCATTACATTTAGATATTAAAATAAACATAAATAAAATCTTACTGATTATATATTACAATAACAATAATATAATACTAATGATAATAATAACTTTATTTACAGTTGTTTGTAGCACCTTTCAAAAACAAAGTTACAAAGTGCTTTACAATTGATACGATTGGCAATTAAAACAAATCAGTAAACAAATCAGTAAACAAATCAGTAAACAAATCAGTAAACAAATCAGTAAGCTCCCATACATGGATAAAAACATGGTAAATGGTTCCAGAGGCCTCAGAGGTATTTTTCTGTTCACCACCTGTTGTATTGAATCTCATCAGGTGTTTGTGAGACACTGTTTTGAACATAAAATAATGATTTAGTCAGTTTGCAGATGCAAAAAAAAAAATTACAGTTGTAACCAAACAGTGCTTTTTAGTGCGATGTGTCTCTTTAATGACTCCAAATATGAAGTATTAACAAAATACCCTGAAGTCAACTTTATATAAAAAAAAAAGAAGAAAAGACCACACTCTGTGCAGCTGTACTGGTTTAAATGGGTGGATGAAATTATGAAGAACCATTAAACCCATTAAAGACACGACGTCACACTGAAGAGTCTTCTTCCTTGACTGGCCATGAGAAGTTTTGTGTTTTCAGCCCTGCATACTGTATTTCTGCCATGGATGGGGACACAGTATTGACCAACACCATATGTGACTTTAGGGCAGGGGGAAGGTTAAATGAAGAGGAGGATGAGGAGAGGAAATGATAAGGAAGACACAGGAAAGGGAGATGACAGAAAATTGAGAGGAGAAGAAGAGGTGGAGGAGCGGGGAGCCCCCATCACATGGGACCGGGCTATTGATTGAATTCTGACATTGATTAAGCATCCCCTGATTCACAATGCCATGTGTGTGTGTGTCTGTGCGTGTGTGTGCACGAATGTGTGTGTGTGTGTGTGTGTGTGTGTCGTCTGTTTAACCACGAGTGGAGGACTCTGGCAATAAACAGTCTATGAAGAGAAAGAAGGGATGAAGAAGTAAAGTGTTTTTATTCGTCTTGCAGTCACATGCATACACTGATGTGTGTTCTTTTGAAACGTGTGTGTGTGTGTGTGTGTGTGTGTGTGTGACTCTATAGATCTCTAACCCTGGGAGGCCTGACTTGCAATACCACTTCATCCATCCTGTGGGATAAAAAAGGTTGTCTCTCCGTTCCTCTCTCTCTCTCACTCTTTTCGCCGTCCCCTCACTCTTCCTCTCCCTCTGTCTCCTTTGTGTTCACTCCTTTCTTTTTTATTCATCATTAATCCTCCAGACTGGGTCGGGATCTCAGAGCCTCTCCCTCCCTCCCTCCACTGCCCTCTCTCTGTAGCTCTCTTCCTGTGTGTGTGTGTGTGTGTGTGTGTGTGTGTGTGTGTGTGTGTGTGTGTGTGTGTGTGTGTGTGTGTGTGTGTGTGTGTGTGAAGGGCGAGGGCTTGTCATCCTGCACCCCTGTCACTCTGTCTCTCCATTCAGGGCATGGCACCCCTTTTGCCAGGGATAATGACCCCCCTCCCCTTGTTTCTCCAACATCCTCCTCTTCCTTTTCTTCCATTTCTTTCCTCAATATTTTTTTTTGGGGGGAAAAGGAAAAAACAGAAATTTTAACATTTTAATCATGTATGTTTCATCAAATTGTCAGAACCATAATTATCTGCATGTATAAATTGAATATAAAGTGTCGTGTGTTATCTAACAAGGTGCAGGGAGCACATGAACCGGTGTTGGCCTCTTTCCACTGGTCATCTGTGATATTTATGATCAAATATAAAATTTTAATTATTATCTTTCAAGCACTATATGGTGAAGTCCCAGACTATATCTGTCATCTGCCTAAAATCCTAAAGGGGGACCATGTCTTCCCTAAACTCTTAGCTCATCCATCATCACGTTAAAAATGATGGCTTTGCATCTGAACTCATTCTTCTGTGTTGCAGTGATGCCTCTCACTCACCTGTTACGTATTTTTTGACAGAATTATTTTCAAGTGTTGGCCCTGTTACCAAAATGCCAATATAGCCTGAAATGCTGTATAAATTATGTTATTAGACATCTTCTGTTTACATGTCTCTCAGCCTTATGATACTCCCATCATTTTACACATATTCACTATAAACAGTCCTGTGTAGACTAGTCAGCTGCTCGTACTCTCCTGTTTCCTGTTGTTTATTCTGTTTGCGCTGTCTTTCAAATATCCTGTTTTGCACATGTTGTCTTAAACTGTACACTTTATGTTGTCCCCTGTTATTGTGTAGCAGTGTGGTCCTGGAGAACTGTTGTTATCCCACAGTCTTCTTCTACATGTTTAAAATGACAGTAAGGTTCTCTTGACTATGCTTTTAACAAAGTAAAAACTTTATCTCCTTTTTCTCCTTGACCTGGATGAATGAGAATCCACACCAACATCTTGCCGTTCATTGGTCCACGGTGCCACATGTTCTTGTGAGATCAGCTGCCTTAGAACGGGGTTCTCACAGTCTTGTTCTCACCTGCAGCACCTGCTCATTTTCACCAGAGCTCCAGTCTCCAGTCTCATACTCCATTGAGAGAAACCTCTGTAGTGTTCCAGTCTTCTGGAACTATTTTAAAGTAACTTAATATATCTGTTCATTTACTTCCTTTTTTTCTGACACATGCTGAATATCCCTGCATGGGAGCAGTAACACTGTACTTACTCCATCTTACCACACAGGTCCTACAGTATTGTTAGAATCACTGCTTTAGAGACAAACAACTGAGACAAAATTAGAAATTATCCTTTTTAATAGAGAGAAATACGAGGCTACCTGTCTGGATAAAGTGCACACCTTCTGACTAGCCTGTCTCTCCGTGTGTGTGTGTGTGTGTGTGTGTGTGTGTGTGTGTGTGTGTGTGTGTGTGTGTCAGTCAGACACACACACACACACACTTAATCTGTGCTCTCTCTCTCTAATTGCTCTTGGATTGTGACCCTCGTGGACAATCGCCAGCTCAGGAGCAAAAAAAGCAAAGGCTTGTCTTGTCCTTTATTATCGCTCCTTCATTCTTCTCCCTTTTATTTCTGCGTGGCCTCCGGTCGGTCAGAGGGGAGGCGGGGGGAGAGCGGGAGCCAGCACTCTCTCTCTCCTCCCTCTCTCCCTCTCTCTCTCCTCCCTCTCTCTCGATCAGATGCCTGGTGTGTTGTGCGTATTGATCGCAGAGGCTCAGTAGCAGAAAATAATGGGGTGGTGAAAGCTTAGTGGAGAGAGGGAGATGGAGAGAAAAAGATCTACAAATGTGTGTGTACGCCAACACACACACACACACACACACACACACACACAATCCTATTTCCCTGCCTTCGCTCTGCTCTGTGCCCCATATGAATATTGGTTCTCCCTTAACTCCTCCACGTCACCGGTATGTATGTGTGTGTGTGTGTGTGTGTGTGTGTGTGTGTGTGTGTGTGTGTGTGTGTGTGTGTGTGTGTGTGTGTGTGTGTGTGTGTGTGTCCAGGCTGCCTCATTTGCATATATGTGTGTGTGTGTTATCTATGTGAATAAATCCTTCCAAGCCCCATGCGCCTCAGGGTGATATGATGCGGCCAGAGCCCGAGCAACCATACCCTAGCTAATTTACAACCAACCTAGTGTGTCTCCACTCCCCCACCCCCCCGCTCCCACACAGTCACAAAGACACACAGCCATGCACGAGGCTTGATGACACCACGGTGAAACATGTCGTCTAGACGACATTGAACCCTGAGTCCGCCCAGGGTAATTGTTTTATGCAAATGGAGAGAGCTAAGGGCTGACATGATTGGGCCAGACTTGGTGTTGATTGAAGTGTGTGTGTGTGTGTGTGAGTGTGTGTGTCGTTGTGTGAGTGTAGGTAGCGGTTGTTATGGATGTGGCCATGATTGTGGCGTAATATTGGTAGCTATTAGTATTATTGTTGTTGTTGGAAATGTTCTATTATTCAGAAGGCCAGGGTGGGGCAATATACAGAACATGCAGAAATATGTAGGCGAATGACATGCAACTGCACACACACACACACACACACACACACAGTCATGCACACACAGAACCCTATCTGTGTAATATCCATTGTCATTGAACTAGATCATGAATCTGAGATCAGGCCACACGTCACTCTGTTAAAGCAAACATGAATCATAGCAACACTGCAGCGCACCATGTAAACATATTGGCACATACTGCAGAGACACTTAATGAATGTGTTAAGAGTTTGGAGCATAAATACACACAGACACACACACAGGGCCATGTGTTATCAGGGCAGCCATCAGAGGGGAGAGTGTGTGTGTGTGTGTGTGTGTGTGTGTGTGTGTGTGTGTGTGTGTGTGCGCGCGCGTTGTTGTTGTCCATGTCGTAAATTTAATTTCATGCTGGATTTGCAGAGCTCATCTGAATTGCATGTGAGCACAGCCTGATGGGCCTCAGTCTCAAAGCTGGAGGGTCACACTAAGATGCAGATGCTGCCATTGATGGTGCACACAGCATACACACACACAGCATACACACACACACAGCATACACACACACAGCATACACACACACAGCATACACACACACAGCATACACACACACACAGCATACACACACACAGCATACACACACACAGCATACACACACACACAGCATACACACACACACAGCATACACACACACAGCATACACACACACAGCATACACACACACAGCATACACACACACAGCATACACACACACAGCATACACACACACACAGCATACACACACACAGCATACACACACACACAGCATACACACACACAGCATACACACACACACAGCACAGACATGTAGCATCTCAAGGTCAGGATACCAGCAGGATCTTTCTTTTAATGTGACCAAAACAAATATAAGAGGCAGAACTTTGTCTCATCAGTTGTGTGAAGAATCAGAAACACGGCTTTGTGTGAGGCAGCATCATCATCATCATGGTCATCATCATCTAGACACTGACATCATGTCACATAGCTCAAAAGTTTTTTTAGAAGGGTTTCTAATTACATTTTGATACAAAAAACAACAACAGACCAGCCCTTCTAAAGCAGGTTAACGTTGGTTTTTGGTTTCAGACACCAGCCTCCTGTTTCTAAACCTGACCCATCCTCTGCCTGAGTCTCATGCATGTCCCGTCTTTCTCCTTCTTCATAAAACACCTGACGTTTTTTTCACCATGACATTAGCACCTAAATCAGAGAGCAGCGTAACCCTCCTGTTGTGTTTTCTTTCTAAAAAATGTCGTTAATTTCATCTGTTTGTCATAATAATAATATTTTTTGAGAATTTTTATAAAATTTTGGGAGTTTTATTTATATTATTAACTTTTTTTGAGGCCTTGCCCTCAGTTCATTCTGTGGCAGCATGATGACCACGTGATATGAGCTCAGATCAATGAGGCCTACAGGCCATAAATAGCGGATGGAAGTTCAAAACTTGAATTGTTCAAAAGGTGCATTAGGTTATAATATATGTATTATTATGGATTTATAATCAGCTAGAATAGAGCGGTCATTTTTGACCCTGGAACATCAAACTAGTGAACAGGAAACAAACACAACAGGAGGGTTAATGCAGACATTGTAAAACGACACGACAAAAGCTGAATGCATTGTGATTGTTTTGTTTGTTCGTAGCTGGTTGTTTGTTTCCATCAGCCTGCTTTCCTGACGTCTGCAGTGTTGTGACGCAACAACAGACTATACAGATATATGAGAGTAAAAACTTTGCTACAAGGACTGGAGCAATTAAGGAAATGCACAGTTCAACCACGTTGACTGTTGCAGATGCCTGTCAGATGCAAACTGACAGCCTCATAAAACCATGAGTCATATTCAGCTGCTCCAGGCTCTTCACATAAACACTTACACACCCTGCAATTCCAGCTATTGTCAACCGTTTCTGACACACGGGGGGAATCAATTCAATATTTCAAGTTTTATATTGCAGCACTTCTCAGATCTGTGACATCACTACTCTTACCCATTAGAAATAAATAAGTTTAAAATGTTTTTTTTTACGTTTAAGGCTTTCCTTTTCTCAATTACCGCTTTACTTTCACTGTGCAAAAACTTGCCAAGGCCAGTGGCAATTCAGCTATCTGAAGGGATAATCAAAGATTCCACTCTAAAAAGCCTTTATTTCTCTTACTTAAAAAGAAAAAAAAATATCCAGAACACATTGAATATCATCTGAAAAGCCAGAATCCAGTCTGCAAAAGTGTTTTCATTTAGTCACCAAAGAACTGTCATGACCTGCTATCCTTTCTATGAGTCCTTTTAAATTTGTGCCATCAATCATCACACACACACACACACACACACACACACACACACACACACACACACACACACACACACACATATATGTATTCTTTAAAAAAAAACTAACATTAGAGAGAAAAGTAAATGAAAAAGGTACTTGTTTGACTTTTATTGCCACAAAAACATTGCAAAACAAGGACTTTTCTGAGAGACAAGTTATTCTTTTCTTTCTATATACCTGATACTGATAGTATGAACATAATTATTGTGTAGGACTGTCTGTCAGGGCAAATGGAAATATGGGGATATTTATTATGTCGTCCTTCTGGCCATTTTGACTAAATACGTTTTCCAGTTCTGTCCCAGTGTTCTGGGACAGTTTGTAGTGGAGGTTTTACCAGCAGGGAGACAGTTGATTCAAATAAATGTGCAAAGAGTACATCAATATTTTTACCACTGAAACTACAAACACATCTTTTTGTTTGCAGTTAACTACCAGTTTGTGTGTAAATGCATCTTTATGACCTGATACATCCAGGTTAGCATGTAGAGTATACACTGATGATGATGATTTTAAAGCAAACCCACATGCAGTCAACTTGAATGTTACAGGGATAGCGATACAAGACCTTTTGTTAGTTTCCTTCGTTTTAGTTAGACATCCTTGCAGAAACCAGTATATCAGAGAAATAATTTAGAATCATTCAATTCTGGCTTTTCTGTTTTAACAAACAGATTTTTTTTTTTAACCTTCACAAATGCACAAGCAGCCCAGGAAACTTAGAGACCAAATGCATATGTTGTAAATCATCTGACATCAAACTCGGCCAATCAAATCTGCAAATCAAATATGTTACGTTTTATGATGACAATCAGTGAAAGAGATAGATACCAAACAATGGGGAGAGGAGTCTTTGTTTCAGTCTCACTACAGAGGTCTGGCTGGTCTGGGAGGAAGGAATGTTGTGCTGTGCAGGAGATTCCGTGCATTCTGGGCTTCGACCAATCAGTGGTCTTATGGGGCTTCTGTTCAGTTCAAATGGGTCAGGAGTGTTACAAAATAGAAGAGTGGGACTTTAAAGATGTCTGTTTGAGACATTTGGACACAGAGACTTCTAGTCTCCACCCTCACCACCCTATAGGAACACCACCCTAACAGAGGGAGCTGTCCACAGACAGGGGCAGGAAAATAATTAATGTTTAGGTAAACAGCAGTTTTACTAAATTGAAACACATCCACATTGATCTCCCAGGTAGAACTTTATCACTTTAATTTTGTGGCAACTGTTTTCTGCATTACAAGGTAGATATGTTGACTGTAGGTGGGCTGAGCTGATCCAACCTGCCTGCATGATACTAAATGAATCGCAGCTTTATAAGAAGATTTATTGCATATAGAAAATGGGGGAAAGTATCACTGAAAAACAAGTTTTCCATGAAATGTTGTGCTGCTGAAACTGCAGTAGGAGAGAGGAGGCTGGGAGAAAACAAAACAAGCCTCTGCAAACATCTGAGGAAAGGTAACTTTCACAAACATCTTCTCCTCTCCAGAGGCGCTGCACCTTCCAAAAGCCGCCCCAGTAACAAAGACAAAAGCCAGACACACACTTACACACACAAACACACCGACTCGTCCTCCCCCTCCCCTCCCCTCCCCTCCCCTCGCCTCGCCTGGCCAGTCTCAACATCCCAGCACTCTTTGAGGCGACGTCCCAACAATTCCACCGGGTCCCTCATTAAGGCCCAGGCGCTGACTCTCGAGGGGAGGTGGAGGGGCTGCTGGGTAAACTTTGGAGAGGTCACCTTTTTGTTTCCATCTTCCGCCTCCTTTCATCCCTTGTTCCGGCCCATCCTCAGGTCCTGTCAGCGGAGAGTGTAAACAAGCAGAAAGGTTAGCGGTGTTTTCACCCGACACCGTCTTCTCTCATTAGTAACAAGGGACAGTGAGCCAGTACCACCAACAACGCCACACTTACAGTCGTAAGAAGGAACCTCTGGTGTCATACCCGTCTCCTGAAATGTGTTCGGCACTATGAGAAGAGCCAGAGCCAGTCGGCACCAACTGGTTTAAGTGATGAGACCATTTCAGTAGCGCTAAGCTGGCATTTAAGCTACAGAAAACTGTAGTTTGTTCACAAAACTGAATATCAATGGATCAGACACTTCATGGGTGTCCTTCCAGTTTAATGGTCAAAGTGCACATGACTATTTCATTCAAACTTATCATACCCCCTATTTCTCCTAATGTTACCCATAAACTGCCAAATAAGTGCAAAAATGCAACAACAAAAAAAGAACATTAACTAGACACCCCCCAAGGAAGTTTCCCTAAAACCAACAGTCCCATGATAGTGTGACCTTTATAAAACCTGCCCCTAGAATCTGGAATCACATTAGCATCACATCAGTTTGATTATTATTCTGGAAAAACAACATTTCACTAAAGCTGGTTTTCTTCAGGATCTACATCAGCGACATTTGAAGATCCATCAAATTTGTAACCAAACTGAATCAGCACAGGTTCGGCTATAATTTCATCGTATAGTTAATATCTGTAGCAGCTTTATTTGTCATCTCAAAGTAGTGAAATTAGGAAGGTTCTGGATCACCAGATCCACAATATTACTTGGATCCATATCAGCCCAGGTCAGATTGCCCCTATGCTTTATTGATAAAGAATCCCTTAAAAACATTCTGAATCCAGATGATGGTCTGGATCAGCCAACAAACTCTTAATGGATCGGTCCATTGATCCGTTCCATACCTCTCCAAAAGTTCATTCAAAATCCAGTCATAACTTTTTGAGTAATCCTGCTGAAAGACAAACAAAACAAACTCCAGCAAAAAATTCTAGAACCCTGACACCCGTGAGGCTCGACTCTGTAAAACTTAAATAAAAAATAAATGAAAAAGTATTGCACCATTCCTCTGAGATCATGTGCAATTGCAGCAATTCCATTGTCCTATTTGCACTAAAACAATTTAGCTTGTTTCCTGCTTCTCCATCCAATGTTTTGCTACATGTCTTGTGACTATTTGAGATTTTTCTACCTCTACATTCTTTCCCTGCTTACTTATTTCATTGTAACCTGAACCATATTTTTATTGCTGAGTCAGGGCATGCACCAATAAAACCTGAGCCATACAGGACAGAAACAACTTTGGAAAACTTCATTACTTCACTGTTAAACACATGCAGAACACCGGCAGAGCATGTGGGACCAACAGGGATTGGAATACTTACAGAAACTACGGCGGCATTGAGAGTGTGCATAACCTTCGCATGCCAGTAAACTGAAAAATGCTATTAAATCCTCCACCATGGCAACATTAAAACCTCCAGCTGGAGTCATCTCTCCCCTCCTTTTAGAGGATCTCTGTCTCTGTCCATCCCACCCCAACAGAAACACACACAACCATCCAGCTTCAGTGGTGACTTTCTCCTCCTGCCTGCCTCTGTGTGTGTGTGTGTGTTTGCTGACTGGCTGTGGAAGAAGCCATTTAGCATGCTGAATGTCAAGGTCAGCTGTGGCGTCCTTGTCATCACTCTTCACAGCAGAAGGTCAGAGAAAAGCTCTCCTCAAATCACCAGTACCACACAGAGAAGGGCAGACAGACAGAGGAAGACGGGACACAAACAAACAAACAAACAAACAGACAAAAGCATTCATTTTATGTGTTACTGTTTGTTTTTTTATTATTCATTAGATACTTTGTTTAGGATGCAACAGAGCCTTTGTTTTGCCACGTTGTTGTATGAACATTTACATGTGAGATATTGATATTTCTTTTGCTAATAATCAGCAGACTAGCGATCAGCTTTCGCTCTGCTTCCTGTCTGAGCTGCATATTTACAGTCAGATGGAATAATGGCCTCTGAAGGGGACAACTGTTGGCCATTTGAAACATCAACATTCCCCCTGTGGTCCATAACGCACAGCAATTTTAATGTAGCGAGTAATTACAATATGTCCCAACCTGCTCTGTCTTATTTCCGTGTTCAGAAATACTCCTGCACAACCTCATCTGTGCACGTGCAAAGTGTTGCAGACACACATTCGCACACGCAAACAGGAAACGGCACAGTAAAGCGTAAACTAAATTAATGTAGAAGTAAGTCCCATATTCTTACACAAAGCAAAATAAAATCACATTTAGTGCAGTGAAAATGACTCTACTGTATGTACTGTATGTAAGCGCATGTGATCATCTGACAGTGTTTTTATTTAGAGTGTAAATTAATACAAAACAGAGGAAGTAAGTATAATCGGCAGGTTTAATGAAGGTTAACTTAAAACCTAAGAACACCTTCACAGGCATCATAACATCAATGCAATAATATAATCATATTATATAGGCTTTACTTTATTCTTTTGTTCGCTTAACAATTATTTAGTTGTTACGTTTTAGTCTTTGAGACTCAATGCCTGCTGCAAATGTTTCAAATTAAACCCACCAGCAATGGGAGGATTGTGGCCTCTTTTGCCCCTGGAAGGCTTTTAATATCAAACATCTTTGCAGAAACCAAAAAAAAAAAAAAAAAATGAATGAATAAAAATTAAGATTCCAGTAAAAGTTGGGATGCATAAACATAAACATCTCCACGTACCGGCTAAGAAAACTCTGACATCACCAAAGGGATTCCTTAAATTTTGGACACCTAACTTCAGAGCAAATTACACACACACACACACACACACACACACACACACACACACACACACAAACACACACACACACACACACACACACACACACACACACACACACACACACACACACATTCTGGTTCAAGGATCTCACTGAGCCCCTCATGGCTGAAGCCAAACTGCATGTGAGGATTTGAATTTTACATGTTTTATAATAACACAGAAATGTTAATTTATTGTTTTATTATCATAAACACATCTAGTGAACTGTTTTCAGAATACACTGGTTCTGGTCTCAGCCTGTTGTGTAGTAACCATGGGAACTTCTTCAGCTCACCACCACTACAAGGAAACCTTTATACAAATCATGTATTATGGTCATCGTGCCAAAAGGTGACAGTCTGCCTAAAATTTAATCTCCCAATTTAAATAACTACAGATGATTTGATCTGGATCAAACAGCATAATGTCCAAATAAACAAATGTAGGCCTGAAACTTTGATTATTTGAACTGAATACTCTTGATTGCAGCCACAAAAGTGTTTCTAGTAGAATCAGGAATGACATTTATGATTAAATTAATTTAATGATAATGTTTAGGCCTAGATTCAGAAGACAGCCTGTAATTAGCCTAATGTAATCCTAATATAATTTACAGCCATTCTTTCCCAGTTTGATATCTCGATGTCGTGATATACAGTAGCTGAGAACTGTGTCGGTTTTCTTTCTTTTTTTCTCGTTTGGTTTCAGTGTTTTTAGTTCTCATAATATTCAATCACTTCCTGGTCCTGTGAGTAAAGATGCACCTGCTGGTAGCCTGATTGTTGGATTTAGGTGTAAACAAAACCTCTGTGAACATTAAATTTCCATTTGTGAACCCACAACTTTAAAAGTTTAAACTGCGCCTATGGTTACACAATTGTCATCACTGAATAAGCAGTACTTTTAATGTAAATGGGTTCCCTTTAGCATGCTGGGAATGTAGCCTACACTATCCTGAAGACAATAGATGGATATTTACATTTACATTTACAGCAAACAGCAGCAGATTAGTGCACTTACACTTTTATCAGCCTGGTTTAAATAAAAGAGCCCAGCTGAAGGCCTTGGTTTGACTGTATTTCTGTATAGGTGCAGTTATTTGCTGCTGTCCTCTCAGCCCTTCTATCATTACTTCTGTGTCGTGCCTACTTTCCACAGCTTGAGTAAACACTGCCAACTCTTTCATTAGCCTCTCACCACGGTCTCTCTTTCACTCGGCGCGTCTTTCATCCCCTCTCACTCCGTCTCTACACGCCCCTGTTTAAACAGATGAATGTGATTAGAGCCCGTTTTAAATGACATTGGAAGTTTGTTTGTTTTAAGACTCAAATAAAAGGCATGGTTATTATGTTTAAAGATAGGCCTTAATATGATGTCTGTGAGTGCTGCTCTGTGTGCGCTGTGTGTCAGACACCCCGCCACCGCTGTTGAATTTATTTAGTTGTGCACATTTTTCGATGAGTGACTGCTAATGTCTGGCCTCTGTAGTGGTTTTCTGCACATCAGCAGCAGCATGCCTGGTGACCACTGACGACATCTGGGCTCACAAAACACCCTGTAGTTCCATTTTTTTAAAATATAAAGCCCTTCAAATGTGAAGCTCTTTTATGCATATTTAATTAGGTAATTTTTGTGTGTTTTGTCGATAAATCTTGTCTTGTGTAATTTCCTCCACAGAGGCAGGAACATTCGTTGTTAGAGGCCAATAGTTAACTACTACAACTGCATGCATTTTTATGATTTTATTTGAATGAAAGGTGGCTTTGCAGACTCCAAGACTATTAAAGTCATGTTTTTAGGTTACAAGTCAGTCGGTCAGGTACTTTATTGTCCCTCATTACACCTTTCTAGCATTTATAATGAAGAGTGAAACACAATAAAGGCGCCAAAATGTCTGTTCTTTGTGTCCAAAATGTGTCTTCATTGGTGTCTTCAAAGGAGTTCCTCCAAGGGACACTTGAAGGGACGCTCTTTGAAAGAAGCTACCTCATTTTCCTCAATACCCTTCAATGAGGGTGTTGAGGAAACCATCTCGACTCCATTTGACATTCAGCTTCTGCAGCCTGATGTTCCCGGACGCCCTCTTCCCTCACATCTGCAGGGCTGCAGCTTGGCCACCACTGGGTCAAGTATAATCGTACTTGAAAGATTAAAAAGTGTTGATAGGCCCCCTTGTCACACCACACACATACACACATACATGCAAACACGTACGCCTGTACCTACAACACCCTCTGCACTCTCATTTGCATATCCCTTGCTCTGCACTATAAATTCCACAAGAAACAGGCACTTATACCTTCATAAATCTCTTCCTTGTCACTTTCAAATTACATAGATTTATTCACAGAAGAACAGGCCTGAACAGAGTCGAGAGAACAAGATGTAGAGGATAGAAGAGGAAAAAAATACTTATGTTTATGACCCGGCACAGCGGTGTGAGGGATTTGGAGGGTAAGTATGCTGTTAGGTGGAAGTGCATTGTATGTGTCCACTGCACTGTTTTTACATAAATATAATGTTTATGCCTCTAGAGGGAGTTACCTTAAACAGCAAGCATTGGTTGTGTTTGTGTGTATATGGGATGCGATCCTGTTCTGGGGCTTCATTTATTAAACTCTTTGGAGAAATTCCAACATATGAGGAAATAAGCCTACATAAAAGAAAATAATCTGCTTCATAAAATCTTGTATATGCCTGCTAGTATCTCTTTTTTTTTTTTTTATTATAAATCCCAAACCAACGTGGAATTTTCCGCATGTGGCTCAGCCTCATATTCTACCCTCTACCCACATGCAACCATAAATGGTCAATGCAAAGCACCTCATGAATGTTGATGCATAGAAATGAGCCTTGCTTGATCAATGGTTCTTTAGTGTGAACCATGACAACAACCGAGACGATGGAGGAAAATTAAATTTTATGACAGAAGTCAAGGCTGCTTGTGGGTGAGGTGGAGGTTAGAAAGGACATAATGTTAATTCTTCCATTTATGTAGTCCTCCAGCAGTGTGAGGACGAGTCTGTGCATCTATCTGCATTACACTGGAGCGTCACCGCGGTATTTATGTTTACGATGATCAGACAGACCGCTTCAGTCAGTGGTGCCCCCCACCCCCAATGGGGGAGATCATTTACAAATGGAAGTTTGCTCGGTAAATAATACAAAATTAATTATTCAAGTTTTGTTAAGGTGAACCTGTCCTGTGAGAAGGATTCATGATCAGGACATGGAATGTACCCGCAGTACCTGCACAACCCAAACATGCAGGTAGTGAAGAAGTGCCAGCTATTTGATGTTAGCTTAGACCTTTTTAATGATTACGATAATTTGACCAGATAATTACAGGTCAACCAGTCCCACCATCACAGTCTCAACAGGGCTGTTTGTGGAATACTTACTGCTAACTACAAGTTGCAAGTACAATAACACAGCTGGTGTTAAGGTTTAGTAGCAATGCTGCGTTCACACCGAACGCGACAGAAATTTCTTTTTTTTTTGCACGGCACGATTCCATACAAAGTCAATGGAAAGCCGCGAGTAGACACAAATTCACGCTGGGCAACGCAAATGAAGCCAGATTCACTCAAGTTGAAAAGTCGGGTGATAAATTCAGGTGACGCTGTGACGTAAAAGCCAATCAGTGTGGAGATTCTCCACATGTCTGAGCGTCAGTAGGACGTTAATGCGAAAGTGGAAAACAGTTGAGCTTCCGTTCACCTCCTTGCTATCTGTGTCATCAATTTCCCCTGACACCAAAATGTGCGTATGCATGGGTCAACGGTTTGGTCCATGTAAAGTTTTTTTTCTTCTATCAATCCCAGTAATGTTTAGCAAGTAGTATATGTACATTTAAAGTCCAGGCAAAGGTTCGAAATGAGGCCGCTGGTCATTTAACTTGTCAAAACCCTGAAGTGCGCCTGGGCGGCACAGTGGTGTAGCGAGTAGCACAGCAAGTTTCCCTCACAGCAAGAAGGTCCTGGGTTCAAATCCACTTCTCCGTGTGGAGTTTGCATGTTCTCCCCGTGTCTGCATGGGTTCCCTTCCTGAATCGGTGACTCTAAATTGCCTGTGGTTGTGAATGTAAGAATGATGTGTTGGACCATCCTCCAGGGTTGTACCCTATACCTCTCACCCAAAGTCAGCTGGGATAGGTTCCAGCCCCGCGACCCTGCACAGGATAAGTTGTTGCAGAAAATGGATGGATGAAGCGCACCTAATTATTTCCTTTGCCTTTATGCTAGCATAAAGAGTGTTTACATGATGGGACTCTCTCTGCAGAGAGTAAATAATCCTTTTTGGTGTTAATTAGTGTGATTAATGAGAAGCATCATGTTTTTGTAGCTTTCATAGGCACTTTATTTAAGTTGGAAACATAATCATGACCACAGTCTGCTGCTGTTTTACATGTTAAATGGACTTTCTTCACATGGAATGAAATGTATCCTGTAAATAACTGCATTGCCTCGACTTCTCTCTGCGCCTCCTCTCCTCCTCTCCTCCTCTCCTCTTCTTCTCTTGTCACTTTGTCAGGGCTGTTATGCAGTTTGGTTAAACGGAGAGACCTTTGAAGTTGTAGTTAGTGAGCCGGCAGCTCTGCTCCCCTTTGTCTGCTTCTGTCGTGTTCCTTCTCTCTCTCTCTTGAAGGGAAGACTGTGATTCATGTACTGCTTGTGAAGACCACCATTAATTTCATGTAATACAGCTTTTATCTCCATCCCTGGGCTCACTATCACTTCCATTTTCTCCTTCTGACTGTCTCACCTCATGTTCTTTCTCCCTCCATCCTCTCTGACTTCACTCTCTCGCTCATGCTTGTACGGTTGCTTTATCTCCCCCCCCCTCCCTGCCTCCTCACCTGTACCTTTTCATTCTTCATTGGAGGAGGACTCATGCATGCTTGTCCCCTCCATTTTCCACTGTCTGTTTTAGTCATTGACATTTTGAGGAAGCCTTATGCGATTTGACATCATATTTCATCGATGCCTTCACTGTCACATATTATATTTATTGTTTGATTAATTAATGGTTGTAGCTCCTATTGGGAATTTGAGCAGCTTCTTCAGGTAAGACTCCAGTCAACCTAAATAATTAATGGTGTGGGCGTGTGCAATATGCATGTGCATATTTATCATTATATCAAAATCGCTATAATCATTATATATTGATAATTGCCAGGAGTCTGTTCCATAGTAGTCTTGTCATAAGCTCAAAACCTCTGCACACACAAATGCACCATGTCACATCAATTGCTCTTGATTGCCACGTATCCCCCCCCCTCCTCCTCCTCCTCCTCCTCCTCCTCCCTTCCCACTTTACTTTCCCCACAAAGCCCACAGTGGCACTGAGCTGTGGAAATGTCATGGGTCAAGTTTACATTGACGCTAAAGTGCTGGTCACCCTGGGCCATAGTAAAGGTCGGCACCATGGTGACAGCTGGTTGACATCGTCATGGGCGACACACTCATGAGTCACTGCTCCAAACCCTCTGCGTGACATTAACATCATCTCTGATTGCTCTCTCTGTCTCTTTGTTTCTTCAGATTGCCATCCTGACAGATCTGCCCTGTGTTGGATATGAAGGTAAGTTCAGTTCTTATATACTAGACTATACATATATATATTATAATGTATGATATGGTGTGAAAATAAGGAAGGAAAAAGTTGGAGTATCAGCATCAACCTGTAACTTGAGCAAAATCTGAATGTGACACATGGAGCGAAAATAAATCCAGGTTTATAATCTTAATGAAACTCGGACTTGATTCTAAAATAGCTGATAATGGGTTTCACCCTATTTATTCAGCTGTCACAGCCTACATGTATGCATTGATTGGGAGTGGAGGCTACGACTAATGAACAGTGGATAGACAGTTCTGCCAACAGTGATGCCGTGTTCATGTCATATCAAATTTCCTGTAAATACAAGCTGTCGTTTGGGAGAAACCATTCACGTCACTCTGATGGGGGTAATTACCAGCGGGACATGGGCTTTTCTTGTAGGCCACAATGTCTTGAAGTTGATATTAGGAATGAAAGTGTGACACGCAAAGCTAATCATGGCTAATGATAGCGAATATAGATTAATGATAATTATCCCAGGTGTCGCTACGGCATCTTATCATCCTATAAGATATATGATGTGACATGTATGTGTAAAATAATAACACTTTATAAACGGAGATACAAATTGTTTTACAATAAAAGCACTTTAGAACCAAAAAAAATGCTTGCAGCCCAAAATAACTATTATTGTGAGATGGAAAAAAAAGTATTTGTGTTTCTGAGCTTGATTTTGATCCATCGTAACTGTACAATATTCCAGAGGGGGGGATCCTGTATGGTGCATCTCTGCCAGTCATTCCCGCTAGGAATTCTGGGAAGTGTCTACAGAACTCCGTTGCTATTGGCTGGAGTGCTTTGCTAAGTCTTTCCACAGATATTTCCTGTTCATTTGCTGCTGTTGACTTACAAGCTGGTAAATTACCAAAGAGTTGCTGGGATAATGTTGGTCTCACCAGTAACGTTTACTGGATGGTCACCTCGAGAGCTGCCCTGCTAGGTAGAGGCAGCTTCACCTACCTTTCTAATGGGCCCCTATATCTCTAAAAAATATATTTTCAAGTGTACTGTAGGCATTAATGGATAAATCAGTGTCATCTTTGAAGTCTTGAACTGTTAATTTCCTGCTTAACTGAACATATTACTGTAGTTTCTATAACATGCAGTTGTCTTGTTCTTCTCTGTTGGCCACTGGTTGATGGAAAATGGATGGTACAGTCGGTTACTACAGGTCATCTTCAAGAAGTGCTGATGAAATGAGCAGAGGAAGAACACCAGCAGACATTGATGTTGTTGGGCTGTGATTTGTGACATCTCATTACATTATAAGTACAGATGGAGGCTATTTCCTATTTCAAAAAAGTCTGTCTGCCCTTGATTTTCTTCTGTTGCAACCAGTGCTTGAGTCTCTATTTTAACGTTGCCCAGTGCATGAGTGCATTTGAAAACACTGATTCCAGCTAATCATTCACCATTATCCTGAATTTGCCTGGAAATCACAGCTGGTAGGAAGGAAGCTGGAGTGGCTCAGCCTTGCCAAACAATGCATTTACTTTTTAAGATTTAATAACAAGAAAATCTGCTTATGATTTCCAGCATTAATCCCAATGCATAGTAGTTGAAGACATATAAAAGGCAGGAAAAAGGTGACATTTCAAGCAGCGGACATTTTTACATGCTCTTACATTGGAAATGGTAGAGAGAGGCCTTTACATGCAAACTGGAGTGTATTTAAATGGCCTCTATATTCCTGCCGGTCCACTTTCTGTTCTGCAGCCTTTATTGTGCCCTTTGTTGTTCCCCATCTTTTACTGGCAGAATGAATATCTACAAGCTGCAGCTCCGCAGGGTGTCTAATGTGTGTGTGCTGGAGGATGGGAGGGAGTGTTTATACAGCTAACATATGTAGGAACACCAGAGCAAGAACCAATCCCCCTCCGCTCACACACACATACATACACGGGTTAATATGGCCACCAGCCGCGTGGTGTGGCTGAGTGGCCCACCTTCCATCTTGCCCTGTCAGACTGCATGCTGGGCACGACACGCCCGCTTGACAATATGCATCCACCAGGCCACGGCGGCTCCCATATGGAAACCTTCCACCGCTGGATGAGGGAGAGTAGGATCATACTGTAAAATCAAATGTATTTCATCCTTCAAAGGACATTTATTGTGTCAGGAAGTGTCCAAGAATGTGTCTGTTTGTTGGATAGAAGTCATTGGAAATCCATTTTGGGCACAAAGAGGGCTGTTAGCTGCAAGAATGAGTGAATTCATTCAACACTTTTTTGTTTTGTTTTGCTGTAGCCTACAATTTGTTGTGTGTGTGTGTGTGTGTGTGTGTGTGTGTGTGTGTGTGTGTGTGTGTGTGTGTGTGTGTGTGTGTGTGTGTGTGTGTGTGTGTGTGTGTGTGTGTATGTGTGTGTCGGTATGAAAACAATGCAAATGTCCACCTGTGTGAAGGTCAGATCTACCTTTCACATTTATTGATAGATCATGACACATTTTGTACAGTAGAAACTTCTCCTTCGTTTTCATGCCAACCCTTAAAAAGAAGTACTTCTAGTTCATTTTGAAGTATACTTTAGTAAAGTATATTTTCCAAGTATACTTCATGTTGTAAGTATAGGCCTACTAATATTAGTTGCAAGTGAACTATTTTAATACTTCTTAGGACTAAACTGGTCTATTTAGTTTACAAAAGTATACTTTTAAGTATACTTGAAATGTAAGAGTAGTAAACTTTGAGTGCACAACTATAGTTTACATCGAAGGGCATCTTCACACCTGACGGTCCGAGCCATCATCATCATCATCTCTTCCTCTCCCCGTGTTTCACCGCGGCTCGTTTCTTAATTTCTTCCGTCTTCTGTTTTTCTTCTTCTTTTGTGTATTGATGAAGGTAGCCTGCTGTAACTTCCTGTCATTGGTCTGAACCCTGAACCATCCAAAAATATTATTTATTTATGTATTTATTTTTTAATTCATGGGATAAACATGACAAAATTTGCATGAATATAGACACAACGAAAGTATGAACACAAAAAAACAAACAGACAAAAAAGTAAATAATAAATAACTATATTACAGAAAAAATGAATTATATTTCAAAGCCCATAGGAGAGGTCATCTTCTAATAATGTGTACTGCACATCTGGATTTCATCTCCCACAGGGACCATACATACCTATAACTGCTGTTCCACCTTTGTGTTTGTTGTAAGTGTTAATGATGAATTTAACATTAGTCAGCACTGAAAAGTCTTCGGCGTCTGTTAATCAGTCTGTCGATCTGTCGTTTTCTACAGTCTGTCACACTCGGCTACAACATAACCCTCAACCTGAACAATCCCTCAAACCT
Source organism: Chaunax sp. Z400 (assembly GCA_037577475.1). Lineage (NCBI taxonomy): Eukaryota > Metazoa > Chordata > Actinopteri > Lophiiformes > Chaunacidae > Chaunax > Chaunax sp. Z400. The sequence continues at coordinate 2,387,314 of CM075193.1, forward strand.
AAAACACAACACAAAGCACAGAAAGAGACAGATAGCTCGATAGAGAGGTGAGTGACCCACATGGTGTGTGTGTCTGTGTGTGTGTGTGTGTGCAGTCTAGCCATCTGCAGTTCATCACTCCTTCTGAAAGTCTCAATCTTGGTCTCGTCTCTAGCATTTGGAGGCTCTAAGGTCCCAGATGCTAGCAAAGGTCAGAGCTGGTGATTTATTGGTCCTCTTCTGGGAGGCTGTCTGCGGACCTGAGTCTCCTGCCGCGCCTCTGGATCCCAGCCAACATTCCTGATGGCAGCAACATGCTTCCTGCAGACAACACGCTTGTTTCACTTATTTTAGGCAGATTTAATAATGTGTCTGTATCTGATGAATCACACATATACTCTACCACAGCTATCTATGAGTCCCCATCTGTAGCATTAGTGAGCAGCTTCAGTTTTCACTGTGGACCCGCTGCACAGTTTAACATATATTCTCTTAAACTGCTCCTCTGAGGAGGTTTTTTTTACATCATAGCTGAAGGTCAGACACTGTTGACTGGGGTTGATTTCACTGTTATTGCTGACCAGGGAGCTTGTTGTCACTCTTTCCTTCTTGAATCTGGTTTCTGTAGTTTGATAGTCTGTATTACTTTTTTGGACCAGTTGCAGGCCTACAGAGCAGTTTGAGGTTATTCTGCTGATCTTCAGCTGCGTTCCAGGCAGTCAAACCCCCAAAAAACACAGATTTTTTTTACTGTATGCACTCCTTTGTTTGACTTTATGGACACACAGTGTGTGTCATTTGTTTCACTCTCTTCTCGGGTCACAATTAAACAAACAGGACACATAATAGAGAGTCACAGAAACAGGATGTAGCAGTCCCTTGCTTTCCTGTTCATTTAGCTTGGATTCAGATCAGATCACCTGTTCAGGATGTGCAGACTCAGGTTGGTGCATCCAACCTGAGCCGAGATTTTTTTTATTCTTATTTATTATTATTGCAGTATTTTGACTGTCTTGGTTGGAGGGAACTATTGGAAAAAAAAACATCAAAAAACCTTGATGCAGCTTTTATTTTCTCTCCGTTTCATCTCATTTTATTCTCATTCACCTCCCTCTACAGTTTTAGTTGTAAAGTGAGGTTAAGTGAACAAAATATTTCACTTTAGTCCATCCTAAACATCTGTTTCTAAGATGAGAAACACTTACTTTCAACGAGCTGCCTTTTTTTATACCCTTCTGTTACCATCGTTCTCTCCAGTGGTTCAGTCTCTGTCTCATTTCATCTGTAACTATAGTCTGTTTGTCCTGCCGACTGTATGTAATACTGTATATAATACTGTATATAATACTGTGTATAATACTGTACATGGACTGAAATCCACTGCACCTCTAGAACCCTTTGTGTCCCAGCTGGGTACCTATCTCTCTCTCTCTCTCTCTCTTTTGTCCTCTCTTTCCTCTCAGTCTTGTCTGTGCCGGACCATCGGCCGTCCTGGGACCTTCAGTATCTCCCCAAGGCTATCGGTGCCTCATTCCAGATGTTGGCATCTGGATCCTCGTCCTCCAGGAGATGTAGCCTCTCCTCTTTCCTTTCTCTTTCCATTGTATGGATGTTGTCCTCTTTCTCTCCCTCTCCCCCCTCTCCCCCCCCTCTCTCTCTCTCTGCATGTGTGTGTCTGTTTCTTTTCTTCTATTTGTGTGAATGATGTCCATTTGCCGTTGTGAGTCTGCGTAGCCTTTCCTCGTCCAGATTTTGATTGTGGATGTTGTGTTGCTCAGCATGTTTTCGCAGACTGGAGTTGATTTCCTCTCATATGAACCAACCTTTGGTTCATACTGTATGGATGAACTGTATGGATCATTATACTCTGGAAACACAGCATCTGTTGCCTGTCTGTGTGTCCAAAAGTTACATGATATCAACTCTTCAATGTTGTGCAGAACATGAATCAGTAAAATATGTGTTGTTGGGCTGTAAATAAGATTTTACTAAACTTGTTTGCAACAAGTTAAGAAAGAGAGACACCAAAATGGAACGGAGCCGTCATTAATGTTTTCGATGTTGTGCTATTTGCCGACTGTTTTCTTCCTGATCTGGTTGTGATGAAGAACATCATGACCAGCCTTGGTAGCAACTGTTTCTCCTTGTAACTTCCTCCATTTCCTTAAGGCTTATTTACCTCGTAATAATTACATTTCCCACCTGATGAGACACCTTTAGACCTTCAAACCTGCAAGGACCCTGAAATATTATCCTCAGGTTTGGCTCCTCTGCTTCATGGCTGAAAATCTGATTATCTATTATCTGGTTTTATTGCATCACCAGATGACTGATAAACACACAATAGTGAGATATCAATGCTACTTCATTGCATTTCAAAAAACACACCATTAGATAAAATTCATAAAATTGTGAATGGACTTTATTGAATTGTGATTCTATTAATTTGCTCTTTAAAAACACACAAATACACAAATAATAACATCCATTCACCCCTTCCATGATGTCACTGTTAAATCTTAACTGGCAGTTATGTTTAAAGCATTTTTTCTTGAAAATATAAATGATGAAAGGAATTTGTCTAATTACTGATTCATCTTTAATGTTAAATAAGGAAATTACCAGGATATGGCCTTGTGATGCCAAAAATCACATCAACTATGGACAGTATCTTAAAACCAGAAATGTATGCAAGTAAATGTACTTCTGAAGTCTTGCTACATGACTGATAAATGATATTGATCAACGTTATTGATCAGCTGGTAATGCCAGGGGAGAACTATGGATCGTACAGCCTGACATAACAAGGTCTCCTAAAAACTCTCTGAAATATAAATGAAGAATTTAACTTTTCTCGTGGTTTAAGAATCCCAGCTGATGCCTCTCTGTCGAGGATTTACTGTAAATTTAAAAACAGAAAATTGTAAGTTCATGAAATGTTGGAGCAATTTTCAGTTCATTCTCAAAACCCTCTGACAAACTGAAGTGAAATCATTAAAACATAAGAACTAGAGTAGAATTAATATTTTCACTTAGCCCAATAAATATAAATGATTAATTATTGCTGCCTTAATTTAAACTGAAATATCTTATTGGCATCATTAAATGATTATTAATAATAGTTTAAAATGACAAAGTATTAATGGTACAAAGATAAAACAACTGAGAGAAGTATAGAATACACTTCATGAAATATACAAGATGCAAACACAATTAAAAACTGATGTATGATCATAGATATAATAAAATATATATAATATTCAGGCTCCTATAAAAAGAGTTCCAGATAGTGACGTCCATAGACACTAAATGCAGATCTAAATGGAGGGATTTGCAGTGAAAGTCATTCATTAGATGAGGTTTGATACGGTCCAGAGGACTAATCCAGCCTGGCCGTTAAATACGATGGCAACATCCAAATAAGGGCCTTAAAGATGAACACAAATGCTTTACTTTGAGTTAAAACGAGTGTTTATGAAAAGTCTCTACGACTGAATTTACATTTTCTGTCCAGGACATAATTGGTGGAAAATGAGACAACAAAACACATAAAATCCCTTGAGTCCTTGCAGCACACTCGGTCTTAATTTAGAGGAGCTCTGTGATATGTAACAGTCACAATAGCTCTAACTTTTTTTCATGGTAACATCATATTGTAACAACTAATGTAGAATATGATCCTGAAAAATCAAACGAGAGGCACAAAACATATGAACCTGTTGCATGAAGAACTAGAGTGACCACTGACCCTGCAAAGAAGTAAAAAACAAAAAAAACAATATCAATTTAGGTTTTATGCTGCTTAGAATATTTTCTGTGACCAGATACTCATTTCAGACGGGAACCATTTTAATTGTCTGTTGTATCCAGACTCCTCTCACAGTAACAGCTTCAGGCTTTCAGACTTCCAACTTTAAGGTTCAAGGTTTTTATTCGTCACATACAGTCATACATGTAGAACCTGCAGTAAAAAGGTTTCTTCTGGAATGAGACTGGTGGCTGGTGGCTGGTGGCTGGTTCGACCACAAGGATCTGAAGGCTTAAAAGCGAGAAAAGACATAATGCAAATAAAATAATAAATAGGGATGCAGACGTCAGCTTGACGGAGGTAGAAACACTCTGTAAGACCTCAGTCTGAACTCTTTAAAATGCCATTGTTCATTTAAAAATACTGTTAGCACCTAGTCATTAAATTCAATAAAAAAAAACAAAGACAGCAAAAAAAAGAACACAGTAAAACCTTTTCAAAAAGACATTTTTATATGAGGCTTTATAACACAGCAAAGATTCTTTGGTTTGTTATTAAGTACAAAAAAACACAAATTAGAAGGTTTTGGAGACCTTTGGCTTGGTCATTGGTCCACGCCATGGAAATAAGGTCAAAGTCTGATCAAAACCATAAATACATAAAACATTGATATATTCTGAAGTTGGAATAGAAGTGAATCAACACTGCCTCTACTCCATCCATCCATCCATCCATCCATCCATTTTCTTCCACTTATCCGGGATCGGGTCGTGGTGGCAACAGATGAAGAAGAGTTTTTCCAAACCTCCGTCTCCCTGGCAACATCTTCCAGTTCCTCCTGGGGGATGTGTTCCCAGGCCTGATGAGAGTCCAGCGAGTTCTGGGTCTACCCAGGGGTCTCCTTCCACTTGGACTTGCCTTGAAAACCTCCAAAGGGAGGCGCCTTGGAGGCATCCTATAATCCGATGCCCGAACAACCTCAACTGAATCCTTTCAACGTGAATAAACTCCTCTTATTGTTTTGGTGTCTCTGTAGCGCCTATCGGAGGCGAGACGTTGGGCCACATTGTGCCCGTGGTGAGATGGGTCTGCAGCAATGTTTCCTGTCCTTTTCCTGGTTCTTGACATGTTTAAGTCCTAAATTGCTTCTGAACTTAACATTTGATTTCTAAGATGACAAATGGGTTAAATCCTCTTTCCAATGGTAGACAGTCCTGCAATCTGGGCGCTGGGAACAAATAGATGTTCTTAATTATACCTGATGTAATCGTTTTAAATACCTGGATGCCCTCCCTACGCTGTCGATATTAAAAGATGACTCCAGATGAATCCATACATTAGAGATGAAACGCCAATCTACCAAATTAGAGAGGCTATTTAACTGTAAAGCACTTCCTGGATTAACGGTGGCATGCGACCTTACTCTAAACATTAATCGAAAAGAGGGCTTTCAAATCTGGCATTTTACTGTGGGAAAAGACATACTACTCTGCTGTCATGTGAATGAATGGGAGAGGCATTTAGTGACAAAGAGGTGGCCTTTTCTCTTTGCCATGTAATTCCAAGGCAGAGGGAGGGGGGGGATTGTAGCTTTATCAAACTCTCTGAATGACTAAATGCAAGAGTCGAACACTCTGAAAATACTCGTCATCATCATCATCAGAAGAAGAAAGAAGGAAACAGGGCAATAAATGAGGGGTGAGGTTGCAGAAGATTGCAGAATTCGGTGGAGAATAGTGAGATTCTCCAACACATCAGCACGATTAGAGTAAATTTTAGGTTCACCAAAAGAAAAGATGAAACATCCCTCACCGTTCTTCTCGACTTTCCTTCTCGACAGTCGGAGCGGTTGTTAACATCCTCTCCCCTCATAAGCCTGACGGGGTGAAAGGTACCTGCTGCTCCCTGGGACAGAGGAGACCTCGTTTTTATATGTGAGCGGCTGTGAACGTCGCTGAATGACACACTACAAAGGTTGGATGTGCCGCTGCCCTTTCTCTCTTAAATGGTACGTTGGCATTTAGCTTCGCACGTGTCAGCGGAACACACACCTCCAAGTATTTGCTCCCAAAATGTGTGTGTGTGTGTGTGAGTGTGTGGGTGAGGCTTTTTTTTTTTATCAGTTCTCCGAAACAGGAAGTAAGTAAGAGAACATTTCTGTAATTGTGTGTGTGTGATGGAGAGAGAGAGAGAGAGAGAGAGAGAGGGCGGATGATAAGACGGAGAGGAGCAAGAGAGCAGATCCACATGCACATTACATTTCACAGAAAGACAATTTACATTTTGAGTCCATATTATGTTAATTTTGAGTGGCCCTTCCAGATAATTCTATTACACCGATAGCTCTCCCATGTCGGCCAGGGCAGGAACATCATCTCACCCCGGAACACACACCTGCTGACGAGCTCCGGAACATGACGGAAAACAAGGGCTTTACAGGCAGGTGGGGGGGGGTATCCTGTGTTTGTAAGAAAAAGAAAAAAAAAAGGATGTGTGTTCACAGAGGCCTATCTAAACGAGTCATGATCCACTGGAATGATTTATCAGTACCTCTTTCAATACAGGATGTGCTTTCCAGTGAGTGGGGTACGGAGTGCTGCAGCGTCTATAGGACACCATATCGCTGCTGCGATCCCACAAGCAACCAAAGCGCTGTAATTCCCTGTCATTCTCCTACAACCCTCCACCGGCTCAGCTCCGCGGACGGAGGAATACAGGCTGGGATTGCCTAAAGTTGAATAGATTTTATCTGTTTCTTTCTTTTTCTTTTTCAACACGACTCATGAGCAAACACGAACCTAGCTCAGCATTTAAGGTGTAATCGATTCAAAGAAATATATCCTTTTACCAGAGTTTTTACTCCTCTGTACTCAAACAGGTTTTCAGCATAGAGACTTTTACATCGCAGAGACTGGAGCCCATTTCAAATTGGGTCCAGCATACTGGACCTCTGTAGTAAACAGTTTGGAACACGGGGCCTAAAACTAAATCAGAGAGAACCTTCAAAGGTTTTCTCACCTCTAGTGGAGCCATGTTGGTTTCATGTATCCATGTTTAGACACGTGAATGGAAACAACAAAGAAGAAAGAAGTGTGAAGCAAAATACGGACGTAGGATATGACGTTACTGTCATGTGTTGCATATAAATGAAATAATATCCACTTGAAGGCATTCCTATGATTATCTTTTCCTCATTCCCGTCCATTTTGCTCTTAAAATAACCCCGACATACGTTTTCTCTGAGTATACCTAACCTCTCTGATACTTTTGTTTTGTCCTGCTAAAAAAATAAAGTCCAAATTCTTTATGTTTCTCTGTGGCCTGTCAGAGGCCACTGTCTCTGCACCCCCCCCCCCCACCCCCCCATCTCTCTGAGCAAGTAGGGATCATTAATGAAGTGGCCTTCTCATGGATATTGACTAGCCTGTCAGCTGGCCTGCCACGCTCCCTAATAGGAGCCATTGGTCTTGGCTTAAGACCTGACAGAGGGGCTGAAGATGAAGAAAAAGAGTGAGCATGTTCCGTCACCTCAGGATGAGTTTTGGCTTCGGCCTTCAGCCAGTAAAGTTTGAGTCTGGGTCTGGAGGCAGCAGAGGTTTCTATCCAGAGGTGTAGAGACTTCCTACTCTAGAAAAGAAGCCTTACAGAGAGGTGGAGGTGTCGTCTTATAAAGCAGAGGTCGCTCACAGATTGTAAGCAAAGCCACGGTTGGTGTTGTCGAGGCACAGCGAGCCAAGGAGTGCTCATTAAAATAGATGTGGCGCTCTTTAGAGCCCGAGGGGTCTCCAGGAATTTCTGTGAATTTAAGTAATAATATGTGACATTTTCTTCTGATTAAATGGCCCATGTATCACCGGACGGTATATAACAGTGATTTACTGTAATCAATGTCATTCAGTCCAGGCCATGAAAATTGGGTTGAACTGAACTCAACATTTGCAATATTCAGCTCCACAAGTCATTACTAGAAAGTGCTCAGTGGACAGGAAGAGACTTGGTCAGTGGCCACAGAGAAAGGAAGTGAAGGGGGCATATAGACTTACCCTTATCCATCCTTCTGTACGTAACAGAAGTGCTTTATAAGGCCCCTAAAGGTGTGTAACTCATAATCTATTTGCTGATGACACCTGAGAGTTCAACTGTGTACATGCAGGACTTAAGTCTGAACACAGGAGGCAGCAGCGATTAGTTTGATCAGGGTTCAAGTGTGGAATGTCAATTATTTCAAAAGAATGCAAATCGACAACACAAATCCAGTTTTTTAATTCTCGTTGTCACTCCTCACTTTGATTGGCTGATTCCAGTACGGTGCTTTTGATGCTTTGCAAAGGTCAACGGATGGATGAGGAAAGTTGAAACGGTGAATTAATTGAATGGAAGTTAATGTTAAGTGATGTTGTCTGTGTGTTGCAGATGGTTAAATGCAACTTTTCATAAAGCTGTATTCATAATTTGTACAGCAGCCGAACCATAATTACAGGAGTTAATGATGACAGGATGATAAAGATGTGCTATAGAAATAATGTTGCCTCCAAAGTAGTCAGGAGGTGTGTTTATAGTCTGTCCACTTCAGCATCATGTTTTCCTCCAGTGAGGCAAACTGTGTCCTTGGAAACACAACAATAATAACATGCATGTAAAAATATACTAAATGAAAGAGAAATAAGAAATAAGAAAGAAAGAACCCACAGAAGACTGGTAACAGTATATGTTATATATAAATAACAGTATGTGTACCTAATAACAGACACCACTGCAATCTGTTAATGCTAAAACACACAAATAAATTATTCAACTTGTTCACCACAGAGCTTTCTTATGAAGCTACGAGCTAGCAACGTCACCGTCATGTAATGAGGTGGACAAACGACAAGAAATCATCACAAAAGCATTTGATATTGATTTTGGAAGTCCTCGAACACATCATCTGGAGAAATAACACTTTTACCAACATAAATAAACTTATTTAAGTATTTTAGGAGAGTTTATTACAAATCCTACAGCTTGCTGCACAGATAAGGACACACACTGTGAGGATCCTCCAGCCTGGTTCCACGTTTGTCTTCCTTAAAGGAGCTTTTGGTTCTTTAACCTGACTGCAAACAGACAGAAGTGACAGAGGAACCTTTAATACACAGTCAGTGTGGAGGGATGGATGCTTCCTCTTTCAGTCTGGGTGGAGCTTCTCCATCTTTATACTGTGAAGCTGATCCGACAATAGTGAAGAGCTTCATACTGGCTCAGTGACTGAAGGGATTCAGTCGGTTCATTTTGAGGATCGGTTTATAAAGATTCATATTTCCCTTGATGAACGCCTCTATTCTAAATTACAGGACATAAACTGTGACTTTTTTAGAGGATATTTAAAAGTCGTTGTCAAAATAAACGAAGAAATACTCATGGTGACTTAAACCTGATACAGCAGGAAATGTTTTTGTCAAACAGTTTAACCAAAACATGAGCAACACATCAACCAGTGTTTAGTTCAGTTAACCTTAAATGACAGGAGAGGCTCTGTGAAGAAGCAGTGGGATGAAAACTTCACCGAAAACACAAACTTTAATTAACACAACTTGTGTATTTGTTTTGCTCATTGAACAAACTGTAGCTACTGTATTGTTTTGCAGATCTTAAATGCACCTCAGCATAATTACAGGTTCATCCGAGTCACTATTATCTGTTACATGATATATTTAGACTGTAGGATTCATTTCCTGTTTGTGAATCCATCAACTCTCATTTAACCGAGCAAACCTTAAGAAAAATGTTGAAATAAACGAAGAGCTTCAAAGGATAAAGTCAGTAAAATTAAAGCTTATTGTTCTCCAGGTTGTAGGAATATCTCTTGAGGTTATTCCTTTTTTCACTTTTGATATTTAATGTTTTTTTCTGACTTGTAGGATGACACTATTACTACTGCATTAATCAATGAATCTTTATTAACGATGGATTAAATGTGTAATGTGAAAGGTGTTGTTTGTGGTGATGAACCCAGAGATTTCTGCAGTTGTACAAATTTACAACCTCACAGTTTTACTGTTTTGATTCTGTTTCATTCTGTTTTTTTTAAAACAACATGAATTTTCTAAGAAGTCAAAATCGGTTCCTAAGTGTAAAGCTAACTAGCTAGCCTAGCTTGCTTGCCCTGCATTAGGCCTGTATGTATCTGCATTGAATCATGTGATGTACAAGGCATCAACAGTATCACATGTGTTTATTCATGGTTATTACACAGAAACACAACCATAGCTTTGACCTGGTTCTTACTTTAGTCATTTTATTAGCTCTTTATTATTAAACTCACCCCACTATGTTATTACCAAGCTATAATGTAAAGATCTGCCCAGTTTGGTTTCAGTTTAAACTCCACTATAAGGACCTGTTTTTTATATGCTATCCATCCGTTTGTGTTGCTCTTAATTCATTAGAGCTTAATTAGCATTTAATTCTGAAATACAGCAATAAGCCATAATCAGTCATGAAGGAGAAACAGAGGCTGAAATAATCCAAAGAGACTAAAGTTGGGGACAAAACCAGCCGAAATAAATAAACAGACTTTTAGAAAAAGCCATGCTTGACAGGAAGTAAGGACAGCGCTGCAAAGGTTAGCTAGCTGGCCTTTCTACAGTAGATCACTGGGTGTCTGCTGATGGGAGGGTCCCTGAGCGGAGGAGGGCTGAGTTAGTGTGTGTGTGTGTGTGTGTGTGTGTGTGTGTGTGTGTGTGTGTGTGTGTGTGTGTGTGTGTGTGTGTGTCTGTGTGTGTGTGTGTGTGTGTGTGTGTGTGTGTGTGTGTGTGTGTGTGTGTCTGTGTGTGTGTGTGTGTGTGTGTGTGTGTGTCAGGCAAAGGAAAGGCTGATGAACTTCACTTTCTATTAGCAGCCGACTGGGCTCGCCGGCTCGGTCACCAATCAATAGGCTGAAGGACAAGGATGTCAGAAAAAAATGAAAAGACCCCTCGCTCTCCGGCGGGGCTACAAGAGGAGGAGAGGGAGGGAGGAAGGAGGAGGGGGAGACATAGATGGGAGGAGGATGAGACTATGAGAGTGTGAGAAAGATGCATAGATAATTGAATTAAGAATAAATCAAATAGAGTGTTAAGTGCATGAGGATGCTGGAGCATGTGTCAGCTCCAGAGGACACGCCTGCCTTAACTGTGGGAGCTATCAGTGTCAGAAGGGTCAGGAGGTCATCGGCTCTCCCCTCTCTCTCTCTCTTTCTCCCCCCTCTATCTTCAACTCTTTGTTTGATCTCTTACAGCTACAGGATCCCAGGAGGTCCACAGCTCATATTGTGCAATCACAGTGGAGAGCCCCAGCAGGACCAGAACCATCTGTAGGTCACATATGATCGTCGCTTCAGATTATCCTGCACAGAGAAAAGCATTCAAGATGTCTGAGGGCTCCATAGTAGGTAGAGCATTAGGCCCTGATGACGCAGAGATGCATCATTGGCAGCAGCTAAACAGCAATCAAATGGAATTAATAGGGGAAAAGAAGTGGTGAAACTTCTGTGCATTTTGCTGAAAAGTAAAAAGATTTTTAACTTTATATGCCATAAAACTGCAGGAAAACGCTGCACAAGACAGGCTTCTATTTCCCACTGTTTGAATTGTGCACATAAGCTGCATGGAGACAAATACAGGTCAGGAAAATAATGATGCTGAACAACAGAGGTTGTCTAAATCCTTCCAATATTTTCCTGCCACAGCAGATCCACACTGATACTCCTGATCAGAAGAAAAATGATTATGCAGATTATAGATTATATTCAATATTGAACTTTTCAGCTGTGAACCACATATAAATGGTTTTTATTAATATTTATTAGATTACTTGAATTACTTAAGCTGCTTGGGGCAGTTTGTTTGTTTCCTGAAACGGCTAACATGGTATCAAACTGTTGCTTATTTATATATCCAGTAGATTTGGAGCAGCGGTAGCTTCAGCTGGAGCGTTTAGCTCTGCTTTGGTCTCTACTGACTCCTGAGAGGAATATGAAGCTGCTGTTGTTGCTAAATACTCCACTATGTTCACTTTATTTCTCTGTCTGCTCCTCGGTGCTGTAAATGATCTAAGACAGGAATGATGGAGGCCAAAACATGAGCTGAAAGAGGCTAACATGCACCATGAACCTGAGTGGAAATGTACATTTAGGTGATAATTCTCTGCTTTGTCGTACATTTAGCCGTTTAAGAAATATTTAATGCAAAAGTATGGATTAGTCCAAACTTCAACCAGTTTGCAACTGTGATTTTTTCATCTGTGCGATCGTAAATGGTAAAAAAAATTCAAAAAAATGTATCATGCATTCAACATTAAACATACCAGAGACCAAAGCTAAGGTTTCTGATCTGTTTCTTTGAATTTGACTATTTTCTGTCCCCCACTTTAAAAAAGTGAAGATCTAAACTGTGGATCATCCCGTCATAAGAAAACCACCTTTTTCTAAGCATAGCCACGATGCATATTTGTGTGATGAACAGAGGGACCAGTGTTTTCTCCACACATAAAGGAGCATTTTGGGTTTTTTTATGGTGTAAAAATCAGTTGCATGGTAGATGCATAATTTTCACTGACCAGAGGTTGTGATTTTATTTACACTAAATGTTCTAATGTTTTTTTTTTAATGAGAAGGTAAATAAAGTGTCATTTAAAAGCAGTGAAAACAATATGTTCTACTGCACTTAAAGACGTGGAATCATATTTTTCACCTGTAAAATAAATAAAAACACCATTTGAAAGAAAAAGAAAAAGGAAATGCAGACATTAATATTTAGCCTGTGATATCCTGGATGAGAGTGCATATCAGTCCGTTTGAATGTAACACAACAGCCTTTCCTCCAGCCCTGTCCTCCTGACTAAAAGCCTTTTTGACATGAATTAGCATGTCGTCCTTAAAAGGTAGACGGGTCCAATTTTCCTCTGAGAGGTCTGCCTCTAATAGGTACTCCTTCACAAATTCTAGGCTGATCTAACCTTGAATAAAGACCCACACACTTTCTTTTTTCGCTTTTTCTACACCTGTCTCTCCGTTTAATTCTCTACCCTTTACCTCCCCTCTGTGAAAGCACATCAGCATATCATATCAAGGCTTATATTTAAAAACACACACACACACAACAACAACAAAGATTTCATTTCCATAATGCATTCTAATGGATGGGCGATGTGTTTCAGCAGGTGAGACCAGAGGCCAAAGGCTTTCCAGACAAACACAACAATAAACCTGACAAGCACCATTATGCCGCAGATATTACAGGCTGTTAGCGAATGGAAATGATGATAATTAGTTAATTCCGCTATAATCTCATTTGTTTGGCCTCACCTTTTGCTAATGCGACTTTGACCCTGATGCTTGAACATTCCAAACGGCATAAATGAGAGTTCCAGGATGCTAATTTAGCAGGCATGTATGTGTCGGTTGTATTGCTGTTGGGATAAATGTGTAGTAATTTCTCTTTTAGGGCATTTAATGGTGAGATGTTTAATTTCTCTTTGTTTTTTTAACCAGATGCTGCATTAAAACTTTATGAATTATTACGTGTCCAGTCCTGAAAGTCTTTTACACTCATACACTATGGTTGTAAACAAATGATTCTTATTATCTTTCTCTTATGGACAGATAATGTGTGCTGAACACCATCTAATATTTTTTCCTCACTGTCACCTGGTTGACATAATTTACCCCACAGGCCACACCCCTTCTTGTAGAACTCACAACTCAGTTAAAGCGAAACACACTGATGTTATAAGCATGTTGCCATGTTTGTTTTTACATCTCAGAGGTCAATCAAGGATGTTGAAGATCCATAAATCTTACAAAGGTTCTGTTTCACCAGCTTTGTTGTGTAGTGACTAATATTTGACAGAAGTTATAATTTTATTGCTTTTGTTCACCTCACTTTAATGACATCAGGTTACAGTCACGTATTATAAATTCTGGCCTGATTTTGTTTGTGGAAGCTTCACACCAGCTTCATATTCATCTGGTTCTCATCCCCATTTTATGCACAATCAGCAGTTTATTATAATAAACGTGTCATCCTGTGTTATGAGATGAATGTAGGTAAATGGTTACAGACCTATATGGTAGCTTAAACATATGTTACACCACACATTTCTATCTTTAACATGCATGAGGATAAAAATACTCATGGTTTACATATTCAGGCACACACACACACATGAACCTCTCTCTACACACACTCCTTCAGCATAACACACACATATACTAACATACATACGGACGTCGTCATGGAACCAAAATTCACATTCACAAGGATTCTTACATGCATGTGTTGTTTTTTTCCTCCTGAAAAGTCTGCACCGATGTGTAAACACCAACAAATGCTCATGTGTTTACCTCCATCATAAAGGCTTACACAAGTAAACAAGCACACTTGCATTCATGCACAAAGCAGCATAAGGAAGCGGCGTCCTTGCAGATATCTCCACACTGCAATCTGCTGTTGACCAGGCACATTCTTTCTGAGCACATGGGGCTCAGCCTCCTCTCTAATAAAGGCTCTATAGGCACTGGGCTGCGGGCCAGGGTCCAGGGGCCTAGTGGGGGGTGAGTCATGGTTATAAGTGTGTGTGTGTGTGTGTGTGTGTGTGTGTGTGTGTGTGTGTGTGTGTGTGTGTGTGTGTGTGTGTGTGTGTGTGTGTGTGTGTGTGTCTGGTTAGACCCGGGGATTCTAGACGGTCTTTCATCCCGTGCCAGCCTCGCCTGGGTGTGAGCAGCTAGAAGTTTATACCTCTGGTTCCCTGCTTCATACACTATTAACCGAGGATGATGGGATGGAAGGAGTATAGTTTATGATCCACTTCCCACTGAACCACCACCGGATGTAGTTCCCATGATCTCCCTCTGTGTCTTTCCCCCATCCTTATTTGAACAGGATGTTATTTAGACACATTTGCTTACCTGATGCAGTTGTTTGAGTAAAAACGCGTGACTGAAGGTTGTGAAAACTGACTGACATGTGTCTGTTTAGCTTTGCCAGACAGCGTTAGATGCCCGTGAACGGCTGCAGGTTCATCTTCTGCTTTGGGCTTCCAGCTGGTGTTGTGGTTCAAGCTGGTGGCTTTTCATATTCTAATAAAAGTGGAGAGAGAAAATAGAAAAATATCCACCTGAGGAACAAGATCTCTTTCTCCTTCTCAGTCCCTGTTCCTCAGTGTCGCATTGGACCAGGTGTACTGGTCAGCATTGAGAGGAAGATTCTAGACTGACCAGCTCCTTTTTCCCCAAGTCATTTCTGCCTTCCTTCAATAACAACACTAAGGACCTCTGTCCACCAAAGCGTTTTTTTTTCCCAGATGAAAATGCTAGGCGCTCCTCTGAAAACGCCCAGCTGGGAACGATTGACAGCGCTTTGGAGGCGCAGCGTTATTTCAGCTGAGGCGCTTTGGTTGCTATGATACGAAATATCCACGGAAGTAATTTGTGTTGCAACTGCAGAACCTAATTTTGCAGATAGTTTGTTTGATCAACAAATACTGAGTGTAAAAATGGCAGCACAAGGTAGAGGACTTGCTCTGGTCCTGGCTCTGGATGAAGGGAAGGAAGAAGGAAGTAGGGAGAAAGGAAGGACCTGCAGGTCTATGTGGGTTCATGAGATTTTGTGGGCGAGGAAACATCTTCATGTTGTCATTGAGTTAGTCCAGGGATGTCATGGTACAGACAGATAATCAGAGACCAGCAGTGTTAATTTCTCCTCCATTGTTGCCGTTGATCTGCACTGTCGGATGTGACGATTGGTCTTTGTAGTATTTGTCCCGCCCCTGCTCCACTGTGATTGGACGGTGCAGCGTTTCACTCAAACTGGAACATTTTGTTTTTAGGTATCTTTAGTCATTAGGATACCGGCCTGCCCACAACTTACTCATCTAAATACTGGGGAATGATGCTATTAAACAGGTTTGTTTGTGAATGAATTAAATAAAGTAGATATCCATAGACAGAGCTGCTATAACCTCAAAGTCTCCAAAATATCTTCAATCAGAGGTTCCAAAACTTTATGGTGTAAAACCCTTTAACTGACCCCTCTTTATAAGACTGTTAGCAGTTCACATAAAAATTCATCTTTTTTAAATTTATTTTATTGCTTTTTCATGTCAGGATCTGCTCATGGCAACTATGGTAAAGCTTGTAGTAACAGTTAAATAAAAAACAAACATCTATGATGGGATGCGACCTCTGCTGACAGTGTAGTCTCTCCAGTCCATACAGGACACACCACCTCCTGCATTCACACAAATTATGAGGTGCAGAATCACCACATGTGACATAATTCCAGGGATATTCATGGCTGGATCTGGATCATTTTCTCCGTCCCATGTTGGGTATTAATGGCTCAGTGTATATAGTTTGTCTTTAGACAGTTCTCTCCTATGATTAAATCAGAACATGTTGCATTCAGAGTTCACCCGTAAATAAAGATTCAGTCATTTTCTCCTCAACCCAAACCGACGGAAAGTCAGGTGAAGTTTCTTAACAACATTTCTGGATGGAAATTAACCCAACTTTTTATCAGCACCGTGGTGATCAGATAATGACTGGATTTCAATGTTGGGGTTAAACTATATTTTATCTACTTACCTTAGTTTGGACCTTCATCATGATATATTTATATGAAGTTAGATCTCCTCTTTCCACCTCCTTTTTTTTGGTTTCACTTCCTCCAAACACCTCACCCTCAGCCTCCCTCCATCTCTCCCCGTCTTCTTCTCCTCCTCCCAGTCTCTCCGTCGCTCCCTCTGCTCCATCTTTGAACACAATCAAAGCAGCCCATCTGCACTCGCCACGGCCGCTCCAAACCCGCGACAGGCCCGAGGAGAGCCTCTCAACGACATTCATTAGCTAACATCCACCCCCTCTTCCATTTAAACATGCTGTACTCCTCTCTCGCGCCCCCTCGACCCCCATCTCCTTTGTGCTGTGATATGAATGCACTTTGATGCCTAATAAGTGGCTCTGTCCTTTTTGAAATGAGCAGCCTGTGCCTGCCCTGTTCAGCCAGTAATTAGCCTGCTCTCCTTACTAAGCAGCCATGTACAAATTAGACCGCTCTACCTCTCTCTATCTCCCTCTCTGTGTACTGTCTGTTCCCCTCTTTCTCCATCTTTCTCTCCCTCTTAAATTTTTTCACTTCTTTATGTCCATCCATTTCTTGCTCTCTCTCTCTCTCTCTCTGTCTCTCTCTCTCTCTCTCTCTCTGTCTCTCTCTCTCTCTCTCTCTCTCTCTCTCTCTCTCTCTCTCTCTCTCTCTCTCTCTCTCTTTGTTGTCTCTTCTCATCATGTCAGGTCATTTGAAGATGTGCAAGTTGTGTCTAATTTAATTCTCCCAAAGTCAGAATGTCCTCATAAGGATAGACATTGATTAACTCTTTGAACCTTGGTGTGTTTTAGCTCGATGTTCCCTCTCTTTATTTTATTTGTCTCTACATGCCTTAGGTAAGCAGGCCATTTCTAGTTATCTTCAGAATTTTTATATTATGTTAAGTTCTGGTTGTGCAGATTGAAACACATATATTTGTAACTTTTAATTACACAGGGGTTCAGATATTGGTCTTAATCAAATATGGATATTAGTCAGACTCCAAACAGTAAAAAAAAAAAGCTAATTTCTCTCCTCAATATTCTGACTCCAAAAAGTCTGGAAATACTGCAAATGATACTTCAGTCTCACTTTCCAGACTGCAGCAGGGTGAGCAGGCGGTGGGTGCGGTGGGTGAGGTGGGTGGGGTGGGTGATGTAACTGATACTCTGTAAATACTATGGAAGATACTGATATTTATTATATTAAGTAATTCTTATGATTGTCATTCCATGATACTACTAACTCTGGTGATGTGACAATATGATTAACATATTTCAGGAATACAGTGTAAATGTTGCTCATCCCATAAAGTCTTGGCTCACTTTCAGGTTTCTTCCTGCTTTTTCCCAGAATAAGAGAATAAAGGGAGTTTTTCCTGGTATTCTTTACGGGTCTTTACATGCTGACCTACATGTTGTCTGATGAGCTAATATGTCAGACTGATGTGTGAGATAATGAATGTCAATGTGAGACGGACCAGGAACTGACCACTATAAGAGCCAATGAGAGGCGATGCTTTACGTGACATCATTGAGGTTCCTCTTGGCACCAGGTGATGTTACCAGCTGCAGATTCCTCCTGTCCTGGACCGTTTCTATTCTTCTGTGAGAGATAAGAGGAACTTAATAAGCGACTTTAAGAAGTGATGTCATTTCTGAGCTTTCTTTACCAGAGTGATGATGTGTGGTGTCCATGATGGGTTCTATGTGCTCTTGATTGCCAGGAAACTCAAACCTGTCTCTTGGTTTAGTTTAGCTGCAGACAGTTACTCATTCTCATTGTTTGAGATTCTGCCGGTGATGGTGAAGGTGGACAGGAAGGGGCAGTGGATGTCAGTTAGGTTTCTACCAAATCTTTTCATCGAGGAGACTTTATTTAATGCTTATTATGTGACTCTAGTGAATCCAAATCAACACTTTCAAAAACCAAAGTTGGATAAGATTATTCTGTTTTTATCAGATACGTCTGGCGGCTTCCAAGAGCATCAAGATAAATATAACAACAAGAAATAGCCCTTTAAGGTTAATGTTAGATGTGGTTTGAGTCCATGAATGCAACATCTCACCGTGATGAGGCAGAAGACGGGATGAATAGGCACGAAGACAAAAACAGATGTACAGACACTCAGACCCTCCAGGTCTTTGAGTGTGTTGTTTTTCCAGCTGCCCAGATGACCGCCTTTAACAACACACTCCCAACAGGACTCATTCATTCATTCATTCATTCATTCATTCATTCACTCGGACAGCCTGTCTGTCCTCACCCTCCACAAACCCACAGCCTCCTCTTCATGTGCCCCCAAATAAATAGAGATGTAAATAAGTTGATGTACTTAAGGTCACCCACACTGGGGAGGCGTGGCGATGGCTGGTCTCCTCCACCTCACCCCCTCCCTCCTCTACCTCACCCCCCTCCCGTAAAGACTGTTTATGAAAAAAGAAGCTTGTGTTTGCTCTCATGGAGATGAGATTGCCGTTTGTGCGTCTGCATGGATGTGTTTGTGTGCGTGTCTCCTCCCAAGAGCCCTAATGATAATGACAAAAACAAATAAAAAGTCAGTAACTGTACACAGTGTTCTGCTGGTCCCCATTTACCCTCGTAAACATGAGTCACCGCTCACCTTTATGCACCAGACAGAATCAGAATTTGCAGCTTAGCCTAGCTTAGGTAGCTTATGAAGAATAAATAGAACATGTGTCATATTTGTATTTTTGACATAATGTGGCTGCTTTCAAACTGAGCTGCAATATCTTCTCCAAATTACACATGCAGCTCGTCTCAGATCACTGATTGAAGAGGTTGAGTCACTAAACTTTTGGGGATGATGTCTGAATTTATTTGAGAGCAATTAAGCCTCACTGCAAAATAACTGGATGAATGAAAATAAAAAAAAAGAGATGAAGGGATTTCATAACTAAAAGCAACAGTCAATCAGAGGAAATCACCACAGTTTGGCAGGCGGACAACGTTCAAAGCTTTTCGCTGTAATGGCTGGCACTATTATGAGCATTAGTCCTATTCTCTTACAGATTCAGTCTCTCTGCTGTGAGGTGGATCAGAAACACACACACACACACACACACACACACACACACAAATGCATCCCTGTGCTGCAGGTCCAGGTAGGCGCTGCAGAGGTACTCCGTGTTTGTAGGTTAGCTATTGAGGAGAGGTAGGAGGGCAAAAGGGGCATACTGCCATAATGCATCTACTAATAACTGTTTATTATTGGTGGTTCCCCAGGGGTGGGGGGTGGGGGTGCACTTTATGGAAATGGCTGTGCATGAAAAGCAGAGGTGCTGGAAGGCCACTGGGAAAATGAGCTTTTTAAATTCTCTCACCGGCTTCACACCATGTCTGCCTGTGAAGTCCACCCTGTGAGCTCTGGTCATACACACACGTGTGTTTATAGTGATGCAGACGCACAAAACAAAGGTGGGTTATGAGAGAAAAAAAAACCAAACATGTTTATTGTAAAGTGAGGGACAGTTTTAGGAATTTGTGAGTGTTGTCTGCCAGAAACAACATTCTCCACCCTTCATACTAGAAGACACACAACACACAACTACATCATCTCATACTTTGACAAGCTGATCCTGCAATTATCTGCATACATTAACTAAGTGCTTTGCGTTTAATAACACAAAATGACAGCACTATTAATTTGGTAAGATTTTGCACATTTTAAAACAGACTTGATTGCAGACCCAGACGGGCCACTGGAGCACAGAGCCATTTACCGCAGGTCTGGTGAGCTGATTGGTCTGAAGAGTCAGGTCAGTGTTAAAAAAGCTAAATGAATCAAAGAGATAACTATAGACCATCAGCCACCCTTCTGCTTTTAACCTGATCATATGATCTCTGTCTGTCATCACACACCATTGGTTCAACAGTCAGTTCAGTGTATGGAGTGTGTCTGTGTGGCCGAGCAGTGAATAAATGGACAGCACAGGAGAAAGAGAGAACGAGAGAAAGGGCAAAGTTAGCGCTGAGAGGAAGTGCATTAAAAGGAGGAAAGTCCTGCTAAAGGCTGTAAAATTATAGATTAGATCAACCATTTGAGGAGGGCTGCCATCAAGATGTCAAAGATTGAAAGAAAAGACAAAAGTTGACCTCGATAACATTTTGAAATCCTTTGTGTCGTGAATATAAAACGTCTTGAAGAATGAGACACAATCTGATTTCAGATATTTTAATGACACACTCTTGTGCATCTCATCCAGACGCACAACATCTGACCTTTGAGGTCTGGACCCTTCAGCGTCTTTTCTGACACGTTGAACCTTAAAAGCATTTTTAACAAGTGCTTAATATAAATGGGTCTGTTTGTTAAGTTGAGGCACAAAAACGATGCAGATAGGTTTAGGAAAAGATCAGTGATGTGTGTTTTCTGGGTGAAAGTTTTGTTAGTGACACCTTTATATCTATAAAACACAATTTCACAATTTGACACCTTTACATAAGCACAAGGTTTCTGCTAAATTCAATTGGAAGCATAATTTTATATGTGAAAACTGAAAATATACCAAATCTACAATATGCTTTTTTCAGCACACATACATAAGGTGGCATTACACTCTATTTCTTCTTCTTTAATTAAAAAAGAGCCATCCAGTCTTACAAACAGCATTATGCAAAATGTCTCACAAAGAATGCATCCAGACAACATCTGTCATCTTCAGCTGAAGCATATGACTGCAAAGACAAGAAACACTGCAGCTTTTTAGAGCTTAAACTGGAGCTATAATAAACCTACACAGGCACAATCATTTAAATCACTACAATAGTGAAGGTTTGTTCATAGCAGAAAGCTTTAAACTCACTGGTGAGCCCCATTCATCATGTCTGATGACACAGGCTGATATAAAAACAGCAGGGCAGACATACAAGCACATGGTGGCTCAGAGGTAGTTCTTATAGCCCTTCTCAGTCATTATGTAATCTGTTTGATATAAATAAGCAGTGAGGAGAGTTTAATGATGTGTGGAAGAATTAGTGGAAACTCTGTGTCAACTAAACATCTGTGAACTAACTGCTAAACGCAGAGCAAAAGTTTGGACTCATCTGCAAACACAGCAATATTTCACTGCTGGGTTAAATCTTA
The DNA here is from genome assembly GCA_037577475.1 of Chaunax sp. Z400. Lineage (NCBI taxonomy): Eukaryota > Metazoa > Chordata > Actinopteri > Lophiiformes > Chaunacidae > Chaunax > Chaunax sp. Z400. Next base: position 2,408,750 of record CM075193.1, read on the forward strand.
TTGTTTGACGGCCCATAAAAAGACTAAAAAGTTACCATATAGTTACCATATAGACTCAAAACATGAACATATTTAGCACAAAAAGTGAATAAATAGGCTCAAAAAGTGACCAAAAGGCTCAAAAGGTGACCAAATTTGGCTCAAAAATGACCAAAAGGCTCAAAAAGTGACCAACTTTTGCTCAAAAGTGACCAAAATGCTCAAAACTTTAATAAATAGACTCAAAAACTGACCAAATAATAGGCTTAAAAAAGTGACCAAATTGGCTAATTGTTAGCTAAGGTATCAAATACAATAATGAAAAATACCAAAACATTACATATTAAAAATAAGTCTAGAGACTATATACACAGAATATATATACACAGTTCTATATATACAAGATGATGAGTTGACTAAATAAATAATACATTGTAACAAGTGTAACTAATAACCAGAGAAGAAGAATATCTGAGAATCTGTCCGAACCCTAAGGTCATTTAATCCAACATGTCTTGAAGTCTTGCCTCACAGATTTGTAGAGAAATATTTCGGCTGATCATTTTTGCAGAGTTTGTGCTTGTGTGTCTGTGTGTGCTTTACAATGACACGGCTGGCTGAGTCTGTTGACCTCACAGTGAAGCACCAGGAGGGTCTATTCCTCTTCAGAGGAAGCCGAGTCCAAAACCCTGCTGGTTTGGGCCGGAGAGGGTGTGTTTGTCTGCTGTGTTTGTCTTTGGCTCCTCTGCCGTTACTCCCCCACAGTCGGGAGGAATCTGCATGGCGTCCGAGCCAGGGGATGATCCAGCCTCGACCCAGCTGGACCACACGAAGAAGAAACACAGACACACTCGGTTAAATGCATTAAAACAACGACTCACTTATTGTGTGTCTGTCAGCAGGTGTACAAACCGACCCACCGGTCTGGTTGTGAGCACATATCCTGCTAAACACTCCTGTCGTCAGCCTCCTGACGGGTCATCAGCCCCCACCTGTCTGCACATCTATCGTAGGCATCCAGGCCATTCTTCAGGGCTGCTCCACCCATCTGCCCTGCCTCCTGCTCACCTCCGCCCTGCTCCAACACCACCACCCACCAACCGTCTCTGTGTTACCTCCGTACCTCTTTCACCTGTTTCCACTTCCTGTCATCAGTATTTAACTGGTCCATTCCCCCTCAGTCCCTGCCAGGTCATGAAAGCTGCCATCTTTCCTTTCATACCCATTTCTGAACCTGCCTGTAAGACCCTGCTGGAAAATCTGTGCTTCCTGGTCCTTCCCCTGCAGACACCACGACAACAATGTCCATTTGTCTCATGCATTACATCATGTCCCTTTTGCCCTCTTTGCTCTCCTCCATAACTTACAAATGCTTCATTTTTTTCCACCCACTGATGTGTGTCTGTGTGTCTGTGTGTCTGTGTGTCTGTGTGCATGTACACATGATATTGATAAAAGACTCGCCTGGCAGATGGTTCCATCGAACATTCTCTTAACAATGACAACGATCCAGAGGACAACAAAAAGAAGAGTCTAGACTGAGACCAAAAGAAGGAAAATCTTAACAGGAGGGAAAAGATGGCGTAGCAAGCAGGCAGCCGGTCTGAGCTGTAATTAATGAACAAGTTTCTCATGATTAACTTTTATTAAGCGATACTCCTGAGTCTTCCTGCCGGCAGGTAATAGGAGAGGCCTGGGGAGTGGAAGAGAGGGATGGAGCGAAGGAAGGACGAAGGAGGGAGACTCTCGACCCCATTATTTCTCCTCAGCCGCTCGTAAAAACAGCATCCCGTAAACTCATAAAATCCTTTCCCACTGTAACTGGGCCCTTAAGTTGTGGCCTGGTGAATTAGAAGGGCATGCGATGCACATTGAAGGAAGCCTACTATAGAAGGAATGTGACACAGCTGCATCTGAGAACCTTATTGGTCATGTGCAATCATTTGTTGGTGTCATGAGAGTTGATTCGTATTATTATTATTAAAGTTCTGTCACAGTGGCGGATCTAGAATTTTTCTAAATGGGTTAGAAGGTGGGCTGTATGGACATTATACATGCAGGAAGAAACAGCTAGCAGGCTTCATATAACTATTTACTAAAACTTTACTAATGATCCTCTTGAGTCAAAGAAAGTGTAAATGCTAAGTGTGGTCATTGTCACACTGCTGCGTAGCTTTACTCTTAATTGTGACTTGATTTAGTTTAGGTACCATATGTGGTTTGTCCTTATGCAGTTTTTTTTTGTCTTGACTTAAATGAATGACTCTCAAATTGAGTAATGATTAACATATAAAATCTATAAAGTCCTGATTAATTTAATTAAAAGGGCAACAGGATATAATTAAAAGAATCCCATAGATGCAGGCAAACGGGAGGATGTAGCTGAGGAGTGACAGCCAGGTGACCCTAAACTTATTGCACTGATGCTCTAATATGAGTCTTCAAGCCAATAAAAAAATCATCAAATAAAAATAAATAGGTAAAAAAAATAAAAATATCAGCCCTGATGTCACCTTGTCTGACAAAACTCTAGCAGCAGATCAGGCCTGGTGGAATATAAGGAGGATCAAAAATGATGAACCAATATCCAGGCTGCTAACACCTAGCAACGTCTGAACCGCAGCATAAAGCCGTCGCGGTCCTCATGTAAGAGTGTCTCATAAGTCTCCTCATAAGGGAGCATTAGCCATTAGCCACGAGGGCTCCCATCTCATCCCAGCTGCTTCAGGACCGGTGCGTCTCTAAGCGCTCCTTTCTAGCATATGTTATTAAAATGACACCTGCTTTACAACAGCTCCTCATAGGGTCACAGTGACAGTCATTATCTATTACTTGCTTTTCAGTTTTGAAGAGAAATATAGGTTCTGTCTGTGAGGTCCGGAGAAGAGGAGGAGTAATGAAAAATAAAAGACCAGAAAGTCTGCAAAAACAACAGGGATCTGCTTAAAAAGCCAAGCTGCTGAATCTCCCTGATAACATTTAGTCTGTCACATTTTTACAAGCATATCCTCCTTTTTGTTTTATGTTCACTTTTTCTCCCAGCTGCTCCGTCACACTGCAAAAGGTGGACATTAAACCACAGATATGTACACCAGAGAACGAGTAGGAATTAAGAAGTAAGAAAGAATTCAAATTTATGGGTGTTTGCATTTGCATGACTGTGTGCATGTGCGTATTTGTACTTATGTGCAGGGAATGACATGCAAACAAAAAGTGTATGTGTGTATGTGTATATAGCTACACATCTGTGTGGTTTTGTGTGTGTGTGCGCTCGTCTCTGACAGTGAGCAAAACAAGTTAACCGTGCTGTTCAAGAATATAATCAAGGAACTGGCCATTGCCAATGTTCGGCTTTGACAATAGAGTGAATCTACGTTTGTATATTTCATGATATCTGTGCATGAAGTGAAGATTTACAATAGAGCCGGCGGCTCAGCTGATGCATCAGCATCCAGGCTTCCTCAGGTCCGGCTGACACCTCTGGAAATTGAAAACGGCAAGGGCCTTGTTCAGCGACGAACGGTCCGACAGTGTGGGACGCACACAAACACACACTGGCATCCGAGCATTTCCCATTCATGGAATATATATTCCCATGCAGCACTCCGTGCAAGAGATATTTTAAAACATGAATGAAATCTAAATGAAATCTTAACGTAGTAGCCAGCGCTGTGCTTCCCTCGTGTCCCGCGTGGATTGCAACACGCTCAGTGGTGAGTTCACAGGAGGGCATCTTTGGTAATGGAGGAGCTTTTTGCAGTACAACATGGGTTTAATGTGAGCAGAATCTTGATACATAGACACCTTCCATTTACTGTTTGAAACAAGCTTTATTTTAAACACCCAGGGAGGACGTTACCAAGAAGTTGCATTTACACTGAACCTGTAATATAAGGTTAAAAATACTTTTCCTTTTCATCTGATTTAAGCCATTTATGTTTTGACTGTAATGATAAATTAGTTGTAATAAGGAACGTCGGCCTTCTTTAAGCCTTTATTTCCACTCTCCCATTAGAATCAATTTGCTGTTCTTGTAATAAAATCAATGGAGTAAGCCTTCAGTGCTTATTCAAATAACACAGCATGTATTAGTGTCACAGGAGTTCCATTCTGACATGTCAGTGCAGTTACAGCTTATTGCTTATTGCCTAAGCCATTAATTGATTTTTTTTTCTTGCAGATCCAATAATTTAATATGTCCAGTATGTCAAAGTGTTCACTGAGAAACCAGTAGGCCTATGGAAAATTTAAAAAACAGTCAGAACCCCACATGAAGTCGGACAACTTAATTCCAACAGTGCAAATTGCGATCTTTTTATATTGTTTCAGCTAAGTGGTTTCAAATGTAAGTGTAGCTGTTTCCACTTAGGTGCACTTAAAAGGGATGACTCATCTTAAATACCTCTCAAAGTGCACTTAAGGACAACACAGCTTGATTTACTTAGAAATCGGTTAATACTCTGAATTCAGGGCCTAGAACGGCACGGCTTATGTTGTGTCCTATTATAATATGAATGTTGTATGAGAGAAGTGGAGAGTACACTTATCTAAACTTTTGTATGAATGGAGTATTTCTGAGGTAATATTAGGATATAAAATACACATCAGTAAGGACCATAGATGTAATGCCCTTATTTATTTATTTTATTAGTCATAACCTCAGTCTTTTAAAAATGTTGGCTATGGCCCCGTTATGGTAAGTCATAAAAATAATTGACTTTACAATCCACTGGAAACAGCATTTTGACCATATCTAGCTTCCATATGTGACTTATTTCCAAGTGAAATGGGAGGAGAAAAAGAAGAATACATACAGTATGTGTATATGAGTATTAACACAGGTGCAAAATGTACGGAAGAGTAATGCATTCATTTCAGAAAAAATAAGTGCCCTATTTCTCCCAATCAACAAGATAATTATCTCATTAATTCAGAAAATCAGACCAGAATTGTATTTTTTCATGAAAATATTTCTCAGAATTTTGAGATAATTTTCTCGTTTTTTTTTTTCTTCAGAAAAACAAAAGTTTTCATGGACAAATAAAATTCCGGTCTAATTTTAGAAAATTATGAAAACTTAACTCAGATAATAATCTTGTTAATTCAGAAAAACAAAAGTTTTTTATAAAAAATACATACAAAAACAGGGCATTTTTTTCTCTCAAGTGAATGCAGTACACTTCCATAGTAATGTATATTTTTTTCATTTTGACATGATTTTTTCTTTTTTAAAACAACAGTGCAGCAGAAAGAGTTTTCTGTTATAATAATTACTTCCTCACTTCTACATCCAATAAAAGAACTGTCTGCCATATGACCACAAATAAACCAATCCTGTCATAGAATTAAAGTAACACTTTCATCTAAAAGCTTCACAACTTCTGATGAAAAGAAAACATCTTAGTCTATGTTTGCCCGACCGCATGAGCTCAACCTGCATGAAGTCACCATCCACGCTGACACACTGAATCTCTCTCTTTGCCACTTCCCATCCATCTGTCCTCTCCCTCTTTCTTTTCTTTTCTTTTCTTCTCCAACCTCTTTCTCACTCTCACTTTCTCAACTCAAGCTCACTCATCACTCCGAGTGACGAGCCTCAGCCGATGAACCGGAGTCAGGGGGGTCAGGCGGCAACACCGGCCCACCGATGTTGCTCGGCGATGTCACCCTCCATCCGCTGTGTTGACGAAAACAAGGATTTACACATATTAATGAATAAGACACCGTGACACCTCGGGAGAGGTCTGAGAGAGAGAGACAAGAAAGGAGGGGGGGAGTGAAAATGGAGAGGAGGAGGGGTTGGGTTCATTCGGTATCAATTTAGTTGGTATTCCTCAGGGATATGCTAATATTTTCCGAGTATCTTCGTTCCCTCCCTGCCTCTTTATTTCTGTTGCTCTCTCTTTGTGACCGTTGTACCTTGTTATGGCTGTGGCCTCCTCCGTGGCACCAAACTGGAAACAGTAGCAGAGAGTTAGAGATGAAGAAATACAGGCAAATAAATAAATAAGTGGAACACAACAAAAAAAAAAGCACAAAAAAAAGACAGTGATAGAAGGAGGGAGGGAGGGAGGGAGGGATGGAAGCACCTTGACGCCGATGTACAGCTGCTCTCTCTCTGCAAGCTGGTTTCACCTTTCCAACCCCCTCCTGTCTGTCGAGTGACGCGTTTGATTTCGCCGCATTCATACATCAGTGCACCCGTGCAATGCTGACACCTCATCTCAGGCTGCCGACTTTGGCTACCGAGGCCCTGCTTTACATAGTGCACACCCCCACCTCCTCCTCCTCCTCCTCCTCCTCCTCCCTCGCTTCCTCTCCTCCTCTCTTCCGTGTGACACTCTGCCCATCTTTAAAGAGAGAGAGATAGATCAGGAGTGGAGAGGGAGGGAGAGCGGGATTGCAAGTGACAGAGGGGGAGAAGCGAGGGAGAGGGCATCTGGAGGAAGGAATCAGAAGAGAAAAAGAGACGCTTCTGGCTAATTTATGCTATCGCTATCCCTCATCTTTTCATTGTTTCTCCCTGTCAGGTAAAAAAAAAAAAAAAAAAAAAGACATTCTCACAGCTTTCTTGTCCGTTTGTTTTTTTCAGCCTCGTTCTCAGCATGCTGTGGCTTTTACCTGTAATTGACTGCACATGTGCAGAGGGTATTTAAAATAATGGGATATACGATTATGACGAATTAAAGCGATGCCTATTTCCTCAGAAACAAGTAATTAAGTTTGTCCAATTAGTAAGCAGCTCTAACCGTGAGAGTAAATGGAGCTGCCTCCTTCAGAGAGCGGTTCTTATTATAATCCTGGACCACATGGTCAGCATGGAGATCTTGGCACACGCTCAGGACAGTATGACAGCTCTGGGTTTTTGATATGAATGCTGTCTCCACTACATGCATGGTAATTGTGTGCTTATTAGTTTTAATGAGTTAAGTGAAATAAATCTATGCTAATGTGAGGCAACAATCACAAACTGGAGACGTGGAGTTCATAAATGTACGCAGTTGAATGAGCAGTGATCCAGTATGTATGTGTGAAGGATGGTTTTATGGTTTTATTGCCATTAATTGATTTAGAATATTCACACATGAAAAAAAAAACATTTTCATTCTTTAGCACCAAAAGTTATGATTGCATGTTAGAAATGTTACATTAATAATTTAGGTCCAAAGATCATTCTAGATCTATTCAGTAGCTGTTCTAGAGCCTCTAGTCATATTATCTTCATCACAAGATCTTCATCAGCAGATGAATTATTTTCTGGTTTGTTATGATTGATTCGAAACAACATGTTTTCAGGCAAACCAAGAAACATTTTGGTTTTAAAGGTTAAGAATGAGTTTTTTTTTTTAGTTAAGCTCAATGAGAAATAAAAAAAAAATAAGGGGAATTTTGGGCTTGTGCAATTTCTGGATAACTGAGCCCACTTCAACTGGTCTGATTTATCCATCTAATTAAACACTTATTGTAAATCAAACACATGATTCAATATCAAATAGCACAAGCGAAAAATTAAATAAAGTTAGCACACATTTTTAATGGATCTTTTTAAGGGACACTGGGCAATTTCTTCATGTTTTTTTTTCTGTATTTGTAAAAATTGACATGTTTTTCCATCAATAAAAATGTTGTCATCCTTCATGAAGTTAGCTTAAATTGTGAAATTGGTTGAAACGCTGCGTTCAAACAGCTGCTAAAGGCTGGCAGGTCAGGTCAGTCTGAATCGGTTGAAATAGACGTTGTTCTCACAATCTTCCACTTGCTTACCTTGGCAAACACCTCATCTACATTACAGAGAGCCAAATAGAAATCAGGCCCTGTGGAATCCATTTCGTCTGTTTTCATGGCTTCTTGTAGTTCGCACAGGACATCGGTTGTGTCGGCCCGGACCACCTCTGGACGGGTGAGTGATCACATCTCAATGTGTCTTTGGTGCATTTAAACAGCCTTTAACTGTCAGGTGGCAGAAGGAAGTAACCATGGAAAAAAAAGACATTATGAAGATCAGAACAGTGTCGGACCATCTTGTTTCTGTTCTTGCTGGTGGTATTTAGAATTACATGTGAGTCACCCGGGCTGGGAGGTGGCCTTCATTATGTGGTCTGGGACCTGAGCGACCACTTGTGACACATTCTTTTTGTTTTACTGGCTGGCTGGCTCAGATCTCAGCACATTATCCACTGAAATTACATTTATAGTAAATGATTCCACACTTCACAATTTATGGCGAGTGCCAACGTTTACTGCCGACATAAGGAGTCGTGTGCCCTTTATACAGTGAGGTGGAGAGTAAAGGTGTGGAGTTCAGGCTGGTTGGTGTGCAGCATGCAGCATCTGTTCTTTTAAAAGTGTAGAAGTTAACTTAACCCATATGTTGTGTGCCAAAATCAACAAAACGTAAACGTGCAGTAGTGTGGCTATGTGCAGATATTAATCATTAATATTTAATGATTAATATAGCCATGCTGCAGAATCATCCATTAAAAACATTATCTTAGTCCTTTTTGTGCTGTGAACTTAAACCTTCGGATGCTTTGCTGGAAGAATTGCACTGAAGCTGGTTCACACAGTCATCATTGACACATATGCATAAAGTCACACACATTTATGTTAAACACAACTTCTGTCCATGTCGCCTCATTACTCTCTGTCATTATCAAGACAATACGAACACTGTCAGATGCATTCTGGGAGTTTATCTTCTAGGCTCAGGTTTCCCCACTGACAGGTCATCACATTTACACCCCCCACCCCACCATCCCCCCCCCTCTCAGGCCGTTTACACAACAACGGTTTTGCTGAAAACTGAAAAGTTTTTCATTTGCATTTTTAAAAAGTTCTGCGTTCACACAATGATTTTGCATGCAGACTGCATGTTTGGTTTTTTAATAAAAAATTTAGACTAAGGTGATTTGAGAATTTGTGTATTTTTAAAGGGTCTGAAAAAGGATTGAAACAAGGGTGAGAAACATTGGTCTGTAAAATATACAAACCTACATTGAGTACACAGATGAATTGTGTGTGTGTGTGTGTGTGTGTGTGTGTGTGTGTGTGTGTGTGTGTGTGTGTGTGTGTGTGTTGGTTGGTTTTTGCTTGACTTTGCAACTATACTATATCACATACAATAGGCATCAGACAAATGTCACATATTGACACCTTTTTCTCCGTCTGTGTGTTAAAGTGAGAAGGAGGACGGGAGAAAAGATGGGAGTGAGAATGTCACTTTGAACTGTCACACTGTTGCACCCCCCTGCAACTCACACACACACACACACACACACACACACACACACACACACACACGTCCTAATGAGACAGAGAGGTGCTTCCGCTGTGCCAACCCAGGGGCCAAGGTGGGAGAGACACTTCTTTCCCTGCTCCCACAGTAAATACCCCCCCCTCCAGACACACACACATAAACACCTACCGAGGCCTCCTAAGGCCTGACAGGCTCAGATAAATCAGGCTCTCGACACTCCTCCGCCCTCCCCGCCTCTCCATTCCTGCTGCCCCTCCCCTCGCCACCTGGGGTGGGAGGCGAGTGTTAATTTTCTTCAGGGAGAAATGGAGGGGAGGGAACGAGTGATGGGGAAAGAATGAGTGCGTGCGGTGGTGGGGGTGTTAGCCCAGGCTTCTAAACACCTGCTTGGAGAAGTGGAAAGTCCTTGGGATAAAACAAGATGATCAAGGAGATCTTCTGATGTGACATTACATTTTCTCTCCATCACTGCTGCTGGTTTCTAACGGTGGCCATGGAGGTCGGAACCACTAAGGAGTGTGTAACAACTCACATGCCCAGTCAACTAGCCCTGAAAATGGATGGCGCCGGAGCATCGGGCAAATACCCGGACGTCACCAGCAACAGGAGCCACGATGCTGAGTTAGTCAGTATTTCACAGTGGTGAAAGGATGGTAACATAAAGTATGACATTAGTACTAAAAAGACTTAGTATAGTAGACTAACATTTACTAATGGTGGCTTTCTTTTGGATCTAGATCGTTAACTTTTGAAATCATGTCAGATTTGACACCAAACTGAATCGGCACAGTTTCAGCTACAGTTTAATTTAAGTTCATTGTTATTTATCTCACAGTAGCAAATTTTCTGTGAGCCCTTTACATTTAAACATTCTGGTTCACCAGATCCAGAATATGATTTGGATCCAGATCAGATGTGTGGCAGAATTTATGGGGACTTTGGCATTATCCATGAAGTTATAAGCACAAATATTGTACTTGCCCCCTCCTTTAAAAGCATTCTGGATCCAGATGATGATCCGGATCACCACCAAAATCTAATGGAGTTTTTCGTGGGCTCGAACCTGCCTCTGTAAGAAATTGCGTCACAATTCATTCATAACTTTTTGAGTAATCCTGCTGACAAACAACAAACACAAAAACAACCCAACATTAGCAAAAACAACAAAGCATTTATGATATAAAGAGACCAAACAGAATCTAACTTAGTCACATAAAAAAGTTCTTCAAATATCTAAAAATGCAAGTGAATAAATACATTAATTAAATAATTAGAATTAATTTAAATGCCCATTTCTCATGGGACACTTTTAGAAAACATCAAAGTTTACAGCACAAAAAATGAAAACTTCCAGATGAACTGATGACATCAAAGCTGCAAAAATGGATGAGCCTCAAAATCTAATCACCTCCTTCCCCATTCCAAGGCCACGTCTCTCCACTGAAGTCTATTAAACACTAACTACCAATCACACAGACAGACAAAAGGCGATGAAAGCATAACCTCCTTGGTGGAGGTAATAATAAGCTAATAATAAGGACAAGATCTTTCTCCTTAGTTCACTAAATAAGTTGACAATTTGAAAGTCAAATATGTCATTCAAACAAATGATCCAATACAACAGACATTTAAAAACACAATAATACAGGTCACACACACCACACTCAGTCTGACTTCAGAATCTGCCCATGAAATAAACAGACCACTAACTAACTTTGCAGCCACATGTCAGAGTCTTCATCAGCAGTTGTTTTTGTAAGCTGAAGAAAAAAGTAAGTAAATTGTGAATGGACCTCCAGGTGAGACTTTTCCTGTCTGTCCAAACTCCTGTGAGGTTTCAAATCCAGCTGTATTCTTTAGTCATTCCAAAGCATTTCTCTACCTGACTGCTCAGAATATCTTAATATCTACTTTTAGTTGTCAGTCAAACATGAATAAATGAATAAATCGATTAAAAATCATTTGTATTTGCCATTATTTTGAATACTTCTGACAGCCGTAAAAACAGAAACCAAAAATCACAAGATTATATGATGACTTCATGCTGGATGAGTTTCAATCCCTTTATCCTAAGCTTTATCTCATGTGATGTTTTTCAGTGTTTCTTCTGTCCTCTCCAGGACAAATTGGCTCTGAAAGCTGCCCTGATGTGTTTTGGCTACAAAATGAATCCGGTTATTTTTTATCTAAATGATAGAACTATAAGATCATGTCTGGACTCACACACACACAGACAGTAAGGGAATTAAGTGAGGGGTCAAGAAGCAATGTTGATGCCAAAACAGTTCCACTGCTATCTGGTGCAGAAGACTGGGTCTGTTTTCCATCCTGCTAAAACTGGCCTGTGGGGCTAATTATCCTGTTGGCTGGGTTCAGATGCCACACAGTGTGAGAAGTGGTGGGGTGGGGGGGTTTGATGGGGCACTGGGCAAGGGCAAAGACTGAAGGGGGTCAGGTGAGCGCTGACGCCTAGGTGTGCGGTATCCATGCTCGTTTCGCTGTGACCTCGGGGTCGGAGCCACCGCTGGGACGAGGCTTTTCCTCACCTGGATTTTACTCCGGCTCGTTTTTGTTTGCAGGAATGTGAAAGCTTTAAGCTGGGATCCGCCCAGTACAACCACAACCATCCGCCGATGGACAATAAGCAACTTTCCTGGTTATAAAAAAAGGCTCAGGCTGACGCAAACGGAACCCATCTGTGTGTTTTTAAATGATGGCTAAGACAATGACTGTTTTGGATTTTTAATTGAAAGTGAGATATGGCCCCTCATGGCAACCCATCTGTTCAAAATTGATATCTGAGCGACAGTTGCCCTCTCATCTCCATTGCCGAACAAGCGTGAGATTTTCAAGCCCTATTTCATTAATTTCAGGTAATTGAAATGTGAGGCACGCTTACGGGCCGATAACGACGGAGGCGACGACACACTGTGTTTACTGTTTTAATCACACAGGATGATAAATTATTTTCTCCTTTTTTTATGAGTTTAAAAACTTCAAACTCCCTCCCACAGCATGCAGGAATCAGGGATTTAAATGTGAAGATATTTTCAAAAAAGGAGGAACCTCCTCGTGTTGGACAGGTGGAGGAGAGCAGGAAGGACTGACAGGGAATCTGTTCCTGGTGGGTCTGAGTGTGGTACGGAGGGATGACGAAGATAAAAGAAAAAAAATAACAGCAAGCAGATGGTCGAGGTTCGGGAGAGGAAGAGGGTGAACAAGATAGACAGTGGGAGGGGTGAGAGAGAGAGAGAAGGAATAATACAGTTTGGAGAGAATGTCAGAATCCGACCTGCGGGAGTTAAAGGGAGAGAGAGAAAAAACCTTGCATTGTTGTTTTCATTATCTGACTGCCGTCATTCTGCTGTATCTGTGAAACGAAAGAAAGGGATGAACAAGAAAGAGGATGAGGGAGGAAGAAAGAAAGGAAGGAAGATGGGTAGGAGGGAGAAAAGGATAAAAAAAAAATTAAAAAAGCTGTGAAATTAATCTTTTGTGCATAGCCTTACACAGCCACAGACAAGCTCAGACAAAAGCCTGGACCTGGAGTAGCTGCCTGTGTGTGATTGATGAATAAAGTAAAGGTGTCAGAAGTGTATTATGTAAATTAGCCGAGGCAGAGACCATTTCGGCGGCGAATGAAAATGAAAGAGTGGGACGCACGTGGGTGTGAGGGAGAGGAGTGTGTGTCGCAGAGGGTGCCATCATCCCCGAGCGCCACAGACGTACCATCTTTCATCTCGCAAGACAACCTCGGACGGCAATCTGTGCCGCTTCAGACCTGAGAGAGAGAGAGAGAGAGAGAGAGAGAGGACGGACAGAAACGCAGCTAAGAAGGAGGTGTAGAGATGAAACGAGCCTCGAACAACGTAGCTTTAGGAGAGAGGGAGGAAGAGGAGGATGGGAGGCTGTTTTGAATGAACGCAGCTCTTCTGATTGACCAGTCTGGGATGTCTCTCATCTTACATATGCTGTCCCTCCTTCCCTCACTGTAGTAAATGTATACAGTTATATTCCTAGCACCACTCTATCTCCCACCGGGGAATACAGTTATTTCAGTCGGAGTCGTAAAGACCGCTATAAAGAGCCTGTCTGTCTGATTCCCAATGACAGTGCACAGGCTCCGGGAGGGCAGATTGAGCTGTTGTGTGGAGAGGCGGGGTGTATATCTGCCAATGATGTCGTGGACAGAGGCGAGCCGAAAGTCTTTTGTGGTACGGCGTGTAATTTGCATTAGATATCGAGGTCTATCATCGGAGAGGAAGCGAGAAGGGACATAAATTGTAAGGATGGATATGTTTTTTTTTCTGCTCTCTGAACAAACACTGACACAAACACAACACCCAGAACCAACAGGTATGCTCCAAACTTTGCCATTAATGCACCCGTCGCCACTTTTAATAGGCTGACAAAAACAATTCATCATGCATTCACCTACGCAGAGCAATATAAAACAGGTTAAGGGAAATTGATGGCATCCTCGGCCTCAATTCTTACCTTGAGTGGCGTCTCCCTGTGATTGAAACAGACAAAGATGTATAGGGTTACCCCCGTGCCGTGGATGCGCTAATTGCCGGCGCTTGTCGTTCACCGAAGCATTGTCTCAGAGGCTAACTAGAGCGCTAGCCCCCTCTTTCCTCCACACTCCATTGTGTGTTTGTGTTTGTGTGGCGGCTAGACAGGCTGCTGAGGAGGCTGTTTTCATCACGGCGGCAGCACCCGGTTATTAACTGGTTCATAAGTAAGCCTGGGCCCCGGCTATTTCTCTGCGTTAGTATTTATTAGGAGTCCTACAAAAAGAAGCCGCGGCCCAGGCCTATAATGAATGAAAGAACCTCCATGTAATTGAGCCTTATTAGGCCACAGTCGAACGAGAGGGAGAGGAAAATAGGACAGCAGGGCTGAGAAGAAAGGGACGTGACGAGGGAGAGAGACGTCCATTGTCAGAACCCGTTCCACTCCCATGCCTCGCTTTATTAATTTCGTCACAGAGGTACGAGGTGGAGTCATTTTCAGATCCCTTCCACTACACTGCCTCCCGTATTTACAGTGTAAGTATGAATGACAGTCCGGACCGCGTGCCGTACACTGAGGTAAACACTAAACACATCAGGCGGGGGTGCTGGGCACCGGAGTCACGCAATTTTAGTGGATACTTCCACACATTATAAGTAAATCACAAAGTCACATTGTGATTGATCACTGCATTAGTAGCAGTTTAAAGTCGTAGTCTTTCGGTTTGGATTTGCAGAGTCTGGAAGTCCGGGATGCTGTGAAACCTGAGTCTGAGCGCGGTTATGTGTAACTGATGGTGCAACACAACCATCGTCTAAAGTTAGGCTTCCTCCATTTTGGACTTTGTTCCATCAAAAGCTGGAACTGTAAGGTCAATTTGCACAATTTCAAAAATTCACTCATCAGAGATCAAAGAAGTCGAACTCAACGTGAAGATTTATTTGGGCTTTTTCCTTTTTTTCTTGCCTTTATTGTGTAGATCGATAGATAGATAGCTAAAGAGAGGAAGGGAAGGGGGCGAGAGCAGCAAAGGGCAATGGGTGGGAATCGAGCCCACGGCCACCGCTGGAGGACTGCAGCTTCTTTTCTTTTTTTTGGCATATCTCAGCCTTTATATTTTGCTATAATTATGGGATAGAGGCAGCTATAAAGGAAGAAGAAGAAGAAGCTTTATTTGTCACATACAGTTACACATCACCCACCCCTGAGGAGCAGTGGGCAGCCATTACGGCGCCCAGGGAGCCAATGGGGCTCAATATCTTACTCAAGGACACTTCGACGTGTAGACGAGGGATTTAACCACCTTCCAGTAAGTAAACAACCGCTCTCACCTCTTGAGCCACAGCCACCCTAAAAGTGGGCGAGAGAGTGGGGGAAGACATGGTGACAGGCGGGATTCGAACTCTCGGCCATTTGCTTTAGCTGAAATCAGGAGACATGGGTTTTTTTCATACATTTCATCAAGTTGACCACATCATGTATTAAATATGACACCATATTACATAAAAGGCCACATGGGATCACGTCCCTTCCAGTTTCAGTTATTCAGTGTTTATAAGGCTTTACGGGCAGCTGTGGCTCAGGAGGTAGAGCAGTCGTCGACTCATCGGAGGGTTGGTGGTTCATTCTCTGGCCCCGGCAGTCTACATGTTGAAGAATCCTCACGTAAGATATCTAACCCCAATCTGGATGTTGACCAGCAGGACAACGTCCTTCAAAAACAACCTGTCATGATGGTCCTCCTCTCTGGTCAAGGTTCGGTTAGGTCTAGGATCAAATGACTCGGTTAGGGTTGTTCATCGCCATAGTTACAACAATAAACATGTCATAAAAAGGGCGACTATATGGTCATCAACCCAGACCCACACTTCATCTTTTGCACCTTCCATAATCTGTAACTTAAATGTCAACATTTGTGTTTTTGGTGCATTTGAAGAAGAAAAAAACAGTTGATGCTGTTGTTGTTCAGGAGAGGACGGTTTTTGGGATGATTGTGTAAATGTAATCACCTCCCTTCAGAAGGTGTTGGTCAGGCTGTCATGTGATCCAATAAATAAAACTCATGAAGAAAACTACTCCAGGGTTTCATATAGTTTTTACAAGCCAAGGTTGTGCAATAAAACCAGAGAGGTCAGACCACTAAACTAAACAGATGGATGGATGGATGGATGGATGGATGGATGGATGGATGGATAGATGGATGGATTGTTCTGCAGTATTTTAGACTCACACAACAGTCCATTTGTACTAAACTGGTATGTTATAACATGGTATGTTAAAATTCAGTGTATGTAGAAGCATTTCTCTTAAAGAATTAATACAGAAATATATATGCACTCCTTGTCTGACTGATATGAGATGACCTTAAATTACAGAAATGTAAAGGTGGTTTTTATTAGACGTTATGTGATGGAACTACTTCCTGGTGGAAAACATCCGGTCTGGGACTTTCCACAGCTTCCAAAAGACTTTTTTTTTTGTTGAGGTTGCCAGGTTTGGGCCCATCTTGTCTGCGCTGGCACTGAAACCAAACCCTGATCTCAGCGGCCTTCTCTGGTGGAAACCTGGGGTGGGTTGGATGGATGAACCCTAACTTTTTTATTTATTTTTTTTTATTTCTGTTGGTTCACAGAAACCGATGGGTTAATGAATGAGTTTTAGATTTCTGAGGAGGCTCCTCAGCTGGTTCTCTGTTCTTCAGGACTTTATACTAAGCTAGATTAAAACAGGGACTGACTCCAGCTCTCTATAAAACACATTTTCTCATCTCATTCTGTAAAGAAAACAAATAAACATATTTCCTTAAATATTGTGAGATTTTATTATTTTATGATCCCGACAGGAAAACATGGCCGACTTCACTGAAGGCTTCTAATCTCCAGCATCACTTCCCTCCATGCTAATGTGGACCGGTGTGTATTTATGTGAGACTCTCCTCAGGATGCTCCAAAAGGCTGAGCTGGTCATTTTCCACCACCTGCCTGTTTTTCAAAGACAGATGATGCCTTTCTTTTTATTCAGGCCCAGAATACAAATACACAAAACGCAAATATACACATTTACCCATTTTTATTTCTGTTCCTCTATGACACACCCTTCCCTTCACCTTTTTCATTTCCCAGTTCATCCTTTAAAATCACTGTTGTCCACCTCTTTACTTCACATCTGAAACAGGTTCTACTGGTGTAAAATACCAGCAATCTTTAACCCCAAAAAACATGTGTTCAGTTTTTAAAAAAGCACAAATGAGTCGAGGCCTTTTTTTGCTCTTTTTCCACTCGTTCCATTTTTTCCTCCTCCGTCTCACCATTTCTCACTCTTCTTCTCTCTAATTCTCTTTCTCATTTGCCTCCCTGTTTCTTCTTCCGCACGCAGGAGCTGTCATTATATTACGGGCTATCGGATCTCTGCATGCATATGAGCCTCTCTCTTTCTCTCTGTCTCTTTCATGTTTCCCTGGCAGTCATACATTAGGCTGGAGAGACAATACCTCCTCCAGATAATGCCGTAAATGATGGAATTTACATACATATGCTCACATATGCAACCGCAGCCTCTCATATCTGCCGCACTCAGCGCAGGCTGGATTTTTGTGTGTGTGTGTGTGTGTGTGTGTGTGTGTGTGTGTGTGTGTGTGTGTGTGTGTGTGTGTGTGTGTGTGAAGTGGCGCTCCAGTGGGACCATCATTAGAGTGGATCTAGACTAATGACACAGGAAACTGATTCATACTGAGAGAACTTCTGTAAGGTCCACACACACAGACACACAGACACAGACACAGACACACACATATAGTGGCACAAAGCCTACTATATTCCTGCTTTCAGCTGAGGGACAGTAGGATTAGAAATAATGTAATAATGACCCAATAATTCACCTCCTTAACTCATTATCCATCCACTTCATATCATCTCTGAAAACTTTCTCCACATTCACACAGAGAAGAATCAGTGTGTTCCATTAAAAAGCTAATGAATTGTACATTTTATACATGAGCATATTAATGAATAGTTTGCTTTACAAACAAACATAACAAATAACCTTATATAATATCTATATTTTTTTAATGAATTGTTTAAAGTTGAGGAATATTTTTTGTCTTTTTTCTTTTCTTTCTTCTATGTTTTATTCTAAAACTGTAAAACTGATGGTTTGGAATGTGTTTTCCATATGTGACATCACCGGTCCGTTTATTTATTTTTTGTTTCAGAAACGGATATCAAAAAAATGAAAAACGAGTAGTTATTTGATTTTTCGTTTTAAAATGCAAAAACCAACATTGAAATACAAAACGTTTTCCTATTCATGGGCAAAAAGAGAGGAATGACTTAAAAAAAGATTTTCATTTTCTGTTTTGAACAAGAAAAAATTAAATCACTAAAAGCAAAAATGAGAGAGTTTAGTTTAGTTTTTTGGTTTCCAGAGACCGAATGTGATCATCTGGCTTAAAACAAGAGCGCCAAATGCTAAAGTAGGACTGTTGGTGTGCCAGAGGAGTTTTAGCCCAGGCAAAACCCAACTCTATGATTTTAGACATGACAACATGTCTAAATATTGGGCTGAGTTTTGTCGTAGTGCCTCGTGCCCCAGGTAGTCGCCACTGCCACTCTGTTTCTGTTTCTGTTTCCTGCTAATTTTATTTAATATTTCAACCTTTTTGGCTACAAAAAGCAAAATTCCTTGTATTTCAATTGTGGTTTTTGTGTTTTAAAACCAAATATCTAATTACCACTTGTTTTCTGCTTATAAATACCTGTTTCTGAAACGAACATCAAATAACCAAAGATTCAGGGACCCACCACCAAAAACCAGGTCCTCTATGTGTTGACAAGGGAATGCATACATTTATTTCACTGTATAACCAACATGAACAGTTAAAACAACATGTTAGTTTTAACATAAAACGCTCACTTGTGGAGCCGCTTTAATCCCCGTCTCCCTCAACTGTTTCTGAACACATGGGCAAAACCTGCAAATCAGCCCACAGACTAATTGTGTCTAAACTTCTGCCATCACAGAGTACAGAGTTTAACAAAACCTCTACCAGGGTTGACCACAGCGGGATTATTCATAGATTGAGTCATTCATATGTTGCATTTTTTGGTGTTTGATGAATTTCAATACCACAAAGTCAAACAACATCCAAATGATGAGAGAGAGAGAGAGAGAAATAAATCATCAATGAACCTTTCCTCCAACTCTTCCCATCTCTCTCTTTATTGTTTACTTTTTAATTAATCGCACTGCTTCATTCTAAACATGTCAGAATAAATACATTTCTCATCCCGGCGATATCAGCCCGCCACTCTGTTATTAATGCTGCAGAGAATTCAGCCACTGTTTGCAAATAATATCCTCAAATTGAATCATTGTTGCATGAATATATGCAAAATATTCATTTCAGGCGGCGTGAGGGTTGAGTGCTTTTAAATTGGAGAGATCATTCATGGCTTCACCTTTTCAGGCGAGATAAAGTCATGTGCAGTAACATTACAATGTCAGCGGAGGGGAGGGGAGGGGAGGGGAAGGGGGGGGTTGGTGGGAGAAAGGAATGAAAGCGACGGGGGATAAGAGGAGGAAAAAGTAGAAATAATGACAAACGGGAAGCGCTGTGAGTCAATAAAAACAACCAAATCCAAAGCGATTGAGACCAGAGACAAAGGAATAAGAACAAGGACAGAGTGAAATAAAAGCCGATTCTGCGTCTCTGTGTTGTGATCACGTCGCTGCAGGAAGAAGCGTCTGTGTGCTGCTCTGATATCACAGGTTGACATTATTAATAAGTCAGGTAAGTGACTGAATTAAAGCTAGTGAGGAATGGCAGAGCATACACCTCCTCCAAGGCTGCCAATTCTGCTTTATTTGTCATTTTAATAATAGTTTAATCTGCACATGGTTCCAAAACACAGAAAGTGACAGACAGCTGCAGGACAGGTTTTATTCAGGTGCAGTAGTTTGTGATAAAATAGCAAAAAAATGAACAGATACAGGTTTTTTGTTCCACGGCTCCTGGTCGACTTTTCCACAAGAATGAATTGAAATATCTTCACAACTGCAGGATTGCAGAAGTTATGGCTCCTGTATGTATGTGTGTGTGTGTATATATATATATGCACCTAACACAACTAATGAATGTAATGTATAACCTATAAGATGATTCCAACATCAGATGAATGTTGTAGCCAAAGGAGGGAGCTATTTCTATCTCTCCCCTCCACCTGCACTGATGTGACGACAGTAGCATCTATGATACTGGAACTTTAATGCACAGCTGTGTTTCTGTGTTCTGTGTTTCTGAAGTGTTCTCTTACTGTACAGCTGCCAAAAACCAGATGAAAAAAACAAAAACAAAACTTGTCAGTTCTGATTGGCATTAACTTGATGGCTAACTTAACTCTGCTTTATACAGAGGGTTGACTACATAGCAAGTTTACCACTCCTAGAATGTGACATGCAGAACATGAAGCAGCAACATTAAGTCTGGTTGATCCCACAAATGTTTTTTTTTTGTTTTTTTTTCTGTTTCTAATGTGATAAAACAAGCTTCTCCATTTTCTTGGCTATCAGGGTAACAAGATCTGATCAATCTGACAACAACAACAACCCAAGCGCCTTTCTGAAGACTTCAGATAAGATAAACTGGATTTTCCTGGGTCAGCCATAAAAAAAAGGTGGAGCACTCTGGAAAAAAAGACGATTAGTGCAACTTTTGAAAATTGGCTCCAGAGTAGAAACTTTTGAAAACGTCTTCCTTCAGTTGTCGTGTAAACGGGCAAACCACAAATCCACTGATGATGACACAGCTCTGCTTTATTATGCCTTTTCCGGTTCCTGCCAGCCTTATTGGGGTAAAAGCTACACCACCAACTACTGCCTCCACATCCATACTACAGCATTTCAATCATTTTGCTGATCAGTGTTTAGAAAATGATGCCATATGAACACAGATCATTTTGAAAACACAGAAAAAACGGGGCCTAAACCTTTCAAGTTGACATTTTTGCCCTGGGTTTCACCTTTCAGGAAACATACAAGATGTGTGCAGGCATCGCCACCTCCAGTGTATTTTTTTTTCCCTAAGAAAATTATTTCACATCAAAATAATCTTCAGTGTTGGAGCATCTAACGTGGTAGAAGAGAGAAATACAATATTTAACATACATTAAAATCTCATTTTAAATATAGTTATGCATTAATAATCATGCACTGGTACACAGATTTCCTTTATTTGTTGTAAAACCATTATAACTAGACTAGATAGATATAAATGTATATAAGTGTAGGAAGTAACATTTACATTTTATGGGTCAGAACCTCAAACTTCATCTTTTGAAGTTACGCCCTTTGCTCTTAATTACAACCCCAAAGGGTGTAGGTTTATTTTTTTTAGCTAAATGGCTAACCCTTAGCTGATTAGTCCGGCCACAATAAAGCCACATCTTAGGCCTCTTTTTCCATTTCTGTATTGTTCCATGAGTCTGTTCATTTAAAAAAGCAGAAACCAGAGGAAGAAGAGGAACCGCTTCACCAAACCTACCAAACCAAAATAGCCATTTTTTAACCAGTAGACCATCAGATAACCCTGAATACCATTTGCATGTTAAGAACCTATTCTCCACACTGTTCTCTGCCTTTTCCACCCTGCTGGCACGCACCATTTAAAAGTTTCCGTGTCCTGTATCTAATATGAAAAAAACAAAAAAAAACTAATATCCAAAAGCAAATATTATTCTCTCCCCCACCTCTGCCCCCACTTTCTTCTCTCTCATGCATCTGCAGATTAACAGGTCTAAACGCAGCATAATCACCACCAGAATCAAATTCCTCACATATGAACGCCAATGCAGCGCTGCCACCAATATTTTATGGTAATACAATAAAAATGTAAAGTTGAAAATACCAGTTCCTCTTCTTCTTCGTTATCTTCTTCTTTTTTGTAATGTAAAAGGTAAGGTGAAGATTAGTGGAGGGAGGTATGTTGGTGCGTGTTTGTGTGTGTGTGTGTGTGTGTGTGTGTGTGTGTGTGTTTGGGGGGCGTTCATCACATGGCCTGGGCCCAGCCGAGGGATAGGCTGTCGCTAGGAGACAGAGGCAGGGAATGGACCAGTGGCAATGATGTATTAACTGGCGAAGGTGGCTGACAGTAATCTTTGTCACGAGATGCAGTGGCTGTCTAAGTCCTGTCATTTTATGCATCTCATGCAAAACAGATGTACGCGGATACTACAGGCTCAGAGAGAGAGAGATCTGGGAGGGTGGGGGGATTGGGCGATGGGGGTGAGGAATCATTATACAGCTAGAGGTTGGAGGGGCTGTCACAAAGAATTTCATTATTTTTCATCCGGTATTGAGAAGGTGGATTGTGCATATTGTAATTTTTTCCCCGCAACCATAAGCCTCTAAATAATTCGAGAAGTTTCCAGGGCAGAAGTTGTCCCTTTTCTCTCCGCTCATTACCCAGAGTTCAGGGCAGAGGTGCTCAATCACCCCTGCTGAAGGAAACGCTTACACATAGAAACACGCCCTGCCACCACCACTGCCACCTCCTTCTCCGCCTCCTCCTCCTTCCTGTCCTCCCCTCCGCTCTCTCTCCACACTCCATCTTTTACCACTTCATCTCCTGTCCCTCCTCCTCCTCCTCCTCCTCCTCCCCTCGCACCCATTGTCCTTGCTACTTGCTAGGTTCTTCGTTGATTTCTCTGCCTTTCTTCCATTTTCACTCGCTTCAACACCATTGTCCTCCTTCTCTTCACCTTGTATCATATTATTTCCTTCTCTTTTCTCCTTTCTCCGTGTCATCCTTGTGCTCGGTAACCTAGTTTCCTTCTTGGACTTTCTGCCCCGTGTAGCTTCTCTTGATGGCTCTATCAGGTCTTTTCCTGTCATTCGTGCTTCTTCCTTTACCTTTCTTGAACTTTGTCCCATAGAAATCAACAAAGATTGTCTATATATTGGATGCTTTTCATCTTAATTCACATTTACACTTAAAATGTGACATAATGATGAACATGTACCTTCAATCTCAAACAATCTCACACTTTGAAATAAGAGACTTTGGAATCGGACAGTGCTGTCAGCTCCGCTACTGGATTAGCCTCCAAAGATTTCTGTGTTTAGACCGTGTGCCTCGTGTTCTTCTCCCCAAATACTGAGATTTGTCTTCCACATATGAAAAGTAAACACATTGTGGAGAAAACTTGAATCCATGAGTCCATAGTTCACCTTTGGAGTCCCAGATAAATGAGACCTGACTAACCTGCATTGCACCTCTCAGGTTCTAGGTAGGTAAATGGATACGTCCATCTGTAAACGGTCTATCCGTCAACGCCTTCATACTTCCATACATCCTTTACATCGACATCAATACAACCACAGGACGGCATTGAAGTGTCACCAAAAACGTACGAAATTATAATATATCATGAACCGAGACAAACTTAGTTCAACACGAGGGAAAGGCTTGAACATGTGAAAGCACCAACAACAACAACAACAAACAAAAGACAAAAGACCAAACTTAATCAGAGGCGGTGGATGTAAAATTCAGAGGAAAACCTGAAAGGGAAAGACGAGTGAATGACAACATGAAACAAGAGACAAGGAAGAGTGAAATCTACAGGCACAGAAGGAGAAAGGAAGTGAAGAGGAAACACTGAGGAACCAATCAGAGATCAGGGGAACCAATAGGGCAAAATAGAAGAGAAGAGAAGCAAAGACAGGAAGTGTAAAGAGACACAACATGGAGAAATAAATCTCCAAAATAAAACAGGAAACAGTAAGCAAAACCCAAACCATAACAATCTGTGATACAGTGACTCCCTTTTCGTCCAATGACATCATCGTTTTTCAAGACTTTCTGTTCAGACTCATCACAAGCATCAGAACTGTTAAAAAATAGTCTATATTAGGTAAATGTATTTTAATGTAGGTGGACCATCAAAGTTTTAATCATTGCTAAAACTGCTTTGAGAACTATTTTGAAACCTTTAAAAGACAAATACTCTAAATAGATACTCATTCAATTAAAAAAAAAATTACATGTTTACATACTGCATCATATTAGAGATACACAGTACATACAGCTCTACACACACTGACTGGATCCTATCCATTCTAACTGTACTACATGAAGTGCACTACTTCTATTTTACTCTATGCTAAAACAACACTGTTGCAGTATCTTAATTGCTCATCTATTCACTACATGGAGACACATCACATATTAACGACAGTGTACATAGTGCATGGAGAAAGCAGCAGAAGGACGATATCTTTTTATCTACCTGCAGTAAAACTCACCCTCTGTCCAAGCCATGAATAATACTTAAGCTGCCAGCTCATTTCTTTACCCAGGAGAGGGAGAATATACGGATTAGGTGAGGAGGAGACAGCAAGGAAATTAAGAAAAACGGCATGTTTAGATACAGAAATGGAGAGTAAAGAGATAAAATGCAATGAAAGGTAAGCAGTTTGTGTAGAACTTTTTTATAAACTGTGACTTAAATTCAGTATCTATCATCAGAAGAGGCCATGCATGCACTCTATGGCATTAATCTGCTTTTAGAAAAATATCCACTACTCTGATATCAGGCTGTTCAGGTGTTGAACCTGAACCGACTTGTTCCCATTCAGACACTGAAGCATTGATGAGATCCAGCACTGATGTTCAGGAATATAGCATTGCTTCCATTACATCCTGAAGGAGTCCATCAACACAAAATTAGCATCAACTCCTGCTCACGATACTGTCTGCAGTAGTAATCTTTGGCTTTAATGAGAGTGACCTTAACTCAATTAGCCGTGGAGCTAACTGCCCTGTAGCTGAATGTATTGTGGCTGGACGACGGATCCAAGGGATGAGGCCCAGCTCACCCGGGGACGAGGTTTGGACAGCGGGGGTGGGGGGGGAGACGTTAATCCACAGAGGACTGAAGGAGAGTCGGGCATCAGCAGTGGGCAAAATCGTTGTGTAGAGCTGGAATATTTTCACATCTTACTCTGCGAATCAAAAACTTTTTTCGACGAAACCCGAGGAGATTCTGGAAAGACAAACACAGATGGCTTTAATTACTTTTAGTTTGTTTATATCTCGTCTGACTGAAGTGTTTTATGATGGTGAACTTCTCTTAGTTTGGTAAAAGAAAGAAACAGGCTTTCAACTCAAACAGACCATATCTCACTAATTGCACCTTTAATTACTTTTGAGCAAAAATAACCAAAATGTGATTCTTTTTAGACTGTTGGGTTAACAAGACATTTGATAGTATCACTTTGGGCTGATAATTTATAGACCAAATGATTAATCAATTAATCAAGAATATAATCAGTAGCTTAATCAGTTATGAAAATAATCTATAGCTGCAGCTCCCAACGTCATGTAGAAACAGGAAAGAGGCTGTTTGATTAACCTGTGACCCCCCCCCCCCATTGGACAAAGAGTGAATGCAGGCTAACAACATTACACTTCTTAAAATGTAATATGTTTAAAATATTAATGAGTGCAACAAAATTACACAAAGTATGTAGGAAAGGGTCTTCAAAATTCAAAATGTTGTTAATTTGATCAATTAAAAATTCATTACATAAGTTCAATAAGAGTTAAGAAAGCAGTGGTGTCGACCTGTTTGGAGACCACAGATCTAATACATTATTTTACAAATCTGCTACTCAGTCATGTGTGTTCAGTGAAATTATAAGAACTGAAGTGACTCCCCCTCAAAAAATAAAAATACTGGAGCCAAATACTGTTAATCCATCATAGGATGCTGGATGGTGTATATATATATATATATTATATATTTCAACTGAGAAAAAACTGCAGCAGGGCAGAAAAAAATCAGAAAAAGGCAAAGAAAGAATGGAGGAGGAGGAGGAGAGGGAGAGTAAAGGGTCAGAGAATAAGGGGTGATAGAGAGTTAGAGAAACAAAGAGAGTGGGAGAAAGAGATGTAAGTGGGCTCTGTGGAGGCCCTCGTCGGTGGCAGTCTGTCTCTGATTTCCATTCATTGTTAAGATGGATGAGATCCCAGCCGGACCAAGAGGAGACCGCCGCATCTCTTCTTCTTTTACTCTCTCTCTTTTTTTTAGGATAGGGGGGCATTATTCAAAACAGAGCTTATTTTTGGTGGCCATTATGCATGCACACCTGATCAGCATGTCAGCCTGGCCTCCCCGCATCGCATGATGGAATGGCCCAATTTACCTCTTTCACCTGCCTTGCATAAAGGCACACTGAGAGCACAACGGCAGGCACTTGCTGTACTGCATGCACACACGCGCGCGCACACACACACACACACACACACACACACACACACACACACACACACACACACGCACACACACGCACACACACACACACATGCACGCACACATGTATACACACAGCGGAGTGGAGGGAGCAGGATGGAGTTGAGCGTAAGTGTGAGTGATCATACAGATGCACAAGCGCACACACGCACACACACACAGACACACACACACACACACACACACACACACACACACACACACACACACACACACTGCTGTTTATTTGCAAAGTGTGTATGAAAGTGTGTACTTATACTCTATACAGCATCAGAAGTATTGCGTGTGACACACACACTCATACACACACACACACTCATACACACACACACACTCATACACACACACACACTCATACACACACACACACTCATACACACACACACACTCATACACACACACACACTCATACACACACACACACTCATACACACACTCATACACACACAGGTCTCCCACGCAGTCTCCAAACTGTGTCAGTTGTGAGTCAAAACTGAATTCATTAGCAAGGTGGGACTCTCTCTCTCTCTCTCTCTCTCTCTCTCTCTCTGTATTTCTCTGTCTCTCTCTCTCTCTCTCTCTCTCTCTCTCTGTATTTCTCTCTCTCTCTCTCTCTCTCTCTCTCTCTGTATTTCTCTGTCTCTCTCTCTCTCTCTCTCTCTCTCTCTCTCTCTCTCTCTCTCTGTATTTCTCTCTCTCTCTCTCTCTCTCTCTCTCTCTCTCTCTCTCTCTCTCTGTATTTCTCTGTCTCTCTCTCTCTGTCTCTGGCTCTCTTGACCTTTTTCTGGTGCTACAGCTGATAGGATAATCTTGACAATACTAATTACAACTGTATCAATAAAATCTCATTTAAATGATCAACTATTCGTAATTAATAAACTTTGAGATTATTAAATCTCTGTGTTTATGTTCTTATTTTGTTTACATTCCAATTAAGTCCGATGTTTATATTTTTCATCTCAGGACATACTTTTAAAGCTGCTTGTGTCTATTTGAAAGGTGTATCCTGATTGGTTGATTGTGTCCTCAGTTTAACCTCCAACTAGTACTCTGGGTTTTTTGTTATTTCTTCCCAGTTTGATTTTTTCCTTTTAATTTGGTTGCAGTGTGGTTTGACCAGATTAGGCTCAGCTTTCCTGAAGCTTTGCCCAAACCTGTATTTATGTTCTTACTCATCACATCAACACCAGCAGCCTTACATTAAGCAAAGCAGCTTGTCAGACTCTGAATCACAGTCCTAATTTTTACATGTGAACAAAACACTTTTTCATCGCTCATTAGCTTGTTTACTGAACCCCTCCTCTTTACAGTGATTGTCCAGTCATAGCTTAGCAAACTTAGGCTTTGGATTCTTTCACATGCTGAGGTGGTGTGTTCAGGACTGCAGTAAGAGTTGGTATCTAAAGGAGTTTTAAGGGAAAACTTTTCCAGAACGTAAACAACAGGAGTATACATGGTATGAAATGAACAAATTGTGCTAACAAAAACCAAACATTCTAGCTACCTATTTTATTTAGCAAACACAGCCTCCACACACTTCATTTTGCCTGGAATGTGTAGCTTTTTACAGGCTTTTTTTTTTAAATAGTCAAGACAGCTCCTATAAATTAGCCAGTAAGCTATTAGGAATGCATAATTAAGTTGTACATCAAGTATTATCCTCACGACTTGAACTATTTCTCAGTAGTATTGTTAGTCTCAGACTGTTTTCATTTATAGTCCTCTTTAAAGAGAACCAAACCCAGTCCTCTAAAGCGGACCAACAGAAAGGGCTTCAGTCCTCTGTCTGTTCACAATGCTCAGACCTTTCCTGCTTTATATTTGGTTTACACTTCTTCTCATTTTATCATGTTAAGTACTTCTGGCTATTTTTATTTATCTATCTATCTATGTATCTATTTACTTATTTACTTACTTACTTACTTAGACAAGGTGCTGCAGTGCGATCCTGATACCCCCCCCCTTTACAGTTTCTATACAGTGTAGATCGTTGCTGTTTGCTGTGTTCTTCACTCCACATCCAGAGCAGCCGTTTCTCCCTCAGACTAAAATACTCCTCGTCCAATCGCAGCCACTGTGATTCTTTGAATGTATCTTCTTCGATATTTCCATCAAGTTAACTCACTCCTGTTTGTGGTGGGGTGAAAACGACGACAGTGATTTTGGAATCGAACGTAAAATCTGACATTGAAAGCAAAACATGAGCTGAAAAACTATGACATCACACGACTTGATCAATAAAAGAGCTAAGCTGCCTCTGAAGTGAACCAGACCCTGTTGCTGTTTGCATAACCTTTGCTCCAGGTTCACTTCACCTTTGCCATTGTATTGTGGCCCTCTAGGCTTGCCGTAGACAGATCACATGTACTGGGATGATCAGTGCTTGCAAAAGCAAATGCACACACACACACACACACACACACACACACAGGAATATATTTTTGTTATTATTTGGAAAAAAATGTGTTTTTGCCAAATGTCACCAGTTTGGTGACAAAGAGAGAGACTGAGCTGATTTGGGCATGTGTAGAGAGAGGAGGGGTGAGGGGTATGTCGGGGAGAAGGATGATGAGGATGGAGCTGCCAGACAAGAGGAGAAGAGGAAGGCCAAAGGGGAGGTTTATGGATGTGGTGAGGGAGGACATGCAGGTGGCTGGTGTGACAGAGGAAGATGTAGAGGGCAGGGTGAGATGGAGACGGATGATCTGTTGAAGCGACCCCTAAAGAAAAAGAGGAAGAGGAAGGTTTTGGAGCAGTTAGAGCACATTTTTACTGTTTACAAAAATTAATCTCAACACGTTTCCTCATCTATCTAACTACTTTTGTCATGTGATATAAGAGAAGCTTGACAGGAAAAAAAGGGAAGGGAAGCAAGGAGCCAACAGGACCAGACAAAGAGAGAGGAAAAGAGGAGAGGAACTGCGAGGGGTAAAAAGGACAGGAAGAGAGGACTAGAGATGAGAAGGCAAAAGGAGAACACGTCAGTGAAACGAGGGGATGAAATGAGAGAAAAGAGGTGGAGGTCGAGATGATGGAGATGAGAACATGGGGAGAAGATGGAGGGAGGGAGGTGAATGGAAAATGAAGAGGGACAAGGGGAGAGTGGAGGAGAGAGGGAGGTGGAGTAAAACCCAACGGAGTCTCCTCCAGGTATTTACGGCATACGACTCCATCTCAGTCCAGCCAGCTGGGGGAGAGCAGGTGGACCAAAGGGGTCAGTTCATTAACAAACAGAGAGAGAGAGAGTGGGAGGGGGAGACAAACCTGGGGAGAGGGAGAGTCCTGTTCTCTCCAATGTTTGGGTGTGACATCACTGTGGCCGCGGGGTGACTGCTCCTCCCCCCTGTGTAACAAACAGCTGGACTGTTCCATGCAGGTCCAGGTTTTAGTGTGCGTGTGTGTGTCATTGCATTACACAGGTTAAAAAGACATGACCCAAGTGTGGGACAGACTGGAGGGATGATTGTGTGTGTGTGTGTGTGTGTGTGTGTGTGTGTGTGTGTGTGCGTGTGTGTGTGTGTGACCATTAATCACAGCTCTGCTCCAGGCCGAACCCTTTCACCCTGTGGACCACACTCCTCTCTGTAGCACCTGTTCATACCAACAAACATACCACAGCTGAAAGAGAGAGAAGAGGATTCTACAGGGCCCGTCCAACTAAGGGCTCGTCCAAGAGCCTGGGAACGCTTCAGGATACCCCAGAAGGAGCTTAGTGGTGTTGCTGTGGAGAGGGGGATACCCTGTATAAAGATATTGGTGTATTGCATATGATTTGATCAAGTTATGATAATATTGCATCATGACTCTTTGTGATTTCTGGTGCACACAATGCTGTACATAAGAAACTACTACATACATGAAAACAGCGCAGAATGAAATGTTTCAGTCTCATAAACAGATATTTTATGTAAAATAATTGCACTAAATATTATCATAAAAGCGTGTTTCTGTGCTCGGCCCCGCCCCTCTCTGTGTATCTATTCTCAGGTAAGGCTGTGACAGTGTGGCCAAGGGTGTGAATGTGCCCCCCCACACACACACAAACCTAACCCTGGAGGGTGACAGCTCGGGTGTCAAAGCCTGGTAATTGGTGGCGGGTAAGGTGTAAACAGGGTGATGGTGGCAGGGTTATAATCGCCCCGCTGGTGGTGTGAACGGAAAGGAGGAAGAGGAGGATGAAGAGCTGCTGTGACAGGGTGTGAGGCCATCGTTGCCTGTCCAAATTTAAGTGTGTGGACACACACACAAGTGCACACACACACACACACACACACACACACACACACACACACACACACACACACACACACAACTAAACATTAATGTGTGCATGCAAATATACAATTATAGGTATGAAAACAGGCTGTGATGTAAGAGGAAGTAGCAGTGAGCCATGTGATGGATAACACTGGAATATGAGTGTGTGTGTGTGTGTGTGTGTGTGTGTGTGTGTGTGTGTGTGTGTGTGTGTGTGTGTGTGTGTGTGTGTGTGTGTGTGTGTGTGTGTGTGTGTTTTTGCACCCAGAGCGTAGATCCTCGGCCCTGTGTTAGTGCCAAACCACATTACCCTCTTGCCCGTCTGTTGCCCTCAGCCCAAACTGCACACACACACACACACACAGACACACACACACACACACACACACACACACAGTGACTATGACACAGTATGACAGGCAGCATCGACTGCCCTCAGTCCCCTTTAACCTCTGCTTTTCCTTTACCCTGTATTTATATTATTTCTCTCTATTTAATCTATTTTTTCCTCTCACTACATTATTTTTTTAATACTTTTTAATAAACTCTTATGTGCAGTTTTAACAGATGACCAAAAGAACTTACACGGCTGTATTTTGATGTGAGCTTTAAAGGAGACACAGCTCCCCTCTGGCATGTCTCACATGCATAATGTACACACCTAATTCACACATTAACACTTATTTCTAAGTGCTGCTAAACCAGACAATTATCAAGAAATGATGAGGCAATTAAAGACTTCCTGTCCTTCAACTGCTTTCATGTCAAATTCACATTCTGACATATTTCTATGTAATTTATTTAAGTCACTCAAAGGTCATACGTTTTAATGTGTAACTCATTAAATGCTTTTCTTTTTGCTACATTTTTTATTTAAAACTTTAAGTTGGTATGTAATATACTCTGTTGTGTTTTATACAAGCCTTTTTATATAGTTATGTTTTACATTATAGTGCATTTGATGTCATATGATTTGTTCAGTGGAAGTCATCTTTAACAGTGCATGACTTCATATGCATTATATCATATAATTATGTATAATGTCAAAGGTTTTCTTTTAAGGAAGTATTGTCAGTAAAGTGTACTTTAAGTATCAAAGGTAAAATCATCCATTATGGCACGTCTTTGTGCAAAAATAATTACACATTACATTATTGAAATGTTATTAATGATGCATAAACAGGCAAGCAGCATTTTAATGTTGCAGCTGGCCGAGATAGAAGAAGTGTTAATTACTGTTGGACAGGTCACTCCATCATATTTCATGCCTCTAGGATGCTGATGCTGCGGTCGGAGTCATTATGTTTTTGGGTTGAATGAGACATCTCATTAGGGAATTCCTTCAAATCAGTCACAGACGTTCATGTGGGCTCTGGGATGAACTGATTAGTGTATAAATGGAAGGTATTCACTGAAATCATGTATGTCAGTCGTGTCAAACTAGTGATAACTTCCATTTGGCCAAGAACTACACTTAAAGCTCTTTATTGAAGTGTGAGTCTGAACAGATATGGAGGTAAACTACAACCTAACTGGTGCATAGAGGAATACAACTGCAACGCAGTAATTCTGGTCCTATGTTTTGTTTGTAAAATCTCATGACATACTCGCATGATAGTGGAAAAAGCGATTTCCTTGTCCTGCTCATGTAGCGACGCTGAGAGGTTTCATAAATTATTATGTCAGGTTCTGATTATCCAGTGAAAAGCTTTTGGTTAAGACGTGTGGAGGATCGTCACCACACCATCACAATAATGTCTCACACCACAGCTTATGTAAATGACAACCTGCTATAGGTCCAAAGCGTAATAGACGTGCAGCTCCACCATTGCAACATCACATGCAAAGCGTGAAAACTTTGCATCCTCATTCAGCAGTCAGATTTGTCATGTCGTATACCAGTATGCAACATCTGGTTACACTTTCAAAATAAAGCTTCCTGTGAAACACTTTGGTTGACTTTAGACATGTCGGAGCTACAAGTAGCATAAGATGGAAATATTCCACTAAAGTGAGATCACTATATAGGATTTGTACTTACACACGAGTAAACAGTACATAACTGATAAAATGTTGTTATATGTTATTGATCTGTTTCATCAAACCTTATCATCTGGAATCCTGTCAAACTCGTTCCACTATTAATCCTCTCTCTCTACCTGACATCCTTCCCATTCATAACTTTTATTTCGCTGTCTCGTGTGTCACACTCACACCACACTTGTGCCACATCCTTCTTTTCTTTCAGCACCATCCAATCCTCACTTGTTCTGTTTCTCCCCTCTTTTCCTCCTCATCTTACCATCACCATCTATTTAGTCTTTTTCCCTCTCATTTATTACAGTCGTCTCCATATTTCAACTCTGTCTCAAATATCCCTCCTCCGCTCGTCTTTCTTCCGACATTCCCAGCTCCTCCTGCTCACATTTACTCCCATTAATCTTTCTGGTTTATTTACTTTCTTCTTCTTGCCATTCTTCTTCTCTTCTACTCTTGAACTCTTTGTTTCTTGTTCTGTCCTTGCAGAACTCCACTGAGCTCCATTCCACTGAGGGTGACTCTACTGTTAACCCGGATGGACCGTCTCCGCTCTGCCTCTGAATAAAATAATACAGAAGCATGTAATTATCATGGGAGGAGGCGTCATGTGCCCCCCCATAGCATCATCTACTGTATTATTCAACACATTGAGCCCTCCCTCGGTGAAACACTCGTCCCTGACCTTTTCAGCTAAGCTCTGTGATCCACATCAGAGAGGGCTGGATTTACTAAAGTTCTGTGAATGATGATTTAATCAGGGTTTTTTTCTTTTTTTCTTTTGTGTAGAAATTATAAACTGGTCTAAAGAGATTCATGTAATATTCGGGATGGTTGAAAAAAAGATTTGTTGATGCTTCAGGATTCTCTCTTGGAGGATTTCAGAGAAGATAATAATGGAACATTTAAACCCAACTGTATGATCACTTGTAACTATTTAGTAATTATGGTTCGGACTAAAATGGTTTCTGGCCATTTTGCTCTCCGCCCCTCCCGACAATTGGAGGAGAAATGTGGTCTGGGACCTTGATCGGTGCTGATGATCGGCCCAGATCATCTCCTAATCTGGACTTTAACCTGAGAAATCAGCTTTCGGTAAAATCCTGCGTTCATTGATCGTCCCGGATCTGTACTGGGATCCCAGATTTGAATTCCTAAATATCAAAATGTTTGAAATTGTCAAGGCATTCCCAATTGGTATGCAAGCAATTCAGAATCTGTAAACGCCGGCAGAACATCAGCTGTCAGGAGTCAGGAGTCCAGGATAAATCAGGCTGAAACTTCTGGAGTCTGTCCAGTTTGAGATGATTTTAAATATCATTTTATTTTCTACAGTCTACTCCAGTCCAACTATTCTGTCAAACTTAACATAATTTTCCACTGCTTCCCAAACCTTCTCATATCAGCAGTTATTCATGTGTCCATTTTATGAGCCGTCATTGTTATAATATCTGAATCGAGGGTTTGGGGGCTTATCACTGTGAAAAAACAACAGTAAGTGAACGTACGGAGCAGAAAATAGTGAGTTGCATAGATCGGGCTGAGCAGCATGGATAAATCCGTGGCCTCCGGCCTGGATGAAGTTGTCCCTGACACCCAGAGGCCTCATCATCCACCATGATCCAGACTCTGATGCATCGACCCGAGCCCGAGCTCCACGTCAATAAATCCATCCCGACTCCACTTCATTCTTCTTTTCTTCCTCACTCTCCTGTGACCGGGGAGGTGAGAGGTGTCTCGAAAAAGAGGAATGAACACAGCGACAGTCGATCACAGCAAGGTCAAACCCTGTCCAAAAGTATGGGACGTACAGTCTGAGGGGGGAGTGAGGGATGTAGAGGGCGAGTAAAAACATGGGAAGAGATATGAAGAAAGACAGAAAGACAGAGAAAGTCTGAGACTGTCAGATAGATAGATAGATAGATAGATAGATAGATAGATAGATAGATAGATAGTCCCAATATGATAATACTGACCAAAATTAAATTAAAACTTGAATCTATCGTTCTGGAGAAATTCTTGTTTTTTAGAGACAAATAATTTTGTAATCAGTTTGTTGATCCCTTACATTTTGATTGGCGACATCATCAGTGTTTGTCTAAATACTTACTTCCTTATAACCTAGCATTTTTTTCAGCATCAGCTATACTTTGTTTTAAGTTGAACTAATAAATGCTATCAGGCTTTAGGACAACACACACGATGCGTCTCAAGATACATGTGATATTTCGTGTTTTTGTCCCTACATTGAGCTGATGCATGTTGACAAATGTTAACTCTGAAAATTACCTGGTTTGGCAGTGAATAGAGTAAAAATAACTTTAACTTTGTTGCCCCAAATTGAGCCGATCTGCTGAGTTTCCTGCTAGACTGTAAATGATCCTCATCATGCTCCACCAAGCCAACAGTGTTTAGGCTTAGGTTGGATGACTAAGGCCCCGTTTACATGACAAAGTTTTATATTTAGTATAATAATAGGCTGCTG
This sequence comes from Chaunax sp. Z400, assembly GCA_037577475.1. Lineage (NCBI taxonomy): Eukaryota > Metazoa > Chordata > Actinopteri > Lophiiformes > Chaunacidae > Chaunax > Chaunax sp. Z400. Next base: position 2,443,587 of record CM075193.1, read on the forward strand.
TCTGTACATGAATAAGGCTGGCAGTAACCGTGACAGGTATGCACGAAGTGGCGCTGTGTCATCATCGCTTTCAGTGAAGTTTGGTTTACACGACAACGGTAGGTTGTCCAAAACACAGTTCTCGAGTAAACAAGTAAACAAACAGCCAAAACGCAACAAACGCTTACAGCTTTTGGGTGAAAAGGTTGTCCTATAAACAGCCTTTAAGGTTGGGGCGAGAGCCATGTTTGGTTTGGTTCTCAGCCTGAGAGACATTTGTCTGGGCAAAATGAAACAAATAATCCCCTGTGAAGCTTTCAGTGTGTGAAGATGACTTTCTGTCAACTCAACACATTTTCTCATTAGGATTCTGCTGGTCATTAAGAACAGTCAGCTCAAGATGATGTCAGACATGAACCCAAAACCTCACCTGTAATGTCGATGGGACCAACTGAACTTTGAGAAATGCAGGTGGAATTCCATGCTTGGCCATCGATAACATGTCGTTGTCCTGTAGCTGGAGTCCTGGCAGTCCTTGAGGCAGTTAAAGGGAAGCTCGAGGGTTGTAAGGGCTTCTCTGCAAAACAAGGAAAAGGTAAATTTAATCTACATTAAGTCTCTGCAATGACCCCCAATTACTGTATATTTGACAGGTTTTTTTGCAGACACCAGCCTTCCTGGTGTCCCTCCACATGCAGAACTCAATGCTTCAATACTGAATGGAAAATATTTGGATATAACAAGGAAGAAAAACGTGGTTACTGCAGTCTCTGGGTTTGATTTAAAAAGCATTTACAAACCACACGATGTGCTTCATCATCTGCTTTCAAATCAAGAACCCCACCTTGGAGATAAGAAATGAGGAAGTGTGTATTGACTGACAACTGACTCACACACACACTCCCACAAACACACACTGGGCATAAGGATGGAGGCTTAGCCAACTTCTGCGAGTTGTCCCGACTTAACTGGAGTTCCAGACCGGGTCTTAATATTCTGTCGGAGTGGTGGAGCCATTCTTCTGCACGACCAATCCCATCGTCAAGTCAAATTTGCATTAGCAAATGGGAAAGCAGCGACGGCCTATTTGTTAATCTGATCTTTGTTTACCCAACACTCTTGTAATCCACTTTTAATTAAATAGCCACCCAAATATGTGTGAGCAGCAGTTTGACTTTGTCTGTGCCCATATAACCAGACTGAAAGAGAGGAAGACAGGAAGACGGAGAGAAAGAAAGATGTTACATCTCCTGCCTGGCTGGAGGGAAAGATGCAGTTTTACAGCCTCCTTTAAATGCAAAGAAACTTAAATTGAACTATAAATGATTTTCTGAAGCTCTTGCAATGATACACAAACACACACCGCACCTATACACCATCCATATACACCCAAGGTTCATGTGGGTCAGTTGTGGAGATGCAGCTTTATCCCATTGTCTGGTCAAATATCTAATTCTAACCTCACAATAGATTTGTATATCCTATCTGTCATAAGGCACACGCTGTGTAGTTTGAATAAATCAAATAACACATACACAAACACACTTTCAAAAACCCTCACTGGCCCTATCACCTACCCACAATCCCACACACACACACATACACGACACAATATGGCTGCATAATGTCCTTTATCTATTTATAGTTAATGCCATCCTGGGCCCTGATAATGCAAGCAGATACCTGGTAGGCAATTACATCTGCCCGATTCCGTCTGCAATAAAAATGCACTGGTAATAGAAAAGAAGGGCTAAATAACACGGCATGAATGCAGCTGGCCTGGCCTGCACTATACGTCCCCAATAAGTCAGCCTGCACTGACACAAGCAGCATTGTCATTCATATGCGCCTCCTCTGCTGTTTGTACATGTGACAGAGAGGCAATGGCTGAGACATTGTGTCTCTACCTGGGTGTTAGAGGTGACATCACCATCCTCATCCCCGACACACATCTAAATAACTTACTCGTCAGGGTATTTGTGTGCTTTTTCTCTTCAGTGTGTATCCAATGTGAGTTTGAAAGAGACATAAAGGGTGATGCAGATTGCGCAAATATGTGCGTGTGTGTGTGTCTAATGCAATGCTGAAGAACTGGTAACATGGGACAAAAGACACATGTCCTCTACAAAGTTGTGGTGAATGACAGGTCGACGAATCCATTAACTGGAATTTATGCATCTGTATGGTTTAGATTTACAAAACCAAAAGAAGAAGAATCCATGTATTCTAATGTAGAACACATGTCTGGGACGACAGAACCGTGTCAATGGAAGTGAGCATCCATGTGAAACCAGTAGGTCTCTATAAGCTTACAGGGTTTGTTAGATGCCACTATTATCGACATCATAATAATAATCTGAGGCTTCATCATCACCAAACATCAACATCAGCACCACCTTTAAATTCAAATCCACACAAAAATAGTCCCCCAAAATGCACTATTTCCCTGTTTGAATAGTATTAGCTGAAATACACAGAGGCCAGCAGTACAAAGAAAATGTTGATTTTGGATAAACTATATATCTGAGGCGTTTTTAAATACATTTTCAGAAGGAACCAATGGGAACAGACCGGGTAGAGAGTTGGACTAATGCATTGTTTAAGGTTTAGATCTCTGCATGGGATTTGTTGACAGTAAAGATTGTACCTGACAGATTTCAAATCAATGGCTGAGGTGGACATGAGTTCATTTCTTTCTACATGAAGATGATATTATCTGTTATTTTTAATCATTTTTATGTTAAATCATATGATCCCAAAATAACGGTGCCAGAGACTCATGACCATCTCCCCCCCACCACCACCACCCCACCCCATTCTTCCTGGAGGTGGTTGAAGTATACAAACATCAAGGATACACACACAAACAGGCTCATCCAAACAAACACCACATTTTTATTTACTTGGTTTTATGTTAAATTCAACTCCTATTTATTTTTTGTAACAATTATGGCTAAAATTGACTATTTCTGATCATTTTTGAATTTCATTTGATTTCTTGAAACCTTTTTTAAATCTGCCAGCCAATGAGAACCGACTAAAATATCAGATATATTCACAAACATTGACGACTGAGCAGCTTTTAAATCTCTAGAAATCACGCATTAATACCTGAAAAGTAGGAATAAATTATTTTAAAAATAAATGCTCTTGAAAAGACAAACAATACTGTTAAATATAAGCTTTATTTGCATGTATGATGCTAACTATTTATTTTTGTATTATTGTATTTCGTCCATATGCAGCTAAAGTTCTACCTTATGTGGACATTTCTATGTCCGCCTCCTCCTTTCTCTGCCTCGGAAACACTTTCAGTCCTCACTCCAAATGTAAACTGTTTGTAAGAAGTATTTAGCTCCATTGAACCATGAATATTCATTGATGGTTCACTTTTCTCATAACGCTGCAGTCATAAAGGAGGAGCAGACGCTAATACACCCGCTGTTCCAGGGAGAGAGTATTAAGGAGAGATTTAATAGAGGCGTGAGTATGGACGGACTCATTATCTTTCTATTAGCCCTGCCGCTGCACACTCTCCGCCGGCAGGGTTATACAGACTTCTATTAGGTTAGCGGTCAGACACACACACACTCTCACACACACATTTACAAAAAAGACCTGCTAATACAAGCTAATTTAGTACACAGTACTGCCCGACGCTAACAGTCCAGGCTAATGAGTGTCCTCCTTGGGACTTGATTTATGAGACTGATAAAACTATTATTTTGTATGTGTGTTTATGATAAATAAGGGCGGAGATATAACTGGAAAACAAGATATTTGTGATATGAGAACACATGCTACCTCACAATGCTCGTTTTTTGCATTAACCTACTTGCTGACATGTATTATTTTCCCCACAATATGAAGGGGGGGCCTTATTCTTTCTGGTGTTACACTTTCCAACCCGACTCTCAGTCGAAGAGATCTACATCCCATGGACTGAAGGCAGTGATGGAGGCTTGACTTGAAATAAATATCAATTTAGACCCAGTATATGAAAGGTTGTATTAACTCTCAACTCTGTACAGTAGATTCTACAATATCTTCTTTTTTTTTAATTAAAAAAAAACATCCATCCATTTTCTTCTGCTTATCCAGAATCGGGTCGCGGAGGCAACAGACTACGTGTTCCCAGGCCAGATGAGAAATGTAATCCCTCCAGCAGGTTGTGGGTCGATCCCAGGATCTCCTCTCACTTGGACGACCCCGGAAAAACCTCCAAAGGGAGGTGCCCTGGAGGCATCCTAATCAGATGCCCGAACAACCTCAACTGACTCCTTTCGATGTGAAGGAGCAGGGGCTCTGCTCCAGGCTCCCTCCAGATACCTGAGCTCCTCACTTTAACCCTAAGGCTGAACCCAGTCACCCTGTGAAGGAAACTCATTCCGGCTGCTTGTATCTACGATCTTATTCTTTCGGTCACTACCCAGAGCTCATGACCATAGGTGAGGGTTTGTAAGTAGATTAGCTGGTAAATCGAGAGCTTTGCCTTCCGGCTCAGCTCTCTCTTCACCACGATGGTACGATACAGCGTCTGCAATGCTGCTGAAGCCACACCGAACCTGCCTGTCCATGTCATGGTCCATTTTCACATCACTCTTGAACAAGACCCCATGAATAAAATAAAATAAGGATCTCTTTCATAAGGGTGACCTGGCCAAGAGGGCAGCAGCAGACGTCAGGCCTGCACAAAGCGAGGCTGTGTCGTCAACGTTTTGAGCCAGAGTTGCGTTTTGCCCGTTTACTCGACATTAATATGGTGGCATTTTGAAAAGTCTCCACTCTGGAGCCCGTTTTTAAAAGTTTGCAGTTTCTGTCCCCGAAAACACCGCTCTGGTATAAACGGACGGTCAAAACGCAACAAAAGGTTTCCGTTTTTTGGTGAGTCGGTCGTCGTGTAAACAGCCCCTTAAACTCCCTCGAGGCCCCCCCCCCATGGGAACCATGACTCTCATATCAGCTGCTGGTGAAGACGACAAAACAGTTCATTCAAATTCCTCTTACAGCTCTAATACACATAAAATATCTTCAAATGCTTCAGTCTGACTTTAAGAAAATAAATGTTCCACTTACAGGTCAGCCAGGTCTGATCAGATACAGCCTGGTCAGCTCTGCTGAGGCCAGGCAATCACCATAACCACCGCATTCCTGCCGTAAATATCACCACAATAAGCACCTCTAAATTAAAAAGTTTCGGGTTTTCTTCGTAGGAAAGAAGTCGTTTTGGACTTTGCAGACATTTTACATGGATCAGAAAAGTTATATAACACACTTGTTAAGCAGTCCACAGCATTTTCGTCCTGACCTTCACAGACCCAGATAGTTCAAACATGCAACCACTAATGCAGTAATTTTGCAAGGTGATTTTGATGTAGAGACACACTGTTGTGCAGCATCATATATCTCCGATACACAATCATTAAAACAGAAGCGACTGACCTAAATAGTCAAACTGAGTCATCTTGAGACTGACTCTACTGAGCATGCTCCATGGGTCCAGGGAGCAGTCATAGGAGTGAATGTAGCACCGTCTTTGATGCTGTATCCTCTTCTTCCTCCATCGTCTTCCTCACCTAATCACCACAACTGGAACAATAAAAACACAGAAAAAAAATAGTTAACCTATTAAACTTTAGTTCAAATATTTTCTGTCTTCATTCATAATTAAATCTTGCTTGGTTCACCGTCTTAACATTTGACATACACTGATTCAATGTAGCCATTTTTTCTGGCTTTATTTAGAAATAAAATCACATTCATCTGAGTTTCCTACATCGTGGCTCCTACAGCTGTGTGTACATTTCTGAACACAAAGCGATCCTTACTATGCTATCGGAGCAGTGCCCCATACAGATACATTACCAAGCACTTAGATGTTTAGGCTTACTCAGTATATTCCCTCTTATAGATCCCGACTGCAGTTCCATCGCTGCCCTAATTGAATCATAAATACATGTATATGTATATTACCCATTAATAAATAAAGACACCATTTTTTATTAATGAAGTGGAAAATGTGGTATGGTGAGACATCAATCATTTAGCATAAAAAGTGTGGGTATTAGCGGGGCGGGTGATACAGTGCAGGGGGATAAAATTAGACCTGTTAAATAGGGAGCACTGTGTGCATTAGTGTTAGTTTTTACATAAGCAATTATGGAAGCCTTCAATGTTAATTTATGTGTGATCACTGAACAAGAAGAGGGAAGGAGGGAGTCGTGTTAGAGGGTGAAATAAATGGATGGAAATGGGAGAAAAGAGGGGAAAAGGAGCAGGGATGAGATGGAGAGAGGAGTGGTGCAGGATGGAAGGGATGCATTAGTGATGAGAGAGATGTGGGAAGATTGTGTGAACAACAGGCATGTTAATGAGGCAATATGAATCACGCTGATTACAGCAACAATTAGAGATCGGTTGTCTTGCAGCAGAAGGAGGGATGGAGGAAGGAGGGCAGTGCGAGACGGGAGCTCGTCAGGAGGAGGGCTGTGGTTCCACTGGACAGACACTGGTGGGTTATTAAAATCTTATCTCTTACTGCTCTACCTGAGGTACTCATGAATGAAAGGAAATGATGAAAATCCACTGAAAAGTTCCAGTAATATTCCATCAAACATTGTTTTAAATTGAGTTATAAATAAACCAAGGATACCTCAGAGGCCTGATCAGCCAAACCACCTCTGCAAAGGCTCAGAGATACTTTTAACCACATAAAGTTACATGTAGAAAATATTAAATCCACATAGAATAATGACTGGAAGGGAAACAAGCCTTTGCCCAACATGACAACGGAATAAAACCAAATGTAAGACATAAGTATGGAGCTTTTTTCCTTTTTCTTCAATTTGAAACCATAACTCTCCCTCCAACCCTGCCCATTGGCTTGGATTCACTCTGCTCCTACTGTAACTGCATGCTTGCAAGATGTAAATGTCACACCTGAATTTGATATAACCTGCAGAAGAAAAGGCATCAGACGTCGGTGTCTAAATAAAAAATTCTAGTGAAGTTGAGTCATGGCTAAACAACAAATGAGCAGATGGAAAAGTATGGGATTACTTATGTCTCCTAAACTCTCCAAAGCAAACACATGCATGCATTTATGTAAGTAGTTATTGTTTTATATGCACCCAAACATGTGTCTGCATGCATGTAAATCAATAAGGCGCAGACAGCTGATGAAAATGATAAAGGATATCCTCAAGGATACATGGAAGTGGAAAGGACATATTACCCTCGAGGCTTAAACTCACAGAACTTAATAAAATGCATGTTTTCTGTCCTCATATATTGGTTGCACTTCAGCCTCTATCCATTTGCCGGCTTCTTCATCCTCTCCTCGGTCAACTCAAATGCTTGTAGATTCAATTCCCCAGTTTGATGAGATTGGAAAAAGCAAGACTTAAAGATTATTTTCAGATATGCCTTCTCTTTGAAATGCAGCACTTATGTTTACAATGCAGTCAAGTCAAAAAATATATATATATTCAAGGGCAGCTACACTTTCGTCTTCCTCGCTTCCTGATGGTTCAGGTGATGAAATTAAGCGTTCTTGTGTTTCTCCCCTTTACGAAGCTGCTGTTCTATCTCGGTAAAATAAAATGTTATATTGCAGAAAGGAAAACGACAAAATGGTTGTTAAAATGTTTGAACTGGTTGCTGTTATTTAATGGTGCTATTATAGAATCAGGCCTGTCACTTCTCAGACATTTCAGCCCATCCAGATGGTGTCCATGTGAGAAATCAACACCGGTTGCCACTGTGTTCCTGAGCAGCCGGCATCCGCCACATGTTGACGTCTTTTCACTTCTTTCCTTGAGTCACTGCTGCTGTACGTCTCCGCTCTCTCTCTGGCCTCTTCCAGCTCTCCTTAAAGCATTTCTTTATTATTTTAATGTTTAAAGTCTGTTTCTGCATGTCTCAGGAAAAAAAAGAATAGAATCAATTTAAGATCAGAAGCGTTGCAACATGTGGAGGAGAAGAATGAATGAATGGTTGAAGGGATCATGGCTTGTTTCTACTGTTCTTTGTCATATGGACAGGAAATGAGGAAATGTATGTCATTCTGCTGTGTGTGTGTGTGTGTGTGTGTGTGTGTGTGTGTGTGTGTGTGTGTGTGTGTGTGTGTGTGACCTGCAGATGGTCCTGAGCTATGCACTGGTCAAGGCCTCCAAAGGGTCAGCTGCAGTCTGGGCCACTCTCTTCCTCTTCCTCTTCCACACATGCATGGTTAGATAAAGGAGAGAGAGTGTGTGTGTGGTCATGAGCATATCTGTTTCTCTGTGCATGTGTTTGTATCACTGCCTGTGTGTGTGTGTGTGTGTGTGTGTGTGTGTGTGTGTGTGTGTGTGTGTGTGTGTGTGTGTGTGTGTGTGTGTGTGTGTGTGTGTGTGTTTGTGTGTGTGTGTGTGTTTGTGTAGCCTCTAAGCAGGATGTGTGCAGTAATCTAATTAGGCTGTAACTTGGCTTGCCATGACCTTACTAACCGTAGCAAGACCCCGCCTGGCCCCTGATCACACTGAGTCCCCTGTCTGGAAGGCAGGCAGAAACACACACACACACACACACACACACACACACACACACATATGAAGAGAGACAGACAATAAATAGTGAGTGATTCCAAAAGAATAGTGTCTATTACCAGAAACGCACACATCTCCATCCCTTTTTACACAATGGCCTGGTTGAATACCCTTTTCTGATTGGTTGCAGGGTGACAAAGGTCACCTACTTAATAGTTCCAGTGAAACTGTTCATCGTTCTAAATAAATGTTCTAGCTGCATAGTATCAGCCTATCAGCTGATAAAGCATGAGCCTCACCTCTGTTTGGCTTGACCAATTAGGTTTCAGGTGTGAAATGGGCTCGTTGGCTGTGGTACAGCTGGGCGATACGACCCAAAATCAATATCAAACTTTTATTATTATTATATACAGATTTATTTTATATGCTTTTTATGAGTCTGAACTGTAAATATGTTGAACAATTAAAGCTGGGATCTTTTTTTTCTTTTTGTCTTTTTAGCCAATATGTGCCAAAACAACAGACACAGCATTCTTTTTTTTTCTTTTTTCTTTTTTGAAAAAATATAAGTATAAGCTGATCTGGTTGAGAAACATTTGCTGGATCTGTCATTGCGCTCGAGTTCGAGTTCCTTCGTTTTTAGTGTAACATTAGTTGGACCGGGTGGAGGCATGTGACTGAACATGACTTTGCCTTGTCTTGGATGGTTTTTTAACAGTATATCTTCATTTTCCAACGAGGACTTACGTTATGGTTCGTTTGGCAAACGTGACCCAACTTCTTCACCACAAGATGATCACACAGCTGCTTCTTGAGACGTTTCAATGGGAAGGTTCCAGAATTATCTCCAAAGCATTAGATGATGAGAGAGTCCCAAATGGAAGATGGCAGTTACAATGCAGAAAATAAAAAAGTGATATATATATATATATATATATATAGAGAGAGAGAGAGAGAGAGAGAGAGAGAGAGAGAGAGAGAGAGGATTTATTTATTTATTTATTATAGTCTGTTGTGTGCATCAAATTTACAAAAAATATGATTTGAATTATTTTAACTGTATATGAAGAAAAAACCTCACAGAGATTATGATGATTAGGCCATGTCACGCAGGTGAGAGGTGTGTGTGTGTGTGTGTGTGTGTGTGTGTGTGTGTGTGTGTGTGTGTGTGTGTGTGTGTGTGTGTGTGTCTCTCCAAGGCAGATGAAGTAAGGGACACAGCTGTCTAAAATCACCGCTGAGACAGACACTAACCTGGGGTCTGCCTGGCCCACACACACACACACACACACACACACACACACACACACACACACACACACACACACACTGAGCTCTGCAGGAAGCGTGGTGTACAGTAAAGCCTTGGGGTCAGAACTCACTGGCCTTAAATTATATTTGTCAACATGACAGAACAGAAGTAGAGTGGAATTATTGTTTCACTTTGGACTTGGCCTGGGTGTTAAAGTGCCCTGTGGCAGCACACTGCACTACTTTATTCTGCTCTCTTTCCATCACACAAACACACACAAACAATACCCAACTGGAAAAAAAACAACAGTCAAGCTTCGAATATAAAAATCGTACAAAAAGTAAAAATTTAAATTGTTTTACTTCACTTATTGTAGTTGAGAACCAATGTAATGGTTACAGTGTAATTAATAATGAATTGATGGTTTTTTTAACTGCAGCTGTTAAAACATTCAGAAAGTTAACTATCATGCCTGTTCTAGCAGGTCATTACTGAAAACAGCCATATTAGGTACAAATCAAGTTACTTTGTGCATTTTCTTGTTCCAAAAACTGTGGATCACTGCCTCCAAAAGCGATGACAAGTTGGCTTGAGTCGCAAAAAGAGCGAGGTGCTTTTATTTACAGGTGCTTTTATTTACAGGTGCTTTTATTTACAGGGGAAAAAGAGTGAGGAAAACAAAAACGTGGATGTTGACAGACTGAAGACTAAGAAAAATCATATAAATACAAACAATTTCCATTAACCACAAAAGAATAATCTCTCTATGAATAAGTGGAGCTCCTCCCTCTGGACCAACCAACTGCTGAACACATCCATTAACTGACGTATTACATTATTTAATCCATAATATAATTTCACTCTGTATTACGTCATTAAACGCTTCCTATTTATGACATCACCACCAATTTCCCAGTGAAACATCTGAAGCAAACCATCAATCATCATCAATGACATCATTTACCCCCTAACCCAGTCAGAGATGGTATGTTCCAGCCCTCAGTAAACCTGTGAATGACTGTTGCAGTTTAAAAAGGTCACTAAACCGAGCCTCTGGTTGGAACCCTGACACTGTGAAGAGGACTGAAAATGAAAAACTGTGTGTGTGTTTTTTCTGCAGGGGATAAAAATGATGTTTGGATTTGTTAATTGGTGATTGACTGTGGTGTGTGCACTCACCACAAACAGGGGGGAGATGTTAGTTTGTGTGACCATGTGCTGCCAGAACGTCACAAGCCTTTAGCTCGTAGCTCACATGCACCAACATGCAGCCCGTCTGATTACAACACCTTGACTTCATTCTTTGCTCAGGATGTCATTACTCTTCTACATCTTTACACAGCAAACAGCTGCTGCTGCTATATTCATATAATGAATATTAATAATGAATTAATATTAGCATTAAATGTATGTATAACATGTCTAAGATATTTTACATAAAATACAATATTTAGAATGACTATAAAGTTCATAAAAACACTTTGTGTGCATTCATAGAGATATGACTACTGTTATATTATTATATATTATATTATTACATTGTAGTATTATATGGGAGAATATGCACAGTTAGACATCATGCACATGCATGTCAATCAACTGTATGTCACATACTTAGTTACAGAGAAGCTGTTCTTTTGGGGCGTTGGTGCATCTTATTTTGAGAGGCCAATGCCAGGGCTTGACTTTATTGACCTGGACTGATAATATAAAGGCCTCCAGACTAACCTTTTATACTGGTGGTCAAGGTGTGCCTTGTTTTTTCATGTAGGTGTCCCAGCAAATAATTCAGGTGCATCCAGTAATGCATTTTAAGCATTAAGCTTTTCATCAGTTCTGAAAAAAAGTGGAAATTCTTCACACATTATGTAAATTATTGTATACATGAAAAAAGTCTTTATCTGCACCTTTACTTTTATTTTTTCATTTATTTTTTTATACTATGTTCACCTTTCTTACTGGTATATTGTCTATATGTAAAGTAAACATGTATTTGTGCATTTTCTTTATTGTTTTCCTCCATTTAGTATCATAAAATTAGTCCATTATCAGATTCCGTGTGATGGTGAAATATCTCATAAAACCACTGAAGTGTTTTTTTTAGTTGTTTTTTTTAAGACTCCCATTGAATTAAAGTAACAGCTATTACTGCTGTGCACACTGACACAGATCTGACTAATAGATGTGGCGATGAGAACTTGCTCGAAAATATGGAGGTTTGTCAGAGTGTTAATTTAATAATGTTCAAACGTGCTGAGCTCCTCGGGAAGCAAGCGAGGTTGGAGGGAAAGGCATCATTTATGTGAAGCAGAGAGAGAAAACATGCTGAGGATGGACAGAAGTCCAGAAGTGATGCACAAACTTTCTAAGTTTCGTGTTACCCAACAGTTTAGCATTGAATTACACTGCAGACTGGACAGAGTCACAGCTGATTCATGATCAGGTGCAGCTTAGGTTAAATGTTATACGTCTCACATACAGTATGAAAAGCCTGATCCTGACTACACTGCAATTTATAATAATATAATAATCTTGTCATTGGTCATCCTGTCCATGTCTAAGTCCATGTCCATGTCCCCATTCAAGGATTGTTGAAGTACATGTAGCCGTCTCACATGCATGTGACATGTTCAAAATGTACGTCATATATGCTCAGAAAATAACCTACAGAAAAGATGGTATCATTTGTTAAACCGTAACTGTCTGCACACCCAGTTGAGAAAAAAAAAAACATTAAAAAATGTATTAAAATATTTTTCTAGATTCATTTTAATCAGGTGCACCAGTGGGACCAATGAAAACGATCAGCCACATTTGACAGATCTCTGGGCGTATTTCCAACCATAACGGCTTTGCCCAGGAGCGATGAAAATAGTGAGAGCATGTAGGATTATTGTTGGGCGACATGTGTTTTTTTATTCCCATAGTGTTCTGCCAAGGGTTACAAAAAAGTCTAATGTCTCTAAAATTCACTGCATTAATGTATTTGTGTTGTTTCTGTTAGTGTAATTACTTATAACTAAGGTTTATACATACTAATATAAAAGAATGTTTCCACATACTTTAATATACTTTCATTGTTTTTTATTGTTTTTTTTAACCTTTTTCCAATATAAATCCATTCTGAATGCTGTACAAAGAAATATGTAAACTGTCAAAATAAAAGTACAGACATCAGTGACTTTCAAAATAAATTCCCATGTTTCCATTTACCTACAGTTTATAAATGTAATTCAAGTTAAAGCAGAGTGTAGATATTTATTATATATTATATGTTGTTATTTTTTTAATACTTCATTAAGCCATTAATAAAAAAAATGATCAAATGAATAATGAAAGAATGAATTCATGTTCAACGACAACACTTTACTATTTCCCTATGGTCTGTAGTGTATTTGTAATTTTTACCAGAATGTTCCTGATCTGAAGAAATCCAACACTTATAATAATATACTGGTTATTAATTGCTGCCTTACTGCATCACTTTCATAGTATTCTTAGTTTCTTCCTTGGGTAGTTTTCATTACAGTGTCCTCAAGGCTTATGGCTCCAAATATATTTTTACAGCCATCTGCGCCAGTTGGCTATTCATAATCAGTGCACTGTGTGCATGTGTGCTCGTCTCCGTGTGTGTAGATGTGATTTTACCAACCCTACATACTGCAGTGGATAAAGAGAGTCATCAGCAACACTTGGCTCCGGCACTGTGCCTCTGCGGTTTACACTGTGATGCCAACATAAATGGCAATGGAGGAGTTTAAATGTCACTCATGCATACATGGAGACACATGCGGAGTTTTGAGGGATAAGTCTTAATGCAGTAGCATGGGCTCCTTGGCACAGACTGCTAGCCAGACTGGTATGTGGTCTGGGGTAAGTGGGGAGGCGTTGGCTGGGCTGACACACTACCAGACGTGACATACTGCACTCTATTCTCTCCTTCTTTGACTGGTGTTCTATTTCCAAGCAGTGCAGTCCTCTCTCCCCGTAGATAGTTTTATAATCGTCGTAGTAAATGTTTTACATAATGAGAAAAATTGTTAGCAAAATGTAGAAATTACACCACAATGATGTTGCACCTTGTTGTCTCATCCTGGCTTGTATGCTGTTTGCAAATATCAGATTTTCATATCATATCATATATGTATCATATAAAAACATACATCAATCCATTTTCTGTATGGCTGCTGGAGCCTATCCCAGCTGACATTGGGCGAGAGGCGGGGAACACCCTGGACAAGAGGTCAGTTCATCACAGGGCCAAAGAAAGACGACCATCCACACCTACGGGCAATTTAGAGTCACCACTTCACCTCTAACGCATGTTTTTGGTGGTGGGAGGAAGCCGGAGAACCCGGAGGGAACCCACACAGACACGGGGGAGAACATGCAAACTCCACAGAGACCAGTCGTCACATCTGAGAGTGCAGATCAACAGGAACAATGGAGGAAAAATTGATACTGCTGGTCTCTGAGTATCGGTTTCTGTACCAGATGACATCCCCGGACTACCACAATGTCAACATGAAGATGTTTCCTCGCCCACAAAATCTCATGGTCCCACATAGACCTGCAGGTCCGTCCTCTCTCCCTACTTCCTCCAGCCTTCCCTTCATCCAGATCCAGGGCCAGAGCAAGTCCTCTACCTTGTGCCGCCATTTTTTTTACAGTCAGTATTTGTTGATAAAACAAACCTCTGCAAAATAACGTACTTGCAACACAAATATTCCATATCATAGCAACCGAATCGCCTCAGCTAGAAAAAAAACGCTGCGCCTCCAAAGCGCTCTCAGACGCTCCCAGCTGGGCGTTTTCAGAAGAGCGCCTGGTAGTTTCAGCTGGGGAAAAAACACTTTGGTGGACAGAGGCCCTGACTTTGGTGGAGATAGAAGTGTTCTCACACCAAACAAGTAAATGTGCTGAACTTGTTGAGCAACTAAAGGTGAACTCTGCTGCTCTTATGAAGTCTGAGCTCACTGGTAATGGGGATTGCCACTCAACCATGAAAACAATGGTATAAAGTCTTCTGTGGATCTCTAGGGACTGTTGATATGACATGGGCATTACCAGTTAGTGTCTAATGATTTCATTTGAGGGGCATTAGGGGAAATGTAGGGTCCAGCAGCATCTCCGTGATTGTTGATCTAAGAGCTTGTCGATCTATGTTTGTATGTCCTGCTTTCTCTTTCTCTCTCTCAGATGAATTAGTTAAATTAGAGGGATGGAGTGTTTGGCATGAGGGAGCTGTTACCTACACACTGTGATGCACATGCCAATTTAGCCAATTTAGCCAAGGTCTCTTCTGCCTCTCCATTCAAGCCCAGCCTGGCAGACCTCGGAGGATTTCAGGCTCAGCCAGCCTGGCGTCTCTCCCAGCTTGGCCAGTGGATGACAGAGGACTACCAGTAATGACTGGAGACAGGGGAGGGAGAGGGAGAGGGAGGAGAGCTAAAAATGTGCAAAGAGAAGTTGATGCCGTGGATGGAGTTAAAGAGAGGGGAAGACGAGCAGAAGGAACACTCATATCTTTATGAAATGGAATTCCTTATCCTCAAGTTTTATTTCAAATACAAGTATAGAGTAGAAATGTTGGACAGCCTGTTGTCAGAGCCAGTGTATGATTCAAATGGAGCCAGAAAACATGTCAACTAAGCTGCTCAAATGCCAAAAAAAAGAAAAACATATTAGAGGGGAAATAGAGATGTTTGGGTGAACAAACTCTGGAAGGGATAAAGTTATGACACCATTAAGGTTTGAATTGGATATTATGTCAAGTACCTTTTAAAGATAGTGGATTTAAAATTCATGATTGTTTTGATTGATGAATCAGGAACACAGGACAAGATTTTTTATTGCCAATTCACATTTTTACACAGCAAGACATACTTTTAGAGCCCTGAGCGATTTCTGCTGTTGTTCGCACCCCTGTCACTGTTAAAACCTCTCAAAGTGCAGCCATATGTTGACTGCCATTGTTGAGAAATCAGAATTATTTGGCCAGTTGAGTTGGAGGGCAGAACATTTCAGCATGCAGGAGCAGGAAAATGGGGCTAATATGTTCTGACACCAAAGAAGCGGAGGGTTCGAAGCTTCCCTGCTGACGTCAAGGCCTTCCGACCCTGTGGCACAGGCAGACATTAATGCCTTCAACTTTCACCTCTCGCCTCACTAACCATGAGGATCACTGCCACAACGAGGCTGCGGAAACTGAACTCTGGCCAAGAATATAACTGTTTTCACACACCGACAAAGAGAATAGAGTTGAGGAGCTTTTGGGTTTAAAACAGGAGCTGTGACGGAGGGATTACACGAGGGGCTCCATGTTTGGTTTTCTGTTTTCGTCGCTCCAAATGGTCAGCAGCTGTCAGTCTTGGAAAGCAAAAAAGTTGTTGGAGACTTCTGAACATATTTTCAGAGTCGTTCATCCAAGAGTTAGAAAGACAAACAGTGTTGTTGATTAATGAGAGGCAGGAGGTGGCACTGCAACGGAGGACCAGTCCAAGTTCATTATCATGCCATAAGTGCTGCTTTCAACTTCACACACAAGTCACTGTACGACGCTGTTTATGAATCTGTGCTGTTTATGAATCTGAATCTGTGTGATTGTATGGCTGGGCTTGGGAAGTACACTGTAGAAAATGTAATGACGACTAAATATTTCTATTCCTTAATATGTTTCCAAAATTGTGTCATATTTTGAGATGAGGCGGAATATTCTCAGATGAATCAGATAAGATGAGATAAGATGTGATGAGATGTGATGTGATGTGATGAGATGAAATGAGATAAGATGAAATAAGATGAGATGAGATGTGATAAAATGAGATGAGATGTGATGAGATGAGATGAGATGTGATAAAATGAGATGAGATGTGATGAGATGAGATGAGATGAGATGAGATGTGATAAAATGAGATGAAATGAGATGAGATGAGCCTTTATTGTTTCCCTTTGGAGAAATTTGTCTTGGGCATTCGAGAGAACAGACAGTCAACATGACAACACTCACATACCATCAAAACATAACAACATAAAGTGTCTTACACATATAAAAAAAAAACAGTGTATACATATTGAATAATACCCTTTAAAAAAAGACGTTATCATCCCACCCCCACCCACATGCACCGGAAAATCAGGCAAGCAAGACACACAAAGAATCACCTGACTTTTATTTTAGATATACATTGCAGTAAAATGATTTTATACCATCAAAGTTTATTTTAAACCTAAATTACGGAAGCAGGTATGGACACAGACAGTAAGCCTCCCATCAGAGCTAAGCTGGGAATCCATCCAGCTCATCCTCAGGAACGAAAATAGTACTTTATTTAGATGAAGAAGATATTTTAATATGGTTCATTTTTACATCACAGTGTTTGTGTTGACCGACAGAGTGCAGAATGTGAACTTTATTGTGAAAGTCTCCAATCATAGTGACTTGGAGACAAGGAGAAATTGAATGTTACGGTTCCCTTCCTGCATTTCTCATCCCTTTTTCTCCAACGTCTTTGAATCCTCTGCTCATCTCTCCTCTCCATTCATGATGTCTCTTCTCCTTTTTCCTCATCACCTTCTCACCTCTCAGAATTCTTCCTCCTCCTCCTCCTCCTCCTCCTCCTCTTCACTCTCAGTCTGTCCTCTCTCCCTTTCACCATTACTTTCATCATTCAAATTATCTTACTTTCAAGAAATGAATACATTCATTCAAGTGTCTCCTGAAATATGTTTTAAACCACACTTAAGAGCTAAAGATATTCCACTCATGACCTCTGTATTGGTAAAAAAATACAAAATAAAATTAAAAAATAAACGAGCCTTGACTGTTTCATTATTTCATTATTCATTGAACATTAGCTTTGATAGCATTACTTTGGGTTGACTCTTAAGGAGGCCCAGTATTCTCTTTTTTTATTCTCCCCTCACGTCATTGAAGATAAATGTCTTGATTTGGTGTCTGTGTGTACTTTGGATATGTCCTCAGTTCTCAGCAGGCAACCGTTCCATTAATGTTGGCAAGAGTTTTTCATGGGGCTCTTGTTCACCTTACGCTCGTTTGGCTCTTGATCTCACCGTGCGACTAACACTCTCACCACATTAAACGAACGGCCCGGGTCCCCACTGCTTACGGAGCATATGGAGACGACTAGGTAAGAAAAAAAATGAAAAACACAGACTCCCCAGGCTGCCACATAAAGCAGACTTCAGAGGGAAAACTTCTTTTTTTTTACTTTTTTTTTTTTTACTGCGTGGTGTAAAATTAGAGCAGTGATGAAAGGAAAATGTTGAGATTTGTGTAAAGGAAAGAGTGAGGTATATAGAGAAATAACATGTATAACATGTAGCATAACAGGGTGTATTCACGTTTTAGTTGATATGTTCAAAATGAAACGATGATAATATGTTGTACTCTGTTACGTTATATTACATTACTTCTTACTTTCTGTTTCTCAGAGTTTCATCGCATTTTAAAGTCATCACTCCCACATGTCCCTTCTGTAATGAACATATGTACAAAACCTATGGAGGTCTTTACTGACTCTAAAAAGCTCATTCATATTAGAGAAGTCCAGAAGTGAACCATGGATGATACCCAGGAATCTTTTGAATGCTACGCCATTGGATGGTTTTCTGGGGAGCCTATCCCAGCTGACATAGGGCGAGAGGCGGGGTCCACCCTGGACAGGACCGACACAAAGAGGGATCAACAACCATTCATGCTAACATTCACTCCTATTGATAAGCTAGAGTCATCAGTTCACCCATATTGCATGTTTTTGGCCTGTAGGAGGAAACTCTATGCTATAGAGGAAGACATTTTTGTCATAGTTCAGTCATCTTTTATAGTGGCCAACCACAGTGTGGGCTCAGAGGAGAGGTGCTTTGGCTATTCTCAGTCAAATATATTTCACTACAGCACATTTAAATGATTCCAGACTTACAAAAATGTTTTATTGCACTGTTATATAATTGCATATCATTGGTAATTTTATCTTAACACATGCACTGGGGCACTTTTTAATTATTTATTCTACTGTTTGTTTGCTAGTGTCTGTTTTAAATTGGAGTTTTTAGTGTCAGTGTTGTTTCCTCTCAGATATTTCTTTATACTTATATATTTTTTCTGGACTGAGCACCAGTGATCTCTCAGAAACGTTCTCTCCCTCTGCTCTGCACAACAGATGTGTGGCAAAATGACAATAAAGCTGAACTGAATTGAATTGAATTGAAGTTTTTAAAGTAAATCATTACATGACTGGTATGGACAGCTGTAGTAAAAAAAAAAAAGAGACCAGTATCTGGGACGGAAAATGTACTTTTAACAAGTATCAGTAGCATCCGAGCAAAACGTGTCAAGATATCATTGGAAGCTTATTAATTCAGGGCCATTTGTTCCAATATATATATATATATATATATATATATATATATATATATATATATATATATATATATATATATATATATACTGTATATATACAGATATATACAGATATATGTATTTCTCTCACTTTTGTGATAAAAAACAATGATTTTAACCTTAATTCTGAGGCTTTTAGTTCTTAAACTTAAAATTACCATTATTTCCTATAATGTTATTATTTTTGACTCAATGATTAGTTAACTATTGCTGAAAAGTTATTCAAAGGAAAAAATCCATGAAAATTGAAAAACATCTTTTCTGCCTTTGATTCTTTGGTGTCAGTTTGTGTTGTCAGTTTAATATTTTACCATAACAATTCAATAACATTGGTCTATGAGTGTTTATGAGTGTATTCCTCTTCTTCTTCTTCACTCCAGTCTAGGTGTTCATTCTTAGTATACAGAGCGAAACTTATGCTCAGCAGTCTCATGTGTAGTTTAGCCACAGAGCCACAGGGAACAACTGTCCCAAACGACAAACGTCTTTATTAATCATAAACCAAACATGCACTAGATGCCACGGTGCAGAGCTGCAGCCATCTTTTGAACACAAGGCTGAGGGACAAGAGGAGGAGGCGGCAGACGTGTTCAATCAAAATCAAATCAAGCGGCTTGAAACACAGAGTTGTTCTAGAGTTGTTTGTCTTTTTGTCCTTCCTCAGCCACTGTTGTGTTGCAGTCAGAGGGAGGATGGCACAACGTGTGCACCTGCTCGCCGACAGCCTTGGAGTGGCTAACATCATGGCTAACAACAGGAAGGAGCTTTACTGGCCGCTTCCTCACTTCCTACATCTCACATCAAGGCTTAAGAAGTTAAAGCAAACACAAACAATTAGTTTCAGTTACTTTATTGTGTTGCAGGTTTGAATATTGTTTAATTGTGTCTTTGTTCTTACTATTGTTTGTTCCACCATACAGGATTATTGTTTGGGAGGGAACCGCGCAGCATTTCCTGGTTTTTGTGTTGTTGGTGATGTCATGGGTGACATCACTGGGCTGAACCATATTGGAGGGGGTTCCTCATTAGTAGGAATGTGTAGTTTGGTTTATTGATGCATGCTAAGCTACTTTGTTGAGATGAATTCTCTTCTGGGAGTCGTGTATTAATGTATTAGCTTGTAAAGCAGCGCAGCACTGCTATGGGATTCCTTAGAATTAAGGCTATTATATTATATCCACCTGCTGTGATTATGGTATTGGCTGAAACAGTCTAGGTGTGAATTGAACACAGTATATAACCAGTGAGGTTTTAGCTTAGCTAAGAGGAAGATCAGGCCCCGCTGCCAATAATGTGTGTTAATGTTGAGTTACTAGAACTTCTGCTGAGTTAATTTACTTTTCTTTCTTTTTTTTGTATTTTGCTTGAGTTACATGTGTAATGGAGAACACTGTGTAAATAAGTCTACTGAGTCTACCTACAATACAATCTCTACCTACACCCCTCCTTGACATGCAAGCCACACCGTTCCACAAAGAAATGACAACTAACAGTCCATACAACCAATGGAATGGTATGATACTGGGAAGCCCCCCCTGGAACCAGTCCCAGAAGTAGGATCTCTGTGTCAGCGTTGACATCGCTATAGCGACTAAAGGTATGCTGCAAGCTGCTAATTGTTTGGTGGGGTTTTTTTTATTTTAAATGTTAAGTCAGTTCAGTCATTTTGAAATGGCCACTAATGTTACCTGGCTAGCTAACCTCAGTGTTTACTTGCTAGCTACCTGGCTAGCTATCAGTCTCTCAATCAGGGCTGTCATTTTGAGAAATCTGCTGCTTTGATGTCTTAAAGTCAGACAGATTGGTTGTTGTCTTCTGCAGGTATGGATAGGATGCACTTCCTCATAGCTCATCCTCAAACGCCTCATGAAATATTAATATTGGCTAACAGCCTAGAGTTACACTTGGAGTTAAACTGTGTACAGATTCTACAAAAATAGGGTTTGTGATTAAAAGTAACCATTAGCCCATGAATTAGCTATGAGTACGGATATGTTCAGAAATTCAAACTTTAAAGACCCTCAGCCCCATTTTTCTGCAGGTTCAGGTGATTCCTCTACTGTGTGTTGAATTAAAGTTTTCTTTAATGCTTTACTTCAACGCAGAGGCTGCTCTCAGGAAATTTAAACATTTCCATGTGTGCAATAATGTCACTGCAACAATTTCAGCAAAACTAAAAGCTGTACCTTTTTCTTCAAACCTTAAAACCTTTAGCTTCTGAAAATAACATTTTCAAGACTCAGGATTTATTAAAACATGAGATCTGTGTGTATCTACAGTATGAGTGATGTAATCCTCCTCCCATTAATACAACATAAATACTACATATACTTAACGCTTTGCATCATTTGAGGTTTGACTTGCACTGTTTTCATATGACATCATATTCCTCTGTCTTCTTCTTCTTCTGCAGTGGTTTAATAGCATCAGAATCAGCTGATTGTTGAATTGCATGGCTGTGTTCTACCTTTGATAGAAACCTGCCTACTTTGTTGTATCACAATGCATATTATATATTTTCTGCAGATCTTAAATATAAATGTTATTCTCTAACCAGTAAATAATATATTATAAAACCTCATTTCCACCATATGAGGTGGCCTGACTCACCTGTGTGTTTGGTTGGCTCCTCCTAACATCAGCTTAGGCGTCACTTTATCCGCCTGCATCCACTCTGACAGGTTCCTCCCTTCCTTTCTCCCAGGGCAGCAGCGTTTAGTTTCTTTTGCCCTGCTGTGCTCTAAACTGCTCTGAGATCAGCGTCTCTGCTCTGGGCTGCGTCTGCGGCGGGTTACGACCTGATGCCATGAGCACCTTGTTACATGTTAGCGTTTGCCACACATCACTTTCATGCATTTCTAGGTGAAGTGACAGTCAGGTCCTCTAAGTGTTGTCGGCTCACCTCCGTCAGAACAGGTTTGGACATGTTCATCCAGGTGTTTGTATTTCCCTCCTAAATATATATATATATTTATATTTTTTTTTAAACCTTGATTTGTACTTAACCCCAATGCATCCAATCAGTGTGACGTGGCATATCATATTTTTGAGCACATATTGTGTTATATATATGTGTGTGTGTTCCCACTCCTGGCTTGTGTGTCTGTGTGTGTGTAGAAGGTGTGTTGACACTACTTCCTGTCAAAGGCGATTTGAGGCCAGTTCAGTCACTGTCAGGGCTCTGAGGCCGACTGGGTTGTGGGGCGTCTGTGTTTATCAGCTCTGTTTGATCCTGTCATCCACCAGGCTCAGAGCAGAGCACAGGGGGACCGATCATCATCTCCTCCAGCAGGTAAAGAACATTGAAGTGACGGGAAAGGACCTCCAACCACATGAACACACACACACATGTGCACACACACATGTGCACACACACACGTGCACACACACACGTGCACACACACTTGAAGAAAAAGAGAACATCCTAACTGTCAGCTGCTCCTAGCGCTGATTAAAGCTTCAGGTGTGGAGGAAAGTTGTTAGGTGTGTGTTTTGACTTTGTTTTGACTCACTTTGATTGGTTGACTGGTTTCCAATAAGCTTTAAGTCCAAATATTTTTTTAGGTTGTTATTGTTTCAGGGATTAGAATCCTGGATCTTATTTGATGGAAATATGTTTTCTCAAGTTCTCTCTGAGTTTCCTGGTGGACAGCTAGCTTGTTGAAGCTGCTAAGAGCTAGTTAGCACAGTTAGCCGTCCGATTAGTCGTCCCTGCCCAGGCGTGAAGATAACTTAATGGCTGTGGAAACACGACACGGGTTATGTCCTGAAACCAGCAACTGACAACATGACAAGTTGAGTCACAGACGTCAACATCAATTGGTGTTAGCCGAGCCAAAACGGGCCTGTTCTGAGCAGGGTTAGCTTAGCCCTTAGCCCTTAGCCCTTTGCCCATCTCTTCTTGGTGTGTTTGCCCAGCTTGCGATGGTCCGGCTGGGTGTGTCTGTGGAATGTAAGCCTGGTCATCTCGGTGTTCACTGCACTTAATGCAATCCTTGCACCACCTCCTCCAGTGTTGATTGGTATTAATGTGTATTTTAAGCGAAAAATAGACACACAAAAAAACATAAAAATTGAGCTAAATTTGTAGGAGCTCAACTGTTGGAGTTCTCTTTCGATGCCACTTGTCCTTAGGACAGTAAGAACAACAGCAGCATCCTGCTTCCCTTTTTTACACTGAGGTTACACAACAACGCCACAACGGAGACCCTTTATGACAGAATACGTTATACTTGATGCCTCCAAGTGTCCAAGCTATGCTTCTAAAGCCGCGGCCCCAGGCTTAGGTACTGCGTGGCTGTTTGTACTCCTTGGCACGTCGTTAGAAACCAGGTTCAGTTTCAGTTTGTTCAGCTGTAGGTTGATTGTTTGATGGTTAAAGGTTCTCCATCTCCTGGCAATCACAGATTGAATCAACAGAGCTCTGTGCAGCCTTTGCTCAGTAATGTACATCATGTGTATGGCTGCAGCAGCGAAGTCCAACATCGAGATTAGAAATGTCTCTTATCTTCTGGAATATAAAAAAAAATGTTTAAGCTTTGGTGGGAACTAAACAGCTTTCCTTCCTTCCTTCCTTCCGTTGTTTTATTCTTTCTTCCTTTCCAAATATGAAACAGATTTAACTCATCAGATGTTAATGACAGAACTTGCGCTCCAGTGATTTTTCAAATTAGGTCGACCTCCGAGTCTTATAGTTCTAATAAACACTACGGGGTTTTGTTTTGTTTTTTTTGTTTGTTTTTTTTTAACTGGTCAAATCCTGCTGGAGATTAAACCAAAGTCAGAAAAAAAGTAGAAATAATACACTGATGCTATTAGTCTGCCAGTAATTTACAGGTTCTGCCCAGTTCTATGTGTGGCTGTGGTTGAGGGACCTGGGGATTTGAGCCATTCCACAAGTGAGAATTTTCTGTTTAAACAAACATCTGTTCAATGTTTTCTCATGGTGAGTTCACCAACCGGAGAAAACACACGCCTGTCAAACAGTTTTCTATTTTCTCCTGTTCGTCTCTAAAAGTTCACTTTTTTTAAAAACAAGCGTGATCATTTAAATCAAGGTAGAGAGAAAAGACAGAGAATAAACTAATCGTAGGTGCAGGAGGGGAGAGTTTGGTGGAGATGGAGTGAATCTTTAAACGTATAGAGGGATGAAGATGATGTGGAGCGGAGGTCAGGATAATGACTGTGGACAGGACCAGAGGAAGCAGGACGCTCCGCCTTGAGTTCCAGCGCTAATAGGATTAAGAAGGATGAGATTCCCCCCGGAGGACAGGACACACTCACACCAGAGAGAGAGCGACATCACTGCCTCACCCGCAATACACCCGCAGGACTGTGTTTAAGTGTGTGTGTGTGTGTGTGTGTGTGTGTGTGTGTGTGTGTGTGTGTGTGTGTGTGTGTGTGTGTGTGTGTGTGTGTGTGTGTGTGTGTAGTCTGAGGATGGAAAAATAAGCACCAAAGTGGAGAAAAAAAACCTCTAACATGAGAGCATTTGTCAGCCTCTAAAAAGTTTGGTTACATTGAATGAAGAAAACATTTATTTTGAACATGTAATCAAAAAATTAATTAAAAAAGAGACAAAAAACCAACAAGAATAGCAGTGAAAATAAACAGACACTCATAAATAACACAAATTAAGTTATCAAGTTTCATGTGCAATAGAAACGGGTCAAAAGTCATATTTACTGTAAAATAATCTGTCACTTTTGTAATCTCTTAATCCTAAATTAGCCCCATGTAGAACTCCTGTCTCTGTATCCTTGCGTTGCCTTTCCCCTCATATGGGTAGCAGTTTAAGCAGACACGCACATCTGAACACACACATTCCCATGGGTGCCCTTTGAGAACACTCCCCCACCCTCCCGCTCAGTATTTAGGGAGCATATGCTGGGTGCTGTGTCTCTCTGTCCTCGGGGGCCCCGTTGGGCTGAGGGCCCCCCTGCCCGCCTGCCTTGTCTGCCTATTCATGACCAGAGCCGACCGGACAGGGCTGACGGATGGGGGCCCTGAAGCCGGGGACGGGCGAAGGGAGAGGGTAAGAAAGGGTTGGAAGGCGGGAGTCGCACTTCAGTCCTGGGCAATTAGAAGGAAAGAGTGTGTGTTTGTGTGTCGGGGGGGCAGTCATAGTGTGAGTTGGACTTTCCTAATCCATTATCACCGGGCCTCGCTCCAGGTGGCGTTATGTCGACACACTGAACACGAGTGTGTTGTGATGTGACAGGTCGTTTGTGTGTGTCGCGTTTCTGCATGCGTGTGTGTTGTTGAGTTGTCCACAGACACACATCTGATGTGAGGTAATTGCTGCCCTTTCTGTTGACTGTTACACGTTGTCTTGAGAAGAAACTCAGTTGAATGAAAATGGAGAATGATAGTTGAGAGCAAAGGGACTCATGTCTGCTTTGTTTTGGGAGCTCTGACTTATTACAGCATGCTGTGCAAGATTTATACTTGACGTTTGACTTCCTGCAGCGAACACGTTTGCTGTTGTGTTTCAGTAATCAAAACCTTCATAGCAGCAGTTTATCTCCATCAGAAGCTGCGGCTTGTGAGGATATTCTTGTCTTAAAAGCAGGGGCTGATCCAGGGGCGGGGCCAGAGGGGCACTAGCCTCAGCTGAAATCTGATTGGCCCCTGAAGTGCCCCTGTCCTGTCACTTGTCTGTCTTTTTTTCTGTTTGTTTACAACTTGATTACTTGACTGAGTCAAGTTTTTCTCCTCTAAACTGTTGTGTATGCTGTAATATAGTATATAAGTATATTCTTTAATGTAAAAAAACATTTTTTAATAACTTTATGTATTACATAATTGGAAAAAAGTATATATATATTTATGCGTCCTAGTTTAAAATTCAGTAATTTCTAAACTTTTTTGATGAACACGATGTGCACAAAAAAAGGCACAATTTGCATAATATATTCAATTATGTGTGTCTTTACTAAAAGCTATGGAGCCAACAGCAAACAATGAATGACTGGTGAAATATTCTGTGTATACATCTTACTGAATAAGGAAATGTGCATGAATGTTGGACATATAGTTGGCCCCTCTGTAAAAAATGTGGCCCCTCTATGGCCCCTGATTTAGAAAAACTCAAGATCTGCCACTGCTTAAAAGTGAGATGTGCATTTTTTATGATCAGTATATAATTACCTAATTAATTGTACGAAACTGACCACAGAAGAACTTTTTTTTTCCTCCCACATTTAATTTTTTTTTTTCCATAAACATTCAATCTGTCGCCAGAAGCTCTTCTCCTTTTGACTAAATACAGCACAAATCCTGTTTATGCCATGACTCAGCTTTTGAGTCCGGGTCATCCTTCCAATGTGGGACTCATTCCAACCTTTCTTTCGGTGTAGGAATGTTTTAGCCATTATTTAGCTACAACATGTGTTACATGTGTTGGGCCGCATGGTTCGGAGCCTGAAACGAAGGCCGGCCTGTAGAACCCACAAAGCCTGAATGAGGCCTACATGGAAGTAGAAAATCCTGATAAAGGAAAGCTTTAAACACAGAGTTTACAAAAAAAGACTCCGTTTCCCATGTTGCCATGCTCCACTTGCACCTAGGAGCAAAATCCTTCCCTTCCTGTGGGTTACGTCCCTCCCTCTCACACACACACATAAACACAGATACACACATATGCTTGCTTGGTGTACATAGTTTGATTGTGTTCAAATAGTGTAGTAAATAACAGATTTGTATTAATTGAAGCGTGTTAACTGTTATTAATGTTGCTCATTTTAATAAACTTTTCTTACATAATTTGGGTATGTGGATCTGTATAGTATGAAGTATTAAACGTAACATTCTGTTCTAATTCTAAGCATCCAAGGTCAATATTACAGATGCCTGAAAGCATGAATGTGTATTTTATGTCTGTGTTTTACATATCATGGTAACATTTTCTCTGTCAACACAAATGAAACAATCTTCCAGGTGAGACGCCTTGTTATAACGACACGGTTTAAATCAAATGAATGCAAAAATCAATGTAAACACCTGTCCACTGAAGCCGAATGTGAATGTGAGCTGTAGTGTATTTAATTATTCAGTTTTTCAGTCCATATACCTAATAGGCATTATGTCGCTCAAGGCAAAATGTTGAGACGAATGTCAAGCACACACCATCAGAGAGGAATTCATATTGTTATCGTACAGTTCCACCGATAAACATGTAGAATTAATGACGTTCATGTATTTTAGATTAATGTGTTTTCCACATCATGTGACATGAGTGATGAGGTGTGCGTTTCAAACTCCAAATCGAAAAACAAATGGCTCAACTCACAAATGTGCAATAGGATTATTATCGTGTACAGTCACATCCAGGAAGTGTTCAGCTCCACGTGACGTTTAGTGTCCGTATTAATAATTGTAAAAGTGGCATTTGAAGTGCGTGCATCTGTTTGTGTATCATTGTATAGTTGTAGCCTGGTAAAGGAAGTGTAGTAATTACATGTTGGTGTAATTAGGTCAGTAATTCAAAGGAAAAAAAAGCTTGTGTGTTTCCCATTAGTAATAAAGGAGCCCTTTGTGGCCTATATCTGTCACGAGGAGGGCGGCTCTTTCATTAGTTAGCACACAAATAGACTTCTATCTTTACCGTTATGCAATACACACATGTAGCAATCGCACTAACGTGTGCACAATTTATTCCCTCTACTGGCTAAACACATACACAGTCTCTGCAATGCAATAAGCAGACGTTTATATACATGTCGACCTCATTGGATGCTCACTTGTAAGACTTGTATTGAAAGATTTTCCCAAAATATGTAAGAAAAGGTGTAACATATTGAACCAATAGCCTATTTATAATCATTATGATCACTATACTTCATATATCCACACTGTACCTGCATTATATCATTACCTCCGCCAAGGAGGTTATGATATAATTTATCTGTTTGTTTATCTGTTTGTTAGCAGAATTACACAAAAACTAACTGACGGATTTGCATGAAATTTTCACCAAAGATGGACCCTATCATACCCTAAAGATGATTACATTTTGGTGATGATCCACATGATTGTTGGGCCTTGGCGGAGGTTTGTGCTCTCCGAGAGCTTGTTCTACTGTTTATCTACAGTACACTGACAGTGTATTTATTATATCTCCACTTTGCTGTTTCTGCACTTCTGCTTAGATACCAAACTGCATTTCATTGCCTTAGAACCTGTACTATGTGTAATGACGATAAAGTTGAATCTAATCTCATCTAAAAAAATAATAGTAATTGTCCAATAAAAAGCTGCACCGCTGACAAATGCGCACAAATGCAC
Organism: Chaunax sp. Z400; assembly: GCA_037577475.1. NCBI lineage: Eukaryota > Metazoa > Chordata > Actinopteri > Lophiiformes > Chaunacidae > Chaunax > Chaunax sp. Z400. Next base: position 2,472,049 of record CM075193.1, read on the forward strand.
ACAATCATATAGCTGCTCATGCACGCTCCAACGGAGAAGACCTTTCATACTCACATTCCAAACTACAGGAAACACTTCCACTCTCACTACAGCTACACAACATGTTCACACTTTCGCCCTCCATCGGCAAACCAAACAGGCACAGCTCTTTCCACTGCCGGGCCTTAAGAAGGATCTCTCTCTCTCCCTCCCTCCCTCTCCCTCTCTCTCTCTCTGCCTCATCAGGCCCTATAGCAGAGGGCAGGCAGTAGCTAATAATAGGTATTGACTGGTTCAACGTGGGATGAGCAAGGTTCAACCATTGGATCTCCAAATGCGCCCGGGGGGGTCAATCGCACAGCGAACACATCTCCCAGGACCCGACGGAAAGAGAAGGCATTTTAAACTTTCATGACTTCTCTGAAATCATGACTGTTTCGCCTTTCAGGCCTTAACTCTTTGTACTCAAAGCGCTCAGCCCGATCAATATCCAAGAAGGAGGGAGAGAGAGGGAGAGAGAGAGAGAGAGAGAGAGAGAGAGAGAGAGGAGGGGATGAAATCCAGACGTCTTTATTTCAGTGGCTAAAACTGGAGTCTGCAACACTCACAGCTCGAGGTTTGTTCGGTCACTGCTGCTGTGAACTTTATGTGCATGAGGTACACACACACACACACACACACACACTCACACACACACTCACACACACACACTCTCACACACACACACACACACACACTCACACACACACTCACACACACACTCACACACACACACACACACACACTCACACACACACTCACACACACACACACACACACACACACACACTCACACACACACACACACACACACACACACACACTCACACACACACTCACACACACACTCACACACACACACACACACTCACACACACACACACACACACACACACACACACACACACTCACACACACACACACACACACACACTCACACACACACACACACACACACACTCACACACACACTCACACACACACACTCACACACACACTCACACACACACTCACACACACACACACACACACACACACACTCACACACTCACACACACACACACACACACACTTCAACTGAAAACCACACACACACAAATGCAAGTAGCACACTTACAAAGTCAACACCATCAGTTTATAATGGATCTATGAAAGAAAGAAAAAGATATTTCCACGTCTGTCTCGATACAATAGTTGTGTGACCATAACTCTCCATACTGACCGTAAGATGAGAGAACAGAGGGATACGATCCTGTCCTCTTGAGTGAAAATGCTTTTCAAAGTTAGACTATATAACTTTTAAAAGAATAAATAATACATGATTTAGAAAAAAAAGAAGCTTTCATTGGTCTGACATGACCACTGGGTATTAGTTGCTAAATGTTGGCTAATATGAATAAACCTATGGTTGATATTGCTCTAAAACTTTTGCGTTTCCATGGCAACAATCTATACCTATTCTTAAGAAAAGACTGAGGTTTGTTTTTAGGCCTATCTTGTAAACTGTGTACTCCTTCTTTAAATAATTGTACATGTATGCCAGGAATGATGCAAAATAAATATTTGTAGTTTACATTATCACAGTTTTCATATTATTTCTGAGTGACTGCTCAACTGAAGGAGCTCATATTCATGCAGACCCACCCGATTGTGCAGAGCCACAGAGGATACACCATCTCCTGATGGCTCTGGTTAAATAATGCCTTGCAGTAAAAAAAAAAAAAGTATATTTCCTTTTTAAAATGTGTTGAACTAGATAAAATATGGGAAATAAACACCTCAAAATTGCATCCAAGCAAACTTCATGTGTAAATGTAGTCCATCACTTTCATAAACTACAAAGAAGCACAAGATAAAGCAGCAAAAACATTTTTTTTTAAATACCCACACTTTCATTGTAATTGAAGACACACTTTAAAAGAACACAATTATTTATATATATATATATGGTACATACACACAGGCGTAACATGCATAGACACACACACACACGCACACACATAAAGAGTCAAAAGACACAGAACACACAGTGAGCGCTGATGTACAAAATGTTAAAAGGACACACTGTCAGATTTATACAAATGCTGCATGCAGACAAACAGAATGTGAGCAAACCAGCAGAGCCCTTGTGATTGGCCGGAGGCTGGAATGGACATGAACAAACAGCAAAGAGGCGGCTTTGATTTCACACATTTAGCACACAGAAGGCTTCTTCTCTTTTACAATGGCTCCCAGTAAGACCAGGGATACTGGTCATGGAAGAGTTTCTCCATCTTCATAAAATACCAAACTGCTGGAATTTGATGGAACCCAAGACAAATACATAAAATATGTGTGTGTGTGTGTGTGTGTGTGTGTGTGTGTGTGTGTGTGTGTGTGTGTGTGTGTGTGTGTGTGTGTGTGTGTGTGTGTGTGTGTGTGTGTGTGTGTGTGTGTGTGTGTGAGTGTGTGATGCCTTCAGGTACAGTTTGAGGTTTCACAACAATGTGACGCCAGCTGCCACAGAGATGGAAGTTAATACCCAGGGCAGGGGGGGACACAGGGGAGTGTGTGTGTGTGTGTGTGTGTGTGTGTGTGTGTGTGTGTGTGTGTGTGTGTGTGTGTGTGTGTGTGTGTGTGTGTGTGTGTGTGTGTGTGTGTGTGTGTGTGTGTGTGTGTGTGTGTGAAGGACACTACAGCTGTGGCCCCTGCAGATCTACAGAGTGAAGGTGAATGGGACTCGCTCATAGAGAGAGAGCTGAAAAAGCTAAACCTCTAAAATCTACAGCTACTCTTCACCTCTATCTATGTGACTATTTTAATTAGTGCATAATATGGATCCTTGTTTTCTTAACAGTATTGACTCTCATATAATTTATGTAACAAATGCCAGCAGTGATATTTTTACTCCTATATTCAGAGAATCCTTGAATGAGGAAACAGCTGCTCCCTCTTTGCCTCCCATGTCTGTTCTCACTGCCGTATTGGAGCAAATAATGTTTACTGATCCATTATATCAACACTTATAAAAGAACAGCTATGCTATAAAACACATTAGTTTACCTTATTAAAAATTCTGATCTGTCAAATATAATATCTGTAAATGGACAAGAAGAGGAACCATTTGTCCTCCTCGTAATATGTGATAGATAGTAAAACTGTTGCAGCAGAAAGACCTTATTTGGCCTGTTATTTAGATGTTTGTATATATTTGAGATTTATCATGCTTTGTTTTTAATGGCTGATGCTTAAATCAGTATTTTTGTTCTTGAAGTGAAACTTAATACTCATATAATACATGTGTTCTTTTTTTAATGGGTCCACATGAGCAAATCGTGCTGAGTTCAAATTGTTCTATATATGTATTTTAAGCCAATCATTCAGTCACTCGTGGTTAACCTGAAACGGCCTCTTCAAGTTTAGTCACTTAAAATACTTTGTGCTACATTTCAGAAAGATTTGAGAGCGAGGACTTTAATGCAGACACGAGGCAGAAAACTGAGGATTAAGTCAAATAATTTAAAAAGCAAAAGATTCAAACAAAAAGGATCCAAAGAACAAAGGCAGCGCAAAAGTCCATAAATGTAAGAAAACACAAGGAATAATCCAAAAGACCAAAGGAGGCAAAAATCCAAATACAGGCAAAAATAAAACAAACGTAGATTTGATTGAGCCCATTTGTGTCTGTGGGCCGTTTTAATTCCATCGATACACATAATGTGAAAACATATCAAACATTTACATCGTCTCACCTTCTGCTTTTGCCTATTATCAACCAAAAATACATGTATATCCATCAGTTCTCAGTCGCCATATTTGCTGGCGATGCCTAGAGTCACATGTCTGAATTGGGCTCTCCTATTGGCTCTCGTGGATGGATGAACTTTATAAGGCGAAACACAATCGTAAGTGAAAACAGAGAGCTCCTCATGTAGGTCTCAAAGGGTTCCAATATGAAAAATGTGGTGATAATTTTCAGATTGAAAACACTGCAGTGATAATATATTGACCTAATCAACGTCAATTACTTTTGTATATTTTTACTTATTCGTAATTTATTGCCAGCAACAAATTTCAACTTTGGACAGGCGCAAGAGATATTTTCAAAGTTGTTGGCGAGGTTTTGAGAAAACGTCTTTGTGTGAAAGACGTTAAACTGCAACAGTTCATAAATATGTATCTGGATTCTGTTCCTCGTACAGATGCTGGAGGTTTTTCCTCCTGCTTCTGTTTTAAACGCGGAGGAACGTGACAAAACGCTGGTATTTGACAGAAATGAGGCCGGCCTGTTATTTATTATCCTCGCCGTCACCGGCCAGAACTCACTTAATGTTTGACTGCTGCAACCAGAATCTCATCAGATTTTGCAATCCCAATTTTTTTTTTTTTTTTTTTGGATTGCACATTTCAAACATCCCCTCTGTTTTGTGTTCTTTCTGCTCTGTGCTCGCTGCGTGCCCCTAACCAGCCTTTCAGACACACTCTTCCTTCGCTCACGCTCTCCGCCTCAGACACACATGCACACAGCGTGGGCGCTGACAGTCCTTTGAACCGCTGACAATAAGTTGATGGGCTAAAGCCTCCAGTAAACATCTCTGGTGCCACCTCTACCCAGATGGAGCTACTTAAAGATCACATACACTCTCTCTCTCTCACACACACACACACACACTTTCCAGGCCTGAGTTTCATTAGTCAGTGTGTTTATGTCTGCGTTCATGCGGCCTGGCAGAAAAGCCTCCCCCCGGTTCGCTGCACCCTTTGGTTGCCTCTTTGCAGAAAGCAGAGAGAGAGAGAGAGAGAGTGACCACAGTCACTGTTCTGTTTCATGTATGGACAGCTTGTGTGTGTGTCTGTGTGTGTGTAAGTGTGTAAGTGCACCAGGTCATCCTTGATGTTAAAACACACAGTACATGCTGTTCTCATCGTTGATCCCACCCTCCTTCCTATGCCGACATCGTCGGCCGTCCGACCAAAGGGCAGATGGCACCGGGATCCCTGTGTGTGCTTCAATATGAGGAAACGGTCGACCCGCAGGTCGCCGGCCCGAGACAGGCTTAATTTTTCGACAATTAATCTCCCTCAGCCAGGAAGGGGCAAACTCTCTCACACACACACACACACACACACACACACACACACACACACACTCACACACACACACACACACACACACAGGGAAACACACAGCCGATGATGACGGGCATCAAAACTGCTGTATGTTAATCTGAGATGTGAATATGAGGAGATTAGATGGACCCAGGGATTAAAATCCGGCCTTTACCTCAGAGGATCTGCTCCAGCAGGGACAGCCTGACGAACACAGAACCGCCCCCCCCCACACACTCCGCTCACTCCCAAGGTTCATAGAAAGAGAAATGTTTGGACCAAAGCGCACAAAACGTGTAACTGGAGAAAGTCTGTTATTTCTGACAGAGAAAGAGGAGGGAATGAAAGACAGATGGAGGCGCAGGAATGACTGGAGGAGAAGAAAAGAGACACACAAACGCGGTGGCACTGCAGTGTGGGGCGGCCTGACAGGAGAGGGTCGTCCTCCCGACTTAAAGACCTCCTCACTGGGTCGGAAAATTAGCCCTTGTCCTCCGTTTGTTTGATGAGGAGCCAAACACACACACCAAACACACACATCGTCTCTCTGCTACACAAAACCAGCAGGGAATAAATGAAAACATCCAAGTACAGTTCAGACAGAATCATCATATGAAAAGTGTTTTTTATGATATTATTAATGTTTATTTCTGAAAGATTTGGAGAAAAAAAAGTATTTAGGGTCATTTCGTCACTTTTGGTGCTCATCATGTGGCGTCGTAAAAAACCGACCAATGGCGGCATCAGCAGGTCGGTTTTACCTCACGGATGTTTGGAAGCTAACAGCAAGCTAAGATGAATCGATGGGCTGGATTCTGGTGTCTCACCACCAAACTGGCGTCATCCAGGGGCACAGTGAGATTAAGTCCTCCATCTATTTCAGAGGCTTGTCATGTGCCCCCGGTGGGAGGGGGAGGGGGGAGGGGGATGGAGGTGGAGGCGATGCCAATCAAGTGACACGCTGCAATCTTGGCGACAAGAATAAGTGTGTCTCATGTGTTCTGCTGCCCGCCTGCTCAGAGAAGATCCAAACAGTCCAACGATAACCACATAAACCTGAGTATGTAGGTCCACGAGGACGGAGCGCCCTGATTGGCTCTCTAACTGAGAGCCAATCAGGGCTGTTACTGTACTGTAGTTGTTGGGCTGTTACTGTAGTAGTTTTAAAATTTCAGTTCTTAATGTGTTTTTTTTTTTTTTTTACAGTTTTTTACAGCAAAATCAGACCTTTAGTTGAGTATTTCCATACTTAGATACAAAGCAAGAAACTTATTTTACTGAGGCACGATGTTGAAGAAGGACTTTTACTTGTAAAGGTGTATCTCACACCTCAGTGTATCTCACACCCCACTAACCACACATTTCATCAAGCAGACTTAACAACAACCAGATCATTTTAGAATTTAAGAAGAGCCTGACCTCAAAATCTGCAGTCATGACTATAGAAAATAAATGTCATAATAAAAACACTTCCAAAACAGCATAAAGTCATGCAGAAACAACATTGAATGTAAATAATGACATTAATAGTAGGGAAACATTAAGATAATTAACAAAATACCATCAAATAAAGTATAAATTAAAAAATTCCAACTGAAATAAAAAGAGAAATTCAACACAAAAAAAAACATAGAGGCATGACTTGTAATTAGTGAATAGTTGGAATATAACACACAAAGGTGTGTTAGCGTGTGTGTTCTTTTCTGTGTGTGTGTGTGTGTGTGTGTGTGTGTGTGTGTGTGTGTGTGTGTGTGTGTGTGTGTGTGTGTGTGTGTGTGTGTGTGTGTGTGTGTGTGTGTGTGTGTCCACTCAGTGCCGTGTCGGGCTACGTGAGGAGACAGGGAGCATGTTGGAGCTGACAAGGCCTGTAGGGTCAACATCAAGCCAAATCAACTGCACTGGGGATCAACCACTGCTCCAGCTCTGTCAAATTAGGGCACAGCGCCAACACACACTCACACACACACACACACACACACACACACACACACGGACACATGGACATGGACACAAACAGCTGTTAGGCACACACACACACACATACACACACACACACACACACATACACACTCGTGACTGCCCACTGCCCCGGAAACATCAGAGCACATCTCTGCCCTGAGGAGAGAATTTCAGTGTGTGTGTGTGTGTGTGTGTGTGTGTGTGTGTGTGTGTGTGTGTGTGTGTGTGTGTGTGTGTGTGTGTGTGTAGTGTGGGTGTGTGTGGGCAGTCACAGGGTCCGTGTTGTGATCGCTGGAAAATACTGGCTGAGCAGCATGAGATTTGTTTCGGGGTGTGTGTGTGCGTGTGTGTGTGTGTGTGTGTGTGTGTGTGTGTGTGTGTGTGTGTGTGTTGCTCTGTGTGTGTAAGTGGGGACATATTTTTGTGGAACTTAGCCGTTTAGCGATGTTTGGGCTTGAGTGACTCATTCCTTTCCTGTGTGTGAGTGTGTGTGAGTGTTTGTGTTCATCTGTCTATAAAATGAGAGCATGTGCAGGATATCAAAATATTGTTCAGGTGTGTATGTGCCTCTCGCATGTGTGGTTAAATGTAATATGTTCATTTATGTCTTTATAAGTGTGTGTGTGTGTGTGTGGGTTCGGATGTGTTTGTGTGGGTGTTATGCCCCAAGGGTGTCATCAGCAGGGCAGTTAATGGGCATCTGTGCGTGGTCCAGTGGAAGCCAGCCGGCTAACTGGGCTAACTGGGCCACCTCTGCCAGCCACTGCCAGCTGTGCCACTGATTCCTGTTCTGCAGTTTATAAACATCATCATTATTTCAGCTTCAGACACTCTGCCCAGACCGGACACCGGTGTCCCTCATGCATCCGTCCGTCCGTCCGTCCGTCCGTCCATCCATCCGTCTCTGTCCCAAAGCTTCAGAGGATCAAATGACCTAATAAAGACTAAAAGATGAGGCAGATCTATGGAGGCGTATTGGTTCATCTTAATGTCTATTTTATAGTAATACATCAAAAATGTCAATACTTCATTCACTATTACACCGCATGTGTATATATTTGCAGATGGACAGGAGGAGGGTCCTTTTATAACAACAGTGAAATATGTTAAAAAAAATAAATGGAGGTAAGAAAAGTATAGAAATCAGTGTGTGTGTGTGTGTGTGTGAGAGAGAGAGAGAGTGTGTGTGTGTGTCGGTGTGCACTATAATTGTGAGACTAAAGGTTTACTGTAAAAACAAAGCATATGACAATGCAGTGCGCTTCCTGACTGTTTGCTATGTTAGCCTCTGCTAGCGTAGCCTCAAACGCCTGACCTCAAGCAAAGATGAAGGCTACAGAGGTCTGGTAAGGTCAAATCAATCAACCTGACACACCCAGATGTTTTTATGCCCCGACACAAAATGAGTGAGCAATAAAAAAAAAAGATTTTAAAAAATTAAATTTTTATGTGAAGCATAACAACAATATTTTTTGTTGTTTCCATGGAAACATAATTTTAATGTGAATCTGAAAAATATAAATCTCACTTAAATCCATTTCAAAGCATTGCCCTTACGTTAAAAGACTTACGGATAGCCTCATACAGATGCTCAAAGGTGCCTCGTTCATCTGTATGAGATGCTGATGAAACTTCGGTTTTTTTACTGGCGTGGGAACGTGAATGAGTCGAGTCTTCCGACCCGAACCAACACTAAAGACTTTTATCAGACTTCACACAGCTCCCTCTTAAGCCACAGACGTTTTCATGCTCCTGTCTACACAGACTGAATGCAGCACTACTCCCCAAGACCTGTGAACAGACTTTGAAGTGTTGCCTTTAACTCGGCCACAAATGTGCATATGCATAAGGTAAGGGGGTTTGGATCCAAAAACACGCAGCAGTATCTCGGTCCTCTGTTCTCTCAGACTGGTGGCAGCCTGGAGCTGTTCAGGGTGAAGCTGCAGGACCGTTGGTCTCCAGAGATGCTCCTTCTGTCCACTGAGGTGTTCATAACACACCCATGAAGGGATGCATCTCCAGACCCTTGGAGCCTTTTTCAAAATAACTACAGATGAAAATACTGGAACATTCGCTTAATGAATTCATCCACAAAATTATTTCTTGGAAGCATTTTTTTCAATCATTTCTTATCTGTATGGATAAAGAAGAAATTAAACAACAGCTCTGAGAAAAACCAGCACACGGAGCAAAGGACAGCACAAACTGCCTCTACATTAAAGAACACTGAAGGGAAATATCAGCTCGTCACGTTTGTGTAAGTTGCAACAGATTTGGGTGGAAGATGGCTGGATCAGGGGTGGATGAGGATGTTTTCTGTTGCCTTGTTTTGGAATTAAGGTGTATACCTCCGGGTGTTCAAATATTGAACCACATGCCAGGGAAACTGTATAGTCCCATAACATCAATTCCGAAGTGATGTTTTGCTTTTCAAATGCCTGATTGCCAAACATACAGAACAGACCGGGGATGAAATTAAAAGCAGTGGATTCTTCACTCAACATCATGTAAATGTCATCTGTCCTTATTCTATATTTTATCCATTTAGCCTCCGTCATTATTGATTATGACTTCTATATAAGCTTCATCGCTTTTGAGACTTCTTGGTTAAAAGAAGACAAAACTTAGATGCAACCACGACATTGAAAAGACAAAACTCTCCTGTTCTTCTTGTCTTGGTCTTATAGATATAAATAGGTGGATGCATATGCATACAGTTGTCATGGTAATGACATGATGCTTCTGTTAACTGGACGGCAGTGAACACACATACATGCTGTTCCTTTGTGCATGCATGTAAGTAAGCATGTGTGTGTTTATCACCAAAGTAATCCGAGGAATCGTTTCTATGACATCACCCTAAACATCACCCTGTATGTGTAAACTTATCAGAAGATTATCAATCTTTTACCAAAGTCTGAAAGAGATTCATACTGACGATACTTTATGATCTTATGAATCAGTAATATCTATCAGTCTACAGTCATGGAGTATATGACACTCAATGTGCAGGATATTTAAATATCTTACTTAAAGACGTGGGATTCAAACCTAAAACCTCTCAGGTTGATAGGATGATCTCCTAAAGCCAACAGGTCACCCTGCTGCATACCGATAGGCTTAGACACGGCTTCTACAGATCAATGATAAGATCTGCTCGTGATTATTCATTTATTTCATTCATTTATTTCATTCATTTATTTAATTTATTTATTTATTTCATTATTTATTTCATTTATTCATTTATTTCATTTCTTTATTTCATTCATTTATTTCATTTAATCATTTATTTCATTTATTTATTTCATTCATTTATTTATTTCATTTATTTATTTAATTTATGTCATTCATTTATTTATTTCATTTATTTCTCAGTTCAGTGCATAATTTCCAAAAGTAATTTTAGAAAACAAACGCTTGAACCCAAATCATTTAGACACGTTGCAGGATCGATAAAGGAGCAGGATGATCACAAAAACTTCCATTATCTGCCCCCTTCTTCATAATAACATACTGTTAATGATGTGTATTGATTCAGGTGGCCTTTCTTTGTTCACCTTTTTTCCTCACAGATTAAATCAAACTTCAACAAATATAATCACAACAATCAATCATTCACACAACAATAATAATAATAATAATCAATAATAATAAGCTTTGTTTGTATATCACTTTTCATACAAGAAATGTAGCTCAGAGTGTTTTAGAACAAAGAGTTTACAGAACTGACGGAACATAAAAACAGGGATAAAAAATAAATATAAACTTGAAAATAATAGAAAGGCATAAAAATAGGAACGATCATAGTGATAAGAAAGGGCCAAAATGACAATAAAAATAAAGATATACTGTATATAAATATGAATTTATTGTAGCTCGGTGCTAACCTATTAAGAGCTTTGTAAGGAGGAGGACCTTGAAGACAATTCTAGATGTAACAGGAAGCTAAATCTGGACTAATGTGCTCTCTCTCTCTCTCTCTCTCTCTCTCTCTCTCTCTCTCTCTCCTCTTGGCTCAGGTTAAAGGTCGGGCTGCAGAGTTTAGAATAAACTGAAGTCTCTCCGTTGTTTTTTTTGTTTTGTTTTTTATTTAGACAGTTTATAACGTCTTATTATTTTTTCTTTGTACATTAATAATAATTTACTAATATATCATTTTAATTCACTGCCTTCAGAATTCAACAGTTTAACTCAAACCACACCCATTTCACAACATCAACCACGCATTGAAGGTTGTCTAGCAGTCGCACACAAACACTAACGGGTATCTTGTGCATCTGAATGATGCTGTGTGTTTCTTTCTCCCTCGGCGGCCGGTGATAGCCGGGTCACAAGAAACGCTTGAGTTGTCAGTCGGCCTCCAGAGATGCTCCTACTGTCCACTGAGGTGTTCATAACTCACCTGCTCACATCACAATGGGCATTTTTTTCCTCGGGTAAAAATGATGCATCTCCAGGCCTTTGCAGCCTTTTCAAAATAAATGACTGGTTCTGTTAACAGGTCAAACATTTTAACCTTCAAATTAAAAGATCATTGGCATACCAGCACACGGAGCAAAGGACAGGATGAACTGCCTCTACATTAAAGAACACTGAAGGGAAATATCAGCTCGTCACGTTTGTATAAATTGCAACCGATTTGGTGGAGGATGGCTGGATCAGGGGTGGATGAGGATGTTTTCTGTTGCCTTGTTTTGGAATTAAGGTGTATACCTCCGGGTGTTCAAATATTGAACCACATGCCAGGGAAACTGTATAGTCCCATAACATCAATTCCAAAGTGATGTTTTGCTTTTCAAATGCCTGATTCTCAAACATACAGAACAGACCAGGGACGAAATTAAAAGCAGTGGATTCTTCACACAACATCATGTAATTATCATCTGTCCTTATTCTATATTTCATCCATTTTGCCTCCATCATTATTGACTTTTATGTCAACTTATAACTCTTCTACTATGAGTGTATAGTTATGTCTTCTGAGGCTTTTGTGAGATTTCTTTTTAATTAAAGCAACACAAAACTTCAACCATTATGATGAAAAAGTATCTTTAAAAATCACCTTTTCTGTCTTTTTTTTGGCACTATTATTATTATCAGCAGGGGTGCACATAACGTTTTTGGTCTGAGGTGAAACACAGAGACGAAACAAGACAAACAAGGACAAAAGGACATGCAGTTATCATCGATGAGGAGTGTAGTGGTTTGTGTTCCAGACACTCTGTCAGCCCAGAGCCTAAAGAGTCCAGAGAACCGAACACAGAGCGGTGATGTTGACCTCAACACTGGCTCAGCAGCCACTGGTGGCCCCCCATCAGCACTGAAGATCAGGTCGTAGTAGATGCTGGTGTGTTGGGACAGGTGCACAGAGCCCCTCCAAAGTCAAACAGAAGCCGGACAGCTTCCTGATCATTTTTAATTTTGATTTGATTTCTGGAAATCATCTCATCTCATGATCCGCCGTGGGGCCGCAACCTCCACTTTGGGATCCCCTTATTAGGGGATTATGTATTATATAATGAGCCAATCTGACTTGATGTATCTTATTTAAGGACACTTTAACGGGACTCATGGCATCAAAACTGAAACCTCTCAGGGTTACAGGATGCTCTCCGTAAGCCAACAATGTGTGTGTGTGTGTCTGTGTGTCTGTGTGTCACTGTGTATAGAGTGGTGTGGCAGCCAGAGCCTCATGACAGATCAGGGCATTCAGGCCAGTGACATTCCTCCAGAGCCCCAGATGCATCATGGGCCAGCGGTGTGAAAAATGCTGGTCGGCCTGATCCACTCAGCCGCAGATGAATGGAGCGCACGGTGCACTCACCCGTAGATGAATGGAGCGATCTGTCTTGTCAGCGGAGGTCGACCGAGAGGTTACAGTATCCACCATATACCTGTGTGTGTGTGTCTGTGTGTGTGTGTTTGCTGACTCCGGAAACTAGCTACAGTACATACACACACACACACACACACACACACAGAAAGTGAGAAACAAAGACAAACACAGATTATCATTGAAGTAACTACTGTAAACAGATAGAGCCTGATTGGATGGGACCAGTGGTGATTTCTGGGAGTGTTAAAGAGCAGAAAATGTCTCTAACAAGTAAATAAGGTGTGTTTTATGCACTCAAACACAAACCTCGAGGCTGTTTGGATCAAATAATATTCAGTTATTCCTGCAAGTAAAGCAACAAAGAAGCTTCTTTTTGTTAAGTAAGTGCGTTCTCCGATAGTCTTTTCATTTTTATTTCCCTGACATAATGCAAAATGTTGAATACATCAACCACGGCGTCATTATAATAAGTCCTAGTAAAATGAACTGAATAAACATGTTTAAGAAATTGTCCTCTCAACTTATCACAGGCTGACAGACGTGTCTGTAGGAGAAACAAGCTAAATGTGAGTTATTGTCAGTGTAGAGTTGTAGCAAAAGGCCACAGTGGGATAAAAAGAATATGGGAATTAGACCAGGCTCGTTATGATAGGACACTTTTAAATAAATACAGTGACAGATGGAATTATTTAAAGTTAAAAGTAGCAGTGGCTTTATTCTGATTTTATTAGCTTATCTCTAATCATCTGTCGGTTTTCTATCATTTACATAGAATGCACCAAAAAGGCTGCAGCCGGGATGGTCACTATGGTGATCACCAGGACCACGCCCCTATAATCGTGTTGAAAGCATCTCTATAGCCACATTTCCACTATGTAATATCAGCTCTATGGGTATGCAGGGTATTCCATGCATGCTGGGCGTTGACCAATCAGTGGTCTGGAATGTTTCCCCTGACCTTTTAGTGCCTGCTCAGCTCTTTTGGAACCACAACAGAGGTGGTCTAAAAAAAGTAGTACCAGGTACTTTTTACCTAATGGAGAACCAAAGAAGGCGAGTCGAGTAGAACCAATACTACGCAGTGGAAACGGGTCTTATTTTCTATGTACTGCTGTTTACTCCGCCCAGGCTTTGTGTTTCTACTGGGCCCCATTTAGTCTAATAACAAGCTATTATAATATCCTCTATCTTCTTTTATCCAGATAATAAGAGGTGAAATTTTCCTTTAAAATCCACCTTCTATCAGACAAACCACCATAAACTCTAAACTAAACCCAATCTTAACCTGTGAACCTGAACGCATCGTGTTTTCAATATGGGTTGTTTTTTTTTTCTCTTTAGATAACATTGTTGTGAGAACATTGGATGAACATGTACACACTGGCCGCCCATCAAACACTGCCCGTGTGTCCCTGAGTTTGTCTCTCACACACACACACACACACACACACACACACACACACACACAGACACACACGCACACAGACACACACACACAGACACACACAGCCATCTCCTCAGCCATCAGCCCAGAGCTCCGGCGCCCCGAGCAGTGGCTCTGACACGTCTATATGTTTTTCCACCTGACCTTTCGCCGTCCTTTCTGCCACAGCCCGTAAACCATAAGCTGATATATGAAGGCAATTTTTAGCGGTGCCACTTGTATCTGAGTGATTGCGTACGCTTTACATTTGGGTGCCTGCCACCTTGCCACCCCTCCTCCTCCTCCAGATCTCTCTATTTGGATAGCGGGTGATGTGGGGTGGCGGGAGGCAGAGAAAAGGAGGGGGGGGGGGGACAGACTGGATGAAAGGATGGGTGGCTGTGATGCCAAATACACACATATATATCTACTCCCAGGGCACGGAGCCTGCTGTGTGATAGCCCTTCACTCGGCCTGAAGAGGCTTTGAGAACGGACAGATTTCAGATATGTAGCTTTTTCCAAACATTTGTGTTTTATAAAATAGATATTTTATTTTGTATTAAGACAATGTGTGTAGAAATGTGTTTACTGTCCCTTGTCTGAATATTGAGATGGAAATAAACATAAACTTTAAAGAAATGATTTAAAATTGAAAAATAATTCATATTGTTATTCACTAACTAGCACCACGGCATTGAAAAGACTTTATGACTAATTTTGATATCAGTGATGAGGTCATTTTGATTACCATCAGTTCATGTTGCAGTAATGGACTGAGACGCTACCTCGTTAGCATTTTCACTCATGTTTGAATAGGCCCTTTAGGCCCCTTATCACAGCCGCAGATTGAGCTCATTAGCTTGTTAGCATGAACTTATGCTATGGGAGCTATATGGCATTAGGCCATGTTACATTACCACAAAGAAATGACACTTGTTAGCTTATTAGCATAACCGCCTATTACATGGACAAGGGGTGTGTGTGTGTGTGGTGCATTAGCCCGTGTTACAGTAATGGAAAGGCTTTGTTAGCTTGTTAGCATGCTAAGTAGGTAGGGGCTCTGTGAGTGGCATTACTGCCTGTTAAAGAGTGCTGGAATGTGTCGCCACAGTGTGTGTGTAGTTACCATAATCTCAAGGCATGTGAGTGTGTGTGAGTGTGTGTGAGTGTGCGTGCACGTCTTTCGTCTAACACTTTTCAATTACAGCTGCTCATTGTCAGGTTATAAAAGGCTGGGTCAGCTGGCTGGAGTTCTGCCTTTGAAAATGGTGCTGACGTTCCTACAAAGGCATCATTAGGGAGGTTTGGCCCAGCGAGCGCTTCTCTATCACCCCCCGAGGAAACAACTCAATAATGTGATGAAAAAAAAAAATAACAATGAATGAAAAAAATCCTCTCAAGAGGAAATAAGAAAAAATCATAGAATAATATATTCCCCCCTTCATTTTCCTCACTCCGTTCTGTGCCCATGCATAATCCCTCATTTGATTTCTTTCTTTTGTCATTAATTTGAGACATAGACATGTGTTGAAGCATCTATGAAAAGGCACTTCTCATTTCTCTTCATGTAAATATTCAGTCACACCCCCCCACTCCCACCTGTGCCCCGAGAAATAAAAAGAAAGAAAGGCGTTTTATGAGGTTAGAGGGAACGCAAACACCACTGTTACTAATTACAATGGGGACATGTGATATGAAAAAAAAACCCACTCATGCATTTTCAATATGATTTGTATTTAGATTCTTTTTTAGCCTTTCCCTTTTCTTTAGTTCTCGCTAATATCGTCAGGATCAAAGGCTTCCGTTGGGTTTCTCTCATCTCGGTCTCCTGCTCCAAAAAGCCCTGTTTGCCTCCCAGGAACCGCAGGAGCACAAGTTTCTCCACCGATGCCAAATTTGTAGCGGAGGTAGAATAAATTATTCCAGGAGTGATTTCATATCAAAAAAGGGTTTGATCTGCGGCGGCCAAAGACACAAAAAAAAAAGAAAAAAGACGTGGCCCGTTCTGACCGACACGTACCTGCAATATGTGTTTCCGTGTTAGATGATACGACCCTGATAGTACCCAGTATTATTTTTGTACACTATCTAAATTGAATTGTTTTCACTAACAATGCAGAGGAGGAGTCGTTTCATTTCATTTAACCTTCAACCTTTAACCAGGAAAAGTCTTATTGAGGCTCCTTCAGGTCAAAAGGAGTCAGTCGAGGTGGTTCAGGCATCCGATCAGGATGCCTCCAGGCCGCCTCCCTTTGGAGGTTTTCGAGGGCACGTCCAAGTGGGAGGAGACCCCGGGGTAGAACCAGAACTCTTGCCTGGGAACGCCTCGGGATCCCCCCCAAGAAGATCTGGAAAATCTTGCTGGCGAGAGGGACGTTTGGAATACCCTTCTTGGTCTGCTGTCATCGCTACCTGACCCCGGATAAGTGGAAGAAAATGGATGGATGGATCAAATAAAACATTAAGGGTCAATAAACAGGAGCCTGTTGTGAAGAATGACCAAACCTTAAGCCTTAAAAAGCCTTTTCTACAACAGAACTTCTTCTCACAACCAGATTGGACGGAGACCTTGTCCGTCATACGTGAGCCAATCATTTCTAAAACTGACCTGCTGCATAATCTGTCAGGCAAAGACACCATTTATATTCTAAACGTCTCAGTAAGTGTTAAAATATCTGAAGGATTTTAAGACCAGAACTCTCCTTTCCCTGTTATGTTAGCAACCAAATGTTGATTGACTAAAATACACTTTAAAAAAAATGAAGATCAGTAAAAATGGAACTCAGATCATCTGATTAAACGTTCACCTCCTCACGGGTTCATAACACTCGTCAGTGATGAATGATGGGAGCATTACCTGCCTGCAGTGGGAATATTAAATCTCTGTGGAGACAGATAACATAATGCAGATGTCTTAATGAAAACTTCATTAAGGTGGAGGATAATTACTGTGTCCTTAACGATGCTCTCACTGTGCTTTTAAATAATTGAGGTGCTCGACTTTTGATGTGTTCATACTGGAGTAATTTCATCATGCAGACTCCATCTGAGATAGAACATGTGATGAGTGTGTGTGTGTGTGTATAAATGACTTTTTATATGAGTGAATTTCAGTGTTTATGCCTCCATAAGGTCGGAGGTTCTATGTTTTCAGGTTGTCCATCCATCCTTAACTCGTCTGTTTTCTTTTGAACGCCACGTCTCCACAACGCCTTGAGTGAATTTCTTCACATTTCTACTTAAGTCTGAGCTGATCAGAGCTCGGTGGTCAAAGGTCACATGTTTTTGGCCATAACCCATCAAAAGCTCATGTTTGCACCATGTGATGAATCTCCATCAGTCCTCTCCACTCTGTAAAAACCATCTGTAAGTGAACGCAGCATGTTTCTCTCTGGAAGAAGACATTTCATCATAACGTTTTACCACCGCCTTATTTAAAATTCCTCCAAAGTCTTCATTGTGAATCAGGATTAAACTAAACACAGGGCTGTGAGGTCCTCATAGAACTGGCGTTACGTCCAGGTAACTTTTACCGCTGCTCCTATTGAATCATTGTGTTTACATCCTTTCCTTCAGGGAGCAGCAGATGTTTTTTTTCTACTAGTGTGTTACTGAAAAGGAGACGACAACCAGGTCACAGTTCTTGTGTGTGTCTGTATCTCCGTAGCATCTGTTGCCCCAGTATTCAGTATGAGTAGGTGATGAGTAGGAGCTCGAAGGTTTTTGTAGAGCATGTACATTTGTGTGTGTGTGTGTGTGTCTGTGTGTGTCTGTGTGTGTGTGTGTCTGTGTGTGTGTGTGGGCAGCTAGGTCACAGCTGTTGGAGATGGGCCAATGTCATTTGGATCTTAACTAGCCTTCAGGTTACGGCGCCTCTCACACTACCAGGTCGAAGCTCAACACTCGCTCAAAGCCTTCACCTGGCTCCCCACACACACAAACAAACAAACAAACACACACACACACACGCTTACACAGATGAACAAATGAACACACTTTCAAAGAAGTTACAGTTGATTTTCTTTCCCCTCTGTTTCCTGATTCCTGATTTCCTTTACTTAGACTGTGCAAACACACAAACCTACTGACAGCAAAGATTGCACAATTTCCTCTTTCTTTCGCACACGTGCCAAAACATTTGTATGTCGCTGCTGTCAAAATGCAAATCCCACCGCTCCTCACTGCACTTTATTTCCTTTTGTTTTTTCTGATGCCTTCATTAGAGAGAAGTGGAACCTGGTTGACATCATTAATTACAGGTGTGCAGTAACACACTGGGAGCTATTTTCCCCTTGACTCCACCTAATCATCATCATCATCTTCAATATCTTCTTGATCAGTGGCGGATCTAGAATTTTTCTGAATCAGGGGCCATAGAGAGGCCACGTTTTTTATACACAGTCAAGTATTCAAGTTGTAAACAAACAGAAAAAAAAGACAGACAAGTGACAGGACAGGGGCACTTAAGGGGCCAATCAGATTTCAGCCAGGGCCAGTGCCCCTTTGGCCCCGCCCCTGGATCCGCCCCTGCTCTTGATCGCCACCATCATCCACCACACATAAGGCCACCATGCTGGGAGCAGATGATCAACATGCATGTGTGAGTCAACATCCGGACAGATATCAGACAGACAGAGAGCTTCTCCACCATGTGACTCTTCAAGATGTGAAACGCTTAAAAAAGAGTTGGAGTAAGGGGATGTGTGTGTGTGTGTGTGTGTGTGTGTGTGTGTGTGTGTGTGTGTGTGTG
Source organism: Chaunax sp. Z400 (assembly GCA_037577475.1). Lineage (NCBI taxonomy): Eukaryota > Metazoa > Chordata > Actinopteri > Lophiiformes > Chaunacidae > Chaunax > Chaunax sp. Z400. The sequence continues at coordinate 2,491,125 of CM075193.1, forward strand.
TGTGTGTGTGTGTGTGTGTGTGTGTGTGTGTGTGTTAGTTATGCGTTGGTGGGATGAGGGAGTTGTCGTGGGAATAATTGCCCGGAGATGTTGCAGAAATAAGCCCTAATGGTCAGTAATCCATGCCTGGAGAGGGCCTCTTCACAGCGCTCCAATGAATGTGGGTAATGGGCTTCCAGCTCTGTCACTTACATTTGCATAGATCTTTCTCCATTAAGGCTGCTTTGAATGGCAAATATGGGTGGTTGTAAAAAATAAATAAATAAATAAATAAAAGGGAAGAGAGGCGGTACAGAGAGAAGATTTTCTCCTGCAGTAGTTTTGTCAGCTGCTATCCTTAAATCTCATTGGTCCATTGCTCTCATGATGTCACCTGGGTGAAGATGCTGATCATTATTGGCTACATGACGATTAGAACCTGGTACCTGTGTGAGTCTGAATACTTTGATCCTATTTTTGTCACATTTATAACATGATGTGCTAATATATGTTTTTTTTCTCAGGCAATCACATTTAAAGTCTTTATTGATGACTTTTTTTTGTCATTGTTCTGTGTTTATGGTTTCCTGTTTTATTTTGAAAGATTGTTTTTCCTTTCCTCTTCCTGTCTTTGTTTGTTCTTGTTTCTTTTGCAGTTCTTCCCTCTGTTCTTGTTTCATGTTCTTTCTTTACATGTTTCTCTTTCCTCTCATGTCTCTGAGTTTCATGTTTTTTGTTCTTTGTGTTCTTTACCTGATTGTTTGATTGTTTCCATCTCTCTGATTGGCTCCTCCTCCCTGTGTCACCTGTATCCCATCCTCCCCTATAAGTCATCTCTAGAGGTTTTGGTTTGTGTATGCTGGTTGTTGGATCTCGCCTCTGCATTTGGATTTGTTGATTTCCTGCCTATATTTGGACTCTGAGCCCAGCTTACCTTTTCAGATACTGTTGCCTGTTTTGTTCTGCTTACTGGTTTCGACCCTTGCTTGTTTTTTTGGATTTAGATCAATGCCCTGACCTGTACTTCCTTGTCTCCATCTTGTGCATCTTCTGCACTCCTCATTCTTTACTTCCTGATTTGTGACAATAAGTATTTACAAAAGGACAGAAAAACAAGAAGTGGCTTTAGACTTCCAGGATCTTAAATAGATGGAAATGCTTCAGCTGCTAAAATTACTTGTGTTTTTATTTGATTGGTAAGAAGGACTTACAATACAGGTAAAAAATAATTAAATACTATCAATCGTAATACTTTACAGAAACTAAAGTAGGTATTAATCATGTTCTGATCACCAAAGGTGAGGTCAGGCCAAGAAAAAAAGGATTCAACACTTGAATTTACACTGTTGAGGATGGTGATGGACAGGAAGGAGGTGTGTGTGTGTGTGTGTGTGTGT